>CM052440.1:78276100-78299520 GCA_028533085.1 Varecia variegata | reverse complement strand
ACTTCACATAGTAGAATGAGTTCCAGCTCTGCCCAGGAAAATACAAGAGGTGCTATATCACCATTGTTTCTTATAGCTGAGTAGAACTCCATGGTATACATATACCACATTTTATTAATCCACTCATGGATTGATGGGCACTTGGGTTGTTTCCACATCTTTGCAATTGTGAATTGTGCTGCTATAAACATTCGGGTGCAGATGTCTTTTTTATAGAATGTCTTTTGTTCTTTTGGGTAGATGCCCAGTAATGGAATTGCTGGATCAAATGGTAGATCTACTTGTATCTCTTTGTGGTATCTCCATATTGCTTTCCACAGAGGTTGTACTACTTTGCAGTCCCACCAGCAGTGTATGAGTTTCATATCTCTCCACATCCAAGCCAACATTTATTGTTTTGAGACTTTTTGATAAAGGCCATTCTCACTGGAGATAAGTGATATCCCATTGTGGTTTTGATTTGCATTTCCCTGATGATTAGGGATGTTGAGCATTTTTTCATGTTTTTTGGCCAGACCTACAAAGAAGAACTGGTGCCTAACCTTTCTTCTGACTCCAGATTTTGCTTTGGATTCTGTTGTTTCAGCTTCTTCTTCCAGGCTCTCTCTTTCTTGCCGTGTGGCAATAGCTTTGGGGCTACTGACTGCAATTCTTACAAGTTTGCTGCTATACCAATGGATTCGGGGCCAGGGTAAGTGCTAACTTAAACCAAAATTAATCTTTCATTTTATATTATAAAAGCAATATAATAGGACATTTGAAATATTAAAAATAATCCAAACAAAATAAATCGCCACCTGTTTACAGCTATTGCCTAGGTACAGCCTCCTAATCTCTGACCGCTTGCAGTTGTGCAAGTATTTATTTCTTAACAGGACTGCAAAGTCCTCTTAAAACCTCTCCAACCTTTTTTTTCAAAGCAAGGCTGTGAATAGTTCTGATCATAGAATGCTTATAAATTTGTATATTGCTTTTTCATTTTATATTGTCATAAACATTTCTACTTACTACCATATTTATTGTGATAACTAAATTATAATATTAATGTTGTTTAGCATGTCACATAATAGATATATCATAATTTAATTAAACCTATTCTGATTTTTTTTTTTTTTTGGCCATTTGGGTGCTTTCACATTTTCTAAAACTACCTTTTCTATGTTTAATTCTTCTAGGTCCTTAAATCTGGGGACCCAGGGAGCTGTCAGTTTATAGTTTCACAATCTAGAGTCCTAATTTAGGTTTATGTTATTGGGGGATGATGGTGACAGATTATATGGAATTGATTCCTCAGGATTCTAAAAGTTCACCCCAGCATCTCTACCTCAGACCCATGTTTCGCCTTTGACAGGAAGAGACTCCTAAGGAAGTTGGGAATTTCCAAGGTGCCAACTTATCAGCTTGATCTCCAGAATCCTATATTGGTCCCAGGCCAGGCTTTCCCACAGAAAAGTTATCTAATCTTTATATGAAAAGGACTACTTTTTTTCTTTTTTGGAGACAGTCTCACTCTGTCGCCTGGGCTAGAGTACAGTGCGTCATCATAGCTCAGTGCAACCTCAAACCACTGGGCTCAAGCAATTTTCCTGCCTCAGCCTCCTGAGTAGCTGGGACTACAGGCACATGCCACTATGTCCATCTAATTTTTTCTATTTTTAGTAGGGACGCGGTCTTGCTCTTGCTTAGGCTGGTCTCGAACTCCTGAGCTCAAGGGGTCCTCCTGACTCGGCCTCCCAGAGTGTTAGGATTATAGGCGTGACCCACCGTGCCCGGCCCAGTTCTGGTGTTAATTTTGACAGAACTATAAACCAGCCATTTTAAAAGAATGAGGATCTCCTGTATTTGAAAGACCTCAGTTAGGAGAATTCTATCACTTTTCACTTCAGCATTTGATATATTTTTCTATTGGAAAATCTTTTTTTTTTTTTTAAATTGAGGTAAATTCTTCTTGCTGAAGTGTATTTTATCCAGTTTCCAATGGTGCTAGACAATCACATCTGTGATAATAAAATGACAAAAATCTTTCATTCTAGTTAATTTTGCTTTTTCTAGTTTTTTTTTTCATTTTCTTATGCACCATTATGTGGTATCAGGGTGAGGTTGGGCATTCTGAATAATTCTGCCTGATTTAAGTGTGTACAGGCAGTACACAGACACACATCACACACATGCACAGCTACTTTGGTATGTGTACATCACATGTGCATGGAGATGTCTAGCATGAGTACTGTGCTCTCTCCACAGTCCTCAGGCACACTGTTCCACATTTTCTTCCTTGCTCCTTTAGTCATAGTCACATCCTTGCTTAGTGGAATGCACACTAGCAGCGACAGAGTTGGACATTGGGAGGTATTCAGTTTGAGACCATGCACTGTTACGCATTTCTGTAACAATCTGAAAGGTCGTGCGGCAGGGAAGGCCTGGGACCGCCATGTTCCACTTTATTTCCCATTTCATTTCTAAGACTGAGTGGTCCATAAAGATGTCATGCAGGTCCTCTTCCTTTCTAGGCTCCACCGACTCCACTTGTGCCAGCTGCCCTAGCTGCCCAGACCTCTGGATGAGGTATGGTAGCCACTGTTATTATTTCTCAGTGGAGAAAAAGGACTGGATGTCTAGTCGGGAATTCTGCTTGGCCAAAGATGCACATCTCCTTATGTTTACCGACACCCAGGAAATGGTAAAGGCAAACATTGAAAAAATGTAGGGTTTTTTTTGGTGAATGCTGTTCACATGTATTATATATCCTATTTTGAGGCACAAAAGGAATCTGTGGTTTTTGGGGACACTGTATTCTTCCCTTTCCCTCTGCTTCTCTCTCTGCCTTCTTCCCTCTCCTTCCCCTCACCTTACCCTTGTGCTGCCTGACCTAACAAACCTCAGTCCCAGCAACCTAGATGCTTTAGGCAGGTATGTGTGTGTGTTGGAGGTAGGAGGATGATGAGTATTATAGAGAGAAATTAGATCTGAAATACAGGTCTAATTAAAAGAAGTATTAGGTCCAGAAACATCCAGATCCAACAACAAGAGGCAGCAGATTCCTACACAGTGGAACTTGAGAGGGAGGGGAAGACAGAGATCTCAGGGACAAAGTGATCATGGCAAGGACTTAAATGCCTACTTTTAAAATGTTTTCCCTTAATTCATTGAAATCCAATAAGTTCTGGGGTGGAAAACAATTTCCAGAAAGTTGAGATATGAGGAAGGAAAACTGCGTGCACGTGCGTGTGCGCATGCGTGCGTATGTATGATCTTAAACACCTTGCAGAGCTCAGCTGATGGGGCTGCACTTCCAGCAGTCCTCTCACATCCGTCCTGTCCACCGGGAAGTCTCTTTTAGGACAACTCTGTTAGTCCTAGAGCATCTCAAGGCAATAGAAGGAATTGACATTCTGAGTTAACCTGGTACAAACATTAATCAAATTCTAATTTGTCAACATAAATAAGATGTATGGTAGGCCGGGCGCGGTGGCTCACACCTGTAATCCTAGCACTCTGGGAGGCCGAGGCGGGTGGATCGCTCAAGGTCAGGAGTTCGAGACCAGCCTGAGCAAGAGTGAGACCCGGTCTCTACTAAAAATGGAAAGAAATTATCTGGCCAACTAAAATACATATATACACAAAAAATTAGCCGTGCATGGTGGCACATGCCTGTAGTCCCAGTTACTCGGGAGGCTGAGGCAGAAGGATCGCTTAAGCCCAGGAGTTTGAGGTTGCTGTGAGCTAGGCTGACGCCACGGCAGTCACTCTAGCCTGGGCAAGAGAGTGAGACTCTGTCTCGGGAAAAAAAAAAAAAATAAATAAATATATAAGATGTATGAAGAAAATAAGAAATCCTAGTTAGGTTTTTAATACTAATTTAATGCCCATTTTTATGTTTTGGTATTGTTTTCTATTTCCTTTTTTGAGGAGAATCAAGTCACAGAGAACAATTTATTAAGAATTCAAGGCCGGGTGCAGTGGCTCATGCCTATAATTCCAGCACTTTGGCAGGCTGAGGTGGGAGGATTGCTTGAGGCCAGGGGTTCAAGACCAACCTGGGCAATATAGCAAATCCCATCTCTAAAAAAATAAAATTAGCCGGATGTGGTGGTGAACACCGGTAGTCCCAGCTGCTCCGGAAGCTAAGGTGGGAGGATCACTTGAACCCAGGTGGTGGAGGTTGCAGTGAGCTATGATCAAGCCACTCCATGGTCGACAGAGTAAAAAAAAAAAAAAAAGGTCAAGTATATTAACATCCCTTTGAGAAATCCAAAGAGGTGATTACTCCAAAGCAGTTGGGTAAAATGTATAGTTCCTAAGTTTTATAACTATATATAGAAAAGATTAAAGTATATAGATTCTTGTTTCCTGTTAAAGGAATACTTACTCCTTTGAAATTCTAGATAGTATCTAAACTCTAAATCATTCCACATCTACGGCTGACTTTTCTTTTATGCCTTCCTTAAGCTGGGTGGTAGAATGCGTTAAGGTCTACTCTTTAGACACGAGATCTTGGTTTTACAGCCCTTGGTAGTAATAGCCTTGCTTTCTGGACTTTGTTGTTGCAACTCGTATTCTCATTCTGACACAGCTGCTCTGAGGACTTGGGCTGACTAAAGTCAATAGCAGAAGTGAGCAACGAGCTCAAAACATTGCTGGGCAAATTGCTGCTCCTGGATAGGAGCAGTGAGTCATAACGCAAGGCACTGCCACGGAAAACGGTGGTGTAGCAGATACCATACGTTACACAGCGTGATGGTGAGGATGAGGACGGAAAGCACTCGCACAGAATATCTGGGATTTGGGGATATTTCTGTTTCTCTGAGGCACCCAGAGGAAGGGAGGGGTATCACGGGGATTTTGTCCTTCCTTTCGTTCCTTACATTCCCTGGATCCTGCATGGAGTGTTGAGTAAACTGAACAGAGTTACAATAGCTACATTTCCAAAATGAGTTTATTTTCTCCTAAGGCCCCTTGGTTCAAGCCAGTACTGGAGAAGGTAAAATATCCTTGCTAGATTTAATAGCAACCACGGGTAAGTTTTGCTTCTGACATTCTTATGGAATCTTGTTTGGTTCTTTGGCTTAATTCTTTTTCTTGCTCCAGCTTTTGTCAGATTCTGGAGAACCAAATTGACTTATATATGATCTGCGGAGTCTCGTGTACTAATATTATTTTTATTCTTTTTAAAGCAAGATTTACGTACTATTTTGAGGCATGTGTGATGTTACTAATTTGTATATTGGGGTCTGAGCGGCTACCAAATGAGCATATGAAAAAAAAAAGAGCTCTACGGATTTATTAAAACTGAAGTTTTTCAAACTGGCATTCCATTAGTAGAGAATACTGCTAGAGAATTAGGTTACTCTACGTAGAGTCTACAAGCCTGTAAAAATATCCCTCTCATGCTGTTAAATAGCCATCTTTCAGCAGTATACATAAATATAGTCCACCTCCTATCTTAGATCAGTTATAGTAAAGTGTACAGTAAGTTACCATGTATTGAGCGCCTGCTATGTGCCAGGATTTTATTTATATGACTCTTAATCTTCACAGAAATCCTCAAAAGTGAATTCAATGCCTCCATTTTATTGATGAATAAATAAAATTAATGAACAAATCCAAGGCTACAAATCTGGCAGAGCCAAATTTTAAAAGTCACATCAACTCACCTTCAAAGCCATGTATAGCAATATTGTATTTGACAGCTTCTAGAATCCATCGTGTGCATGTTGGGAAACAAGATAACTCTTTCTATTAATTGTCTTCTGGTGCCTTTTCTTTTCTGTACATGTTTAAAAAATTCTTTGAATTTGAAATATGATATGTACAGTATATGGCCCCTGAGATTTAAATATATTTAAAATAGCAAGACACTTACTTATGATCACTTTTTCTATCTTGGACGTCAAGATTATTTTTTTTTTCTTTTTTTTTTTTTTGAGACAGAGTCTCACTCTGTTGCCCGGGCTAGAGTGAGTGCCGTGACGTCAGCCTAGCTCACAGCAACCTCAAACTCCTGGGCTTAAGCGATCCTACTGCCTCAGCCTCCCAAGTAGCTGGGACTACAGGCATGCGCCACCATGCCCGGCTAATTTTTCTCTATATATTTTTAGCTAAGTTTTTCTATATATATATTTTAGTTGGCCAGATAATTTCTTTCTATTTTTTAGTAGAGATGGGGTCTTGCTCATTGCTCAGGCTGGTCTCGAACTCCTGACCTTGAGCGATCCACCCGCCTCGGCCTCCCAGAGGGCTAGGAAAGATTATTTTTGATAGAGAAAATAAAAACAATTAAAATTAAATTGCTCTGTTATTTTCTCAGTTTTGTATTTCTCTATGGCATCTGCCCTTTGTTTCTCTTGCTCTTTGAATATATCTTTAGATATATTCAAATTCTTGATTTTTCTTGCCCAGTTCCCCACGCTCTCTTTCTGATCCCTGCAAGCTTGAACCCAACCTGGGGACTTGACTATTCCCGGGCACTGATAAAGGTATCTGGGTCCTTGCCCAAAACATTGAAAGAAACTGGCCTCAGCTCTGAGCCAAATTCCTTAAATCTTCCTATAAACCCCATACCCTGAGCCCCTCACTGGGAACACACCTAGGTAGAACACCCCTTTCTCTTATTGTTCCTTACCAGGATTGCTGCAGCCCTCTGTAAGTTCCCCAAATAAATGCTTTGGCCTGATCACCCTGGCGTTTAGTGCTTCTTTCTTTGGAATCCCAACTGGCCCCATCGCAGGACGGTTCGGGGCACTCCCTTGTGGGAACTCCTTGGTGATTCCGGGCTCTGGTTTGGCAGGAGTAAACAGAGGCATACTGTTTACAAATACATTTATCCTCTGTTTCCAGGCTTTCTGGAAACCCTGTATTTTATGTTCTGCTTTTATCATATAGCACTATTTCCTTCCTGTTTTTTCTAAGTGTTAAATTATTCCAGGTAATTTTTTAAAATTGTAAAAATTTGTATTTTATTATTTTAAAAATTCTGTATTATTCAATTGTTTAGATCTTGTCATATTCTTAGATAAAATTTTACTATTTCCAATTGTCATGAGCCATGAGCATATTCATATGAATCATTTTTCATGGGGTCATGTTTTTAGGTTATATGCTCTAAAATGAACTTAGCTAATCAAAAGTTATGATTTTGATATATTATTAGTTTTTCTTGATAGGCATTGAAATAACTTAGAGACATTCTATAAACTGTATTGATTTTGGAAGTTTAAGGAGTATGCCTTGTGCCTTAATAACATTTTAATTTTAATTTAAAAATATTACCTACAAAAGTGTGTGTGTGTAAGGTATAACTATTGACCTAAAGAAACAAAAAAGGAAAAGGGAAGAAAAAATACACCTGATTTCATTTGTTTGGGGTCTGTCTTCACTTTGCTTTTAGGTTTTGTATTTTTTCTCACTAAACTACAAGCAAACATGACAGACTCTAAAGTGACCTAATACCTAAAGGCTCTAGTTCACACCCTCTCTGGGTGACAAGAGTTCTGCGTTAATGCTCTTTTTATACATTCATTCAGCTTCTACAGTCGTATACACACACACACACACACACACACACACACACACACACATTATCCATGAGTACACAGAATGCTAATTGCACTCTGGTTCTGAAAGCCTCTTCCAAGTGGGAAGGTTTTCTTATTTATTTATTTATAACCACTAGACCACCAGGGTTGAGTGGTTTTTACGTGAAGATGCTATAATAAACATTTTCAACATCCAACCTCACCAGTGAGAAGAAGTAGCAAAAAGGACTGACTGATCAAGTGACAGAGTTGTGTGAGTCTTGAGAGTAGTTAGTGAGCACAGGATTGGGGCTTGTAAGTGGGCATCACCTAATCCCAGCTCTTCTGACTGTAATTGAAGTTTCTGAGCAAATCTTCATCCATTTTGGTGCTTCATTAGCTGCCATTCTTCCTCTTGAAGGAAAAAGAAATGAACTATTTTTCTTATAATTCCAGTGGAGAAATGAGGAAACACGCATTTCTTTCTTTTTTAAATTTATTAATAAATTTTAATTTATATATATTTTATTTACCCTTATTTACAAACTTTGGTTGAAATATACTCAAATTCTGTATACTTTGAATGAAGTAGCATTTTATTTTTGGGTCTTTTAGATCATGATGACTATCATTAGCACACAAATTTTGTGAATTTTTTTTTTAAACACTCACTTTTTTCTAATTTAAATAATCCTTTAAGGTGGTTAAGAAATGCGTGAGAGGTTTCAAGCTATCGTGAAAGTCACAATGCCATTTCATCTGTCTTACCCTTCCTGTACTCCTCGGTCTACCTCCCTATCCCCCAGCATTTACAGTTAAGTGCTGCACAGGGAGAAAGTAAAAAAGGCAGACAGTTTGCATTTAGAAGATTTTAGCCTCTTCTGGAATAATACCTGAATCTATATTCTTTATTTCTATAAATATTTATTGAATGTAACATATATATATTTAAATTTCAAAATATTACGAGGATACAAACGTTGAGGTGACATATATTGCCTTTGCACTGCCCGAGTCAGAGCTACAAGCGTGCCCACCCTCAGATAGTGTGTACCGCACCTGTTAGGTGTGAATTTACCCATCTCCTTCTCCCCCTCCCTCCTGACCAACATATATAGTTTTTAATTTATTTCAAAATATTAAGGAGGTACAAATATTTTTGTTATATGGATCACTTATGTACTACTTGAGTCATGGCTGTAAGAGTGCCCATCACCTGAATAGTGTTCATTGTACCTGTTAAGTAGGTTTTTGCCCTTCCCCTCCTGCCCCCTCCTCCTGCTTGATTTCCAATGAGTTTTACTTCCCCCATGCAAATGTGTGCTCGTCCAATTTAATAGCGAGTACACGTGGTGTTTGTTTTTCCATTCTTGAGATACTTCACTTAGGACAATCGTCTCCAGTTCCATCTGAACTGCTGCAAAAGGCACTAATTCATCTTTTCTTATGGCTGAGTAGTATTCCATGGTATGCATATACCGCATTTGGTTAATCCACTCATGAATTGATGGGCACTCGGGTCAATTCCACATCTTTGCAATTGTGAATTGTGTTGCAATAAACATTCAAGTGCAGGTGTTTTTTGATAAAACGACTTCTTTTCCTTTGGGGAGATACCCAGTAGAACATAATTTTATGTATTTTTCTAGGTGCTAGGGATACAACAGTAAGCAAGAGTTCTTGCTATTATGGTGCTTACATTAAATTATTTTTATAATTAAATTAAATAATACATTTAGAGTCATTAATTTATTTAAGAATATTTTTGATTTAATTTTATTAATATTTTTAAAATTGACACATAATAATTGTACATATACAGACATATATCTAAAGGAAAGGAATCAGTAGTATGTCAAAGAGATATCTGTACTCCCATGTTTATTGCAGCACTATTCACAATAACCAAGATATGGAATCAACCTAAGTGTCCATCAATGGATGAATGGATAAAGAAAATGTGATACATGTATGCAATGGAATACTATTCAGTCATATAAAAAAATGCAATCTTGTCATTTCAGCCTGGAGGACACTGTGTTGAGTGAAATAAGCCAGGCACAGAAAGCCGGGCGCGGTGGCTCACGCCTGTAATCCTAGCACTTGGGAGGCCGAGGCGGGCGGATCGTTTGAGCTCAGGAGTTCGAGACCAGCCTGAGCAAGAGCGAGACCCCATCTCTACTAAAAATAGAAAGAAATGATCTGGCCAACTAAAAACGTATATAGAAAAAATTAGCCGGACATGGTGGCACATGCCTGTAGTCCCAGCTACCCGGGAGGCTGAGGCAGGAGGATCGCTTAAGCCCAGGAGTTTGAGGTTGCTGTGAGCTAGGCTGAGGCCACGGCACTCACTCTAGCCCGGGCAACAAAGTGAGACTCTGTCTCAAAAAAAAAAAAAAAAAAAAAAAAAAAGTTCTAGTGTTCTGTAGCACTGTAGGGTGACTACAGTTAATGATGATTTATTGTATAGTTTCAAATAGCTAGAAGAGAGGATTTGAATGTTTTCAACACAAAGAAATAGTAAATGTTTGAGGTGATGGATGTGCTAATTATTATGATTTGATTATTGCACATTGTACAAGTGTTACATGTGCTTGCATTTTAGTCAGAAGAGATAGACAACAAGAAAGTAAACAAATTGTTAATAACATGGTGATATGTGCATGAAGAAAATGAAACAGTATAATATAATAGTGAATGCGGGTGCTACTTTAAATTGATCGATTAAGGCAGGCCTCTCTGGGGAGGTAGCATTTGAGTTGAGCCCTCGACCTAAATGACAGCCATGTAAAAATCTAGGGGAAGGGTGTTCCAGGTAGAAGGAAAAGCTATGCAAACACCCCAAACAAGAATAACCTTGGCATCTTAAAGGAACAGAGGAATGCTCATGTGACTGGAACCTAGTGAGTAAATAATTTTAGGTTTTTTCTATGCAAAAAGTGAAACTATTTGAGGCATTAATCAGGGGGCACAGAGTGACTTGTTTATTACTAGAAGGGGAGAGCCTGTAATGCAAAAACTTAGCACTGGGAAAGAAAACTTGGATGATTATTTGATAGGGAGTAAGTCTTGGGTAAGTCTTGCCTACCTTCCAAGGTTGTCAAGAATTTTATAGCTGGAAAGAATACTAGACAATATCTAAGCTAAATCCTCATGTTTCCAAACCCAGAAAAGGGTCCAGGCTAGGTTGTGTCGCTCACTACACAAAGAGCCAATTATTGAGATGAGGATTGCCAAAGAAGAAAGGAATTTTGATGCAAAAGATGCCTGTCAGGAGAATGGGAGTCTTAAATCTGTCTCCTCAACTGACTAAGGACAAGGGCTTTTCTAGTGGGTTGTGGAAAGCAGGTCAGACTGCTTGGGATTTGAAGCCATAGTGTCTTCAGATGGTCTGATTTAGGAATCAGCTCTTGGTGACGGATGGTGAGTCCTGCAGAAGGGGTAGTTAAGTCTGGTTGTTAGGCTTGACTGGTAAAGTCTGAGGGAACAAAAAATAACTTAGGGAGGGGGTCATTTTGCAAGGCTGATTACACTCATAAAGAAACTAAAGCTCAGCTAGATTAAGCAACTTTGTCATCAGACAGCAGGAACAGAGTTAGTGGTAGACTCCAGTACTTTGCTTTTTCTCCCTAAACAAACTTTTAATCTGGTATTTTATTTTTGTCTTCCTAAATGCCATACTGAATATCTGGTATTTCCAATGAAATTAGGAATGAATGCAAAGGGATTTTGTAAACCTTAAGGTACAAAGGTTTTCAGGACACTCTGCCTTGAGAGAACAAAGTTATCATAGGAGACAGAATACTTGGGAAGGAAGCACTGATAAACAAGTTGTACTGATTTTTCCAATGTGTCACCTAGAAGCTACCACAACCATGTGTCCTGAATGGAAACTAGTACTGAAACCCAAATGAAGAGAAAATAGAGGTTATTCTGACCATTGGAAATAACACAAAAGACTCATTCTACCTCCTCTAGCATCTTTACTGGGAGTACAAGGAGGCTTTATGCCTCTCTTGACTTTAGAAGGGGAAACTCTTTATTCATGCTGGTGAATGGTTCAAGTAGGTAAAGGGAAACAGTTCTAAGAGCGGGGCCCTTGGAATTCTTACTCTTTAGTAACCATTTTCCAGGAGTGGAATAAAAATGACATCAAAATGGGACAGCTGGTGGTGTCATAATAACCATAGAGCATTGAAATTTTACTGCTTTCTTACTATTTTCTGGATAAAAAAGCATATTTTCTTCCCAAGGTATTCAACTAACCCAGCAGTCATTAGAAAATATTAAAAGTGTAATTATTAATTAGTTACACTGATGTGAAATCTTACAACAAAATTAATCTTTTTTGGATTTATCCTTATTTTATTTCATTCATAGAAGCAATTCCTTTAGGATATAAATGTCTTCATTTGAATGGCAGACGGTACAGATCAAAGCATCTTTTATCTGTGTTCTATTGGGTAGCATGGCACACGTAAGTGGTATAACCGATTTAACTTTACCTTAAGCTTGTTCCCTTAAGAACTGTTTTTTTTTTCTTATCGTATACAAGATTGATGAGCACTTGGAAAATGAGAGTTTAGTGGGAAAAAGCCAAGTATATTGCTATAGGCTTAATAATATTTGATGTATTCAATGATGATGAGAAAGACGACTGCTTCTGCAGCAGTATTTAGCTTCTTTCTTTTGAAATTATCTGAATACCTGTCAGATGCTCCCTTTAAACAAGGAGGAAGTTGTAATGGAAGGTAGAGATGTAATATCTTATTTGTCACATGCCAAAGATGTTCATGTACTAATCCTTAGAACCTATAAATATGTCACCTTGTATGACAAAAGAAATTTTGTAGATATGATTAAGTTGGGGATGGAGAGACTGTGCTGGGTTGTCCAGGTGGGTCCAGCGTGATCATGAGTGTCCTTATAAAGGGAGGCAGCAGAGTCAAAGGAGATGTGACAAGCAGAGGTTTGAATGATACACTGTAAAGGTGGAGGAAGAAGCCACAGACCAAGGAATGCAGGCGGTCTCTGGAAGCTGGAAAAGTCAAGGAAATGGATTCTCCTTTGAAGCCTCCCCAAGGAAAATAGGCCCACCAATAGCTTGATTCTAGGCTTCTGACCTCCATAACTGTAAGAAAATACAGATATGTCATTTTAAGTCACTAAGTTTGTGGTAGGTAGTTTGTTATAGCAGTGACAGGAGACTGATACACCACTCTGGTTTTTTTTTTCTTGCTTACTGTTTGCATAGTATATGTTTTTTTGAATGCAGTTGTAGACAGAAAAGTTAATTCTAAGAAGCTGCTCCTCTCTGTGATCAACAACTCTCTAGAATTAGAAATTAGAAGAGATATTAGTTATTTGGAGTGGGTGATTGTCTTAGTCAGTTTGGCTTGTCCTAACAAAATGCCATAGAGTGGGTGGCTTAAACAACACATTTGTTGCTCACAATTCTGGAGACTGGGAAGTCCAAGATTAAGGTGCCGGCAGATTTGGTTCCTGGCGAGGGCCCCCTTCCGGCTTGCAGATAGTTGCCTTCTTGTTGTGTCCTCACCTGTGGGGTGGCTGGGGGGAGAGAGAGAGAGAGAGAGAGAGAGAGAAAATTCTCTGGTCTCTTCTCCTTCTTATAAGGACACTAATCCTGTCATGGGGGCTTAGCTGTCATGACCTCATCTTTGCCTGATTACCTCTTAAATGCTCCTCCTTCACATACCATAGCATTGGAGGTTAGGGCTTCAACATATGAATTTTTGGGGGGAACACAAATATTTAGTTCTTAACAGTGGTGATGAGGGAATTGTTTGACCACGACACTGGGTCTCTCTTTTGGTTTTCTGCATCTTTATGACCTTTCATCATTTTCAATCTCTCCCTTAGAGTCTGCTCAAAGATTTCATCAATAAGGACTTTCACTGGATTGGCCTGAGGAACAGTTCTGGCTGGAGGTGGGAAGATGGATCATCTTTAAACTCCTCAAGGTAAGGGGCTTCAAAGGAGTGCCGAGGCGGGGTGCGGGGGAGGGAGAGAGAGAAGGAAAGAAAAATTATGTCACTTGTGTTATAGATCAAGAATAGCAGATGGAGAGGAGAGAAAGAGTGAAAAAGAGAGGAAATAGGGGAAAAGGAAGGAAATTAAAAGTGTGCAAGGGAAAAAAAAAAGGATGACACTTTAAAGAGAAGTTAGTAAGCAATTTGTATTCTTCTGCTGTTTTGGGAGACTGGTCCTCAGAGCCTGAACAGAGAGAAAGCATTTGCTTAGGTTTTAGCCCTTCATGCATTTCAACATTTCAACTCCTTTACTGTGCATGCCACCTTATAGTGATTGGCTTTTCTGATTTCTTACAGGATTGTTTCTAATAGCTTTGTACAGAAGTGTGGTACCATCAGCAAAGATGGTCTCCAAGCCTCTAGCTGTGAAGTTCCTTTACTGTGGATCTGTAAGAAGGTCAGACTTTGATGGACAGACACTGCGTTCTGACCCTCAGACCTGTCATGTGTCCCTAAAAAGAGGGACCTGGCCACTGGTTGTTGAGACAGCCATGAGTATATATTTAGCAAATGCTGAACTTTCTCAGATATGGCATTAGAGGTAAGATTAATGCAGCCTCCTAGGGATTGATGCTTTGCTAATAGATTCTCTTCGAGAATATTTGGATATTATGTTAACAATTGAAAGCCCAGATCTAGGCATATTTGTGAAATGAAGTTTGTTTTTAGTATTTCTGTCTAGTAACTAATGCTGCCTCCCTGATCCCTACTCCCACCATTCCTGTCAAAAATATGCCTTTTCCCTGTTATATTCTGAGTTAATCTGATGAAATATGTGCAAATATATACTATTGTTGCTGTACTTAGATGGGTTTCATGTGTACTGATGGTTAATGTGTTACTTCTGCTGATGATATATTTTTGTCCTAACAGTAACCCTTTGCAGATCAATCTTTATTTTAAAGAAATTATTTTAGGCCAGGCACGCTGGCTCATGCCTGTAATCCTAGTACTGTGGGAGGCCAAGGCAGGAGGATTGCTTGAGCTCAGGAGTTTGAGACCAGCCTGAGCAAGAGTGAGACTCAGTCTCTACTAAAATAGAAAAATTAGCCAGGTGTTGTTCTCATTCCTGTAGTCCCAGCTACTTGGGAGGCTGAGGCAGGAGGATCACTTGAGCCCAGGAGTTTGAGGTTGCAGTGAGCTATGATGACACCACTGCACTCTACGCAGGGTGACAGAGCAAGACTCTGTCTCAAAAAAAAAAATGCTAATGGTGAGAATATGAATTGTGAGAAGTGGGTAAGGGCAGGGTAGTGCTTCCTGCTTCTCAGCCCTTCACACTTATATGAACACCTGGACTTGATTGTGTTTGTTTTTTTCTGAGTATGTGTAGGTGCGAATAAACCAATGTGTGACTAGATATTTTCCCTGCTGTGAATGTGTGATCTGCCTAGTAATTTTGTAATAGTGGGCAATCTGATAAGGCATTTTCATAAAGGAAAGTTTAAAGAGGCAGTGTATCTGGTTGGGTATTGTAAACACTAATGCCTCAAAAATAAGAAAAACTTTGTTATTTCTCCTTGGTAGAGTTTGGACATAGGTAAAGAGAGAAGTACAAAGACATAAGAGGCAGTAATGAAGGAGACTGTAATTCTTCAGTGTTGATGACGTTCGATCGTAATCTGTCTTTAACTTTCATAGTTTTGTAGCACATGGATTGTATCTTATTTACCACTGTATCCCATACACCTCAGACAGTGCTTGCATTCAGTGAATATTAAATAAATGAATAAAAAATAATAAGAACATTTTTTATTCCCGTTGTTTCTGTTAGCCCATAAAGTAGAGGGATTAAAGGCAAGAAAAACTATGTCCTAACCCTCCCTAACCCTCCCAGATGAGCATTCGATAGCTGACTGTAAAAAGGAAAAGGGCCAGTTAATCTGGATATAATGTTCATAGAAGAAATTACAGTTGGCTCTTGAACAACGTAGGGGTTCAGGGTACTGACCCCCTGCGCAATGTGAAATCCAAGTATAACTTCTGACTACACAAGAACTTAACTACTAATTGCCTATTGTTGACTGGAAGCATTATCAATAACATAAATAGTCAGTTAACACATATTTTGTATGTTATATATATTCTATACTATATTCTTACAATAAAATAAGCTAGATAAAAGAAAATGTTATTAAGAAGTCATAAAGTAGCAAAGCCCTTCACTCAGGCTTTTGCATCCCAGATACAATATATCTTGCTTCTCTCCCCATCTCAGGGGGAGTAGGGACCAAGCAACCCTCTGGGAGTTACAGGGTCCCTCCTAAAGCTTGGGGCATTCATGTACCCCACCTGGGGGACCAGAGCCTATGATAGGCACAAAAGATTACCTCGGCAGCTGGCTCCTCCATGCAAACTGCAACCAATGACAGAGGGGACAACCTCATAGCTAAACATAGTGGCTTCCAACTCAAGCAATTAGGGAGTGGCAGGTTCATACCCATAAGTACTATCCACCAGCTTGGACATTAAGCTGGGGGACCAAACTTACTACACTCCCTTGGGAAGAGATGAAGACAACAGGTCAGAGGTAACCCAAGAGGTTCATCAGACCTGCTGAAACACCCCAAAGGTAACTCAGGATCAGCACTCCTCTCCCTGGCATGATCAGGGATTGATCTCCGGGGACTCAGAGACAGGACCATGAGCCAGCCCAAGCATCCTCAGTGCTTGATTAAGAGGCAAGATGAGAAGGAATCAGTGAAAGAACTCCAGAAATGTGAAAAATCAGGGTAAAAGGATGCCCCCCAAAGAAATCAATAACTTCTCACCTGTGGATACCAACCTAAGTGAAATGCTTAAAATGACAGATGAAGAATTTTGAATATGTATTATAAGAAAGCTCAATGAAATACAAGGGAAAATTGAAACCCAACACAAAGAAGCCACAAAAACAATGCAGGAAATGAATGAAAAATTCTCTAAAGAAATCAAAGTATTAAAGAAAAACCAAACAGAAATTCTGGAAATGAAAAATTCATTCAAGGAACTACAAAACATGATGGAAGGCCTAATAATAGGCTTGATCAGGCAGAAGAAAGGATATCAGAGCTTGAAGATAACACTTATGAGCTAAACAAATCAGTTGAAGAGAAACAACAGAGAAATAAGAGGAAAGAACAAAGCCTACAAGAAATGTGGGATTATGTAAAGTGGCCAACATAAGAATCATAGGCATCCCTGAAGGCAAAGAAGAAAATACACAAGGGTTGGATAATTTATTTGAGGGAATAATTGAGAAAAATTTCCCTGGCCTAGCTAGAAATCTAAATATCCAAGTACAAGAAGCACACAGGAGTCCTGGTAGATTCATCATGAAAAAGCAATCACCATGTCACATGGTCATTAAGCTGGACAAAGTAAACAGGAAACAAGCACTGCTATGAGCAGTAAGGCTAAAACAGCAGGTAACCTACCAAGGAAAACCTATGAGACTAACTGCAGACTTCTCAACTGAAACCTTACAAGCCAGAGGGAGTGGGGATCCATCCTCAGTCTTCCAAAACAGAATAATGGCTAGCCTAGAATTTTATGTCATGCAAAACTAAGTTTTTTATATGAGGGAGAAATAAAGACTTCCACAGGCAAGCAATTGATGAGGGAATTTGTGAAGACCAGACCTGTCCTGCAGGAAGTACTCAGACCTGTGCTATACACTGATCAGCACAGTAGACCTTCACCAATGTAAAACTATCCAAAAGCTAAAATTCAGAACACAGATACCATAATGACTCAAGAGGTAAAATAAAGCAATAAGGGTGTACACAACAGGATGAAAAGAAATCCACCCCACTTATCAATTCAATGTGAATGACTTGAACTCCCCACTGAAGACACATAGGCTGGGTAAAAAAATACAAGCCAAGTATCTGCTGTCTCCAGGAAACACATCTAACCCACAAGAACTCATTCAGATTCAAGGTAAAGGGATGGAAAATAATATTCCATGCAAATGAAACCGAAAGAAAACTGGTGTACCTATCCTCATATCAGATAACATAGACTTCAAATCAACAAAAGTAAAGAAAGACAAAGACAGTCATTATATAATGGTTAAGGGAACAAGTCAACAAGAAGACATAACAATCCTAAATATCTATGCACCTAACACAGGAGCACCTAGATATATAAAGGACATCCTACTTGATCTAAACAAAATGATAAACAGCAGCATAATAATAGCTGGGGACTTCAGTATCCCACTGACAGGACAGGACAGACTCTCTAAACAGAAAATAAACAAAGAAACAATGGACTTAAACAGGACTCTAGAACAAATGGGCCTAACAGACATTTACATAACATTCTACCTGAAAACTACTGAGTATACGTTCTTCTCATCAGCTCCCGGAGCATTCTCTAAGACTGATCACCTCTTAGGCCACAAAACATGTCTCAATAAATTTTAAAATGTAGGAATTATGCCATTTATTTTCTCAGACCACAGTGGAATAAAATTAGAAATCAACTCCAACAGAAACATTCAACTATACACAAAGTCATGGAAATTAAACAATCTATTGCTAAATGATTATTGGGTCAATGAGGAAATTAAGATGGACATCAAAAGCTTCCTCAAACTAAATGACAAAGGGGACACAAGTTATCAAAATCTGTGGTATTCAGCAAAAGCAATCCTAAGGGGAAAATTCATAGCCTTAAATGCCTATGTCCAAAAGACAGAAAGATCATACATCAACGATTTAATGAATTGTGTCAAGAAATTGGAAAAGGAAGAACAAACCAATCCCAAACCCAGCAGAAGAAAAGAAATAGCCAAGGTCAGATCAGAACTAAATGAAATCAATTCCAAAAGAATTATATAGAAGATTAATAAAACAAAAAGTTGATTCTTTGAACAGATAAAATTGACAGATTTCTTTCTAGATTAACCAGAGAAAGAAAAGAAAGGACCCTAATTAGCTCAACCACAAATGAAAAAGGAGATACTACAATGGATACCATGGAAATACAAAATATTTTCTTTGAATACTATAAAAATCCCTGTGCACATAAACTTGAAAAAGTTGAGGACATGGACAAATTCCTGGAAACACACAACCTCCTAGGCTCAATCAGGAAGAAATAGAACTCTTGAACAGATCAACATCAAGTAACGAAATTGAAGCAGCAATAAAAAAATCTTCAAACAAGAAAAGTCCTGTACCAGATGATTTCACAGCTGTATTTTATGAGACCTACAGAGAAGAAGTCATACCTACACTGCAGAAATGATTTCATAACATCAAGAAGGAAGGAATCCTTTTCAACTTGTTCTATGAAGCCAATATCACCTTGATACCAAAGTCAGGAAAGGACACAACAAAAAAAGAAAACTACAGACCAATATCCCTTATGAATATAGATGTAAAAATTCTCAACAGAATCCTAGCAAACATAATTCAGCTGCATATCAAAAAAATAATACACCACAACCAGGTGGGCTTCATCCCAGAGATGTAAGGATGGTTCAACATATGCAAATCTATAAATGTGATTCACCACACAAATAGAAGGAAAAACAAAGACCATATGATCCTCTCAATAGATGCAGAAAAAGCATTTGATGATATTCAGCACCCTTTTATGATAAGAACTCTTAACAAAATAGGCATAGATGGAGTATAGCTCAAAATTATAAAAGCCATATTTGACAAACCCACAGCCAACATTATACTGAATGGGGAAAAATTGAGAGCATTCCTGCTTAGAACTAGAACCAGAGAAGATTGCCCACTGTCACCACTTCTAATCAACATAGTGCTGGAAGTCCTAGCCAGAGTAATTAGACAAGAGAAGGAAATCAAGAGTATCAAAGTGAGGAAAGAAGTCAAACTATCACTCTTTGCTGACAATATGATCTTATATTTAGAAAACACCAATGATTCTGCCAAGAGATTCCTGGAATTGATAAATACATTCAGCAAAGTCTCAGGTTATAAAATCAATGTACACAAATCAGTAGCATTCCTTTCGACCAACAATAGTCAAGCTAAGAATCAAATCAAAGACTCAGTACCTTTCACAATAGCAGCAAAGAGAATAAAATACCTAGGAATATATTTAACCAAGGGGGTGAAAGACTCCTATAGGAAGAACTACAAAACACTGAGGAAGGAAATTGCAGAGGATGTAAACAAATGGAAAAACATATCATGCTCATGGATCGGCAGAATCAATATTGTTAAAATATCTTTACTACCCAAAGTGATTTACAGATTAAATGTAATCCCCATTAAAATACCAAGGTCATTTTTCACAGATCTAGAAAAAATAATTCTATGCTTTATATGGAACTAGAAAAGAGCCTGAATAGCCAAAGCAGCCTTTAGCAAAAATAACAAATTGGGTGGCATTACTTAAGAGACTTTAAACTATACTACAAAGCTATAGTAACCAAACAGCATGGTACTGGCACAACAACAGAGACATAGATCAATGGATAAGAACAGAGAACTCAGATAGAAAACCATCCTCATATAGTCATCTGATCTTTGACAAAGCAGACAAAAACATAAACTGGGGAAAAGAATCCCTATTCAATAAATGGTGCTGGGAAAATTGGATAGCTACATGTAGAAGACTGAAACAGGATCTGTACCTCTCACCACTCACAAAAATTAATTCATGATGGATAACAGACTTAAACCTAAGGAATGAAAGTATAAGAATTCTAGAAGAAAATGTTAGAAAAACTTTTATAGACATCATCCTAGGTAAAGAATTTATGAAGAAGACCCCAAAAGTAATTACAGCAACAATGAAAATAAATAAATGGAACCTAATCAAATTAAAAAGCTTCTGCACAGCCAAGGAAACAATCAACAGAGCAAATAGACAACCTACAGAATGGGAGAAAATATTCGCATGCTATATATCCAATAAAGGGCTGATAACTAGAATCTACAAAGAACTCAAGCAAATCAACAAGAAAAAAATCTAACAAACCCATTAAAAATGGGCAAAAGACATGAACAGAAACTTTTCAAAAGAAGATAGATTAATGGCCAACAAAGATATGAAAAAATGCTCAACATCATCGGGGAAATGCAAATCAAAACCACAATAAGATATAACCTCACTCAAGTGAGAATGGCTTTTATAAAAAAAATTCCCCAAACAACAAAATGCTGGTGTAGATGTGGAGAGAGAGGAACACTCATACACTGCTGGTGGGACTGCAAACTAGTATAACCTCTATGGTAAATAACATGGAGATACCTCAAAGAACTAGAAGTAGACCTACTATTTGATCTAGCAACCCCACTACTGGGGATTTACCCAAAGAAAAAAAGACATTTTAAAAAATGACATGAATGCTTATAGCAGCACAATTCACAATTGCAAAGATGTGGAAACAACCCAAGTGACCATCAATACATGAATGGATTAATAAAACATGTATACTCCATGTATGCCATGGAGTACTACTCAGCCATAAAAAATGGTGAACCTCTTGTATTAACCTGGATGGAACTGGAGACCATTCTTCTAAGTGAAGTATCAAAAGAATGGGAAACAAATACCATGTGTACTCACCATTAAATTTGAACTAATCGAAGAACACTTATATGCAGGTATGGAAATAACATTCATCAGAAATCAAGCAGGTGGGATGAGGGAGAAGGGGATGAGTAAATTCACATCTAAGGGTACAATGCATGCTATCTGGGTGATGGGCATACTTACAACTTTGACTCAAACTGTACAAAAGGAATTTCAGTAATCAAAACTTTTGTACTTCAGAGTATTCATAATACTCTGAAATAAAATATTTTTTAAAAATAAAATTTTAAAAATAATTGTGAATATAAGATTGATTGTATTCCAGGGATATTTCAGGAGGGCTTATTATTTTTATTAACTTTTGAGAAGATTTATACTTCTCCAGGATAATTTCTGCCCCTGTTTCTTGCTAGACTCCTTTGGAAGGTTGGCTCCATTTTTTTGTATTCTGTTTGTTATTTTACTCCAGTTTGTTTCTCTCAAGGCTATAAAATGCATTCTGGGATAATTAAAGCCAAGAGAAGAGTAAAAAGTATTAATCGGAGAAAAGCTACCTGTGTCTGACTGTACTCTTTTCTTCTGAGAATGAATGGGCTGAAAACTTGAAAACTTACTTATTCATGCAGCAACTATTTAATGAGCATCAACTAGGTGCCAAGCACTGTGCTAGGTGCTGGGGATATATTAGTAAGGAAGATAGGTATAGACCCTGAATTTCTACAACTTATAACTTAGTTAAGGGAGAGAATAAGACAATTGGTCTCTCGTGAAAGGCACAATTATAGAAACATCAAAAGTAACTAGAATTGGTATTATAGCAAGAAGGATGGAAAATTGGGCATCTGCCAGTGAAACATTGAAATTAGTGTGGTAATTACATTTGTAAAGGCTCCTGGAGACTTTAAACACTATAGATATTCATTGACAGCCTCGTGGACTCATCAAATATCCCTAGACTCAGAAAAACAGCCAGAAGCAGAAAGTATTATTGAGAGACTACAATAGCTTCTTTGCTCCTTAAAGATATAAAATTCTAGGTAGAATCTGTATAAGTCAGGGTTCTCCAGAGAAACAGAACCAATTAGATCTATCTATCAATCTGTGTACCTATCAATCAATCAAGAGCATTAGTATAAGTAGTAGGCTGTTCCATCAAGGTTTGTGTAAGTGCACTCTCTGATGTTCACTCAATGATGCATTTCTCAGAATGTATCCCCATCATTAAGTGATATATCACTGTATTAAAGGATGTGCTGCAAAGAATTGGCTCATGCAATGGTGGGCTAGGTAAATCCAAAATTCACAGGGCAGCCAGGGACTCTCTAGCAGGGGCTGAAGCTGCTGTCCATAGGTAGAAAGTCTTCTTCATCAGGAAAGCCTTAACTCTGCACTTAAGGCCTTTCAGCTGATTGAATCAGTCCCACTTAGATTATCTGGGATAATCTCCCTTACTTAAAATCAACTGGTGATGGACTTTAATTACATCTATAAAATGTTTTCAAAGAAACATCTAAGTCAGTGTTTGATTGAATAACTGGGGACTATTGCCTAGCCAAGCTGACATGTCAAGAGACCCTCACAAGCGTCTTGCACACAAAATGAGGGCCAGATAATGACAGTACCAGTCAACCAAGACTTTACCCTTTTCTTCCAATCCTCTACCTGTTGGGGCTGGAGGGTTACCTCTCTTCCCCACTGCTGGTTTGTGAGGGCAGTATGGAGAGGGAAACTTGACTTGGTTATAAGACTCACATTTTGATTTAGATTGGATTAAAATTTTTCAAGTAGTCAAATGAGACTATGCTAGTGGCCTGGATTTATTAGGAAAGCTAAATGGAATGATTTGTCTGAGAGGTCATCCAGGAGTAGGAAGGGAGGTGTGCTGGTGTGTTTTAAGGCCCTGGTTGGAGAAGAAAGCTCTTTCCTGATTATAATATGAGTTCCACTCATTCAATAAGTTGGTCACACATATAAAGTACATGATTGCTGAATACAATATTAGTCATCACATTCAAAGCTTATTTCTTCACTTCCATGTCTTTTCTTTTTGTCCTTTCTTTTAGTGGCTTCTCTTTGCTTTTACTGAGAATAAAACAAAAGAAAAAAAACAGCTTAAATTGGCTTGCGGTCTCTCTCCCTGGCCGGCGCTGCTCTGACCGCGTCCTGCCCCGCGCGCTGCGCCCTCAGCTTCTCCCGCCTGGCAGCGGCGGAGGCAGCTTCAGCCTTTCCCTCCCGCTGCCCCGCTGCGCCATGGAGAAGAGCTCAAGCTGTGAGAGTCTTGGCTCCCAGCCCGCGGCGGCTCGACCGCCCAGCGTGGACTCCTTGTCCAGTTAATGTGTTAAGAGCCATT
>CM052440.1:78155532-78275600 GCA_028533085.1 Varecia variegata | reverse complement strand
AAAAAAAAAAAAAACAGCTTAAATTGCATACGTGAAATACTAGAAAATGAGATACAATGTATTTTCCTTCTTTGGTGACTTTAAAAGTAGAATGATTAAAAAATATTTTCTGCAATAATATTTGTACCCAGAATCTGAGGATTGACAAAATGGACTTATTTGGTCTCTGCATGTGTATAATTTTATGTTTTTTAAAAAAACACTTAAAAAAATTCTCCTATCCATTACCCCTTCCTCTATTTCTTCTCCTTCTCTGTATCACAACTTTAAAAATTGATGTTATTATACATTACGCTCATTATCTCGTTACTGGATTTAACTGTCCTCTTTTGGTCAAAGCCACTGATTGCAGTGTCAATTACAGTTGATAAAGCAGTCAGTCCAAGGCCATTTCGGAGGGTGCTGAGATTACAGACACTCTTACAGGTTTTTTGTTTGTTTGTTTAATATCCAATCAAGAGTAAAGTCTGTTCTTTTCAATCACTAGAGGAAAGAACATTTTCTTATGAACTTGATTCTAGAAAAATTTATACATTTTTTTTGCTTTACTCAGATACAGATAGTTCATTAGTGGCCATTAAATCATTCCTTTTGTTACCGTATATTTTCAAGATAGATAATTTGATTAGCAAGACTGCCTGTGCAATGTATTCAGGTCATTGCCAGGTATGGACACTACTCCCAGAATGATAGTGAGAAAAAAAAATATAACTTTCCGTAGAAAGGAAAATGGAAATATCAATAACAGGAGACCAATGAGTGAAGAAAAGAACAAAAGAAGACAAGGCTGAGAAACACTTCATATTCTTAACAGAAAGGAGACATTAAATTATAGGAAAGTAAAATTTCTGAAAAGTAAGAGAGAAAGGAGAAGTTGGGTGGTGGTAATATTGCTATAATATTACTTTGAAATGGTTCATAATCATATATACATAATTTCAGTATATGGTGCAGAATCATCACAGAATCATACACACAGTGCTAAGTTCCTGGGCCTTTCTGTCCTTAAACAATAGCATGTAATTTGATTTCCTCCACCTCATCTTGGCAGGTGAATACCATGCTCTCCATTTTTCTGTTTAAGTGCCTTCTGTGTTGGGTTCTCCAAGTCAGGAAACCTTTCCTCAGTGTTCTGTGGGACATATTAGGCTGGAAATCAGGAGGTTTTCACTTTTTGACTGTTTTGCATACACAAGAATTACACTTTCATATTGCTCAACCCAAATATTTATTGTTATGTCATGAAATAACAATGATATATTTGAAATATCAGCCAGCTTTTCTGTTCTGTGCCTCCCTCTTGCCTTCATCTCTGGTACTTTTTCTTTTTTTTTTTGAGACAGAGTCTTGCTCTGTTGCCTGGGGTAGAGTGAGTGCCGTGGCGTCAGCCTAGCTCACAGTAACCTCAAACTCCTGGGCTTAAGCCATCCTACTGCCTCAGCCTCCTGGGTAGCTGGGACTACAGGCATGCGCCACCATGCCTGGCTAATTTTTTCTATATAAATTTTTAGTTGGCCAGATAATTTCTTTCTATTTTTAGTAGAGATGGGGTCTCGCTCTTTCTCAGGCTGGTCTCGAACTCCTGACCTCGAGCGATCCACCCGCCTCGGCCTCCCAGAGTGCTAGGATTACAGGCGTGAGCCACCGCGCCCGGCCACATCTCTGGTATTAAATATTCCTAAAACTTATTTTTATTTAGAGTGCAATTCTTCTGAATTACTTTCAGATGCCATGCTTTTGTACGCAATATTGTGGTCTGTGACATCACCGGGCATTTGCTAAAAGAGTGCCTCTGTTATCACTTAGATTGTTTTCCATGCTGCTGACAACCGTTCTGCTGGTCTTCATGCTGACAATTTTTTGGTCTTCCCAGAAGTTGTTAATCAAGGGTTTCAGACAACAATCAGAATTCCAATTCATTTTTCAACCAGTTCTTAAATGGCTCATTGACTGAAACATTGAGAAACTGTAGTTGTTCAGTGGAAATGTCAACGGGAAAACAACCAAGTTTATGCATGAAGAGGGAATGAAAATAATTCATGACCACTGCCCACCCGACAGTTATGTAAAATTCTGTGGCAGACGGTTTCTAAAGATGCGTGTCTTTGTATATCCACCATCAAACTTGTCCTTTAAAAAGAAACAATTTTGTTGAAGTGTAATTGATGTGCTATAAACTGGATGTATTTGAAATGCATATTTTGATGAGCCACAGGATCTTCTGTAATGTGTCCTTGACACTCTGCCCACCAAGAATTGGAGTTTATTTTCCTTCTTCTTGAATCCAGTCTGGCCCTGTAACTCACTCGACCAATTGAGTGCCATGGAACTGTATTGTGTATCTTGTGGAGCTAGGTTATAGGAAGCCTTGCAGTGTCCACTCTCATATCTTGGAGTACTTGTTCTTGGGATCCCTGACCTGTCATGTAACAAGTTCAGCTACTTGCTGGAGAGACCAGGTAGAGAGGATCTGAGCTTAGGTGGAGAGTGAGAGAGGCCAAGCTGTCTCAGCATCCTAGTCAAGCCTTCAGATGATTCCAGCTCTAGTTACCATCTAATTGTTTGAGGTACCCCATGGGAGACCACTTGCCTTAGCCCAGTCAACCCACAGAACCATGAGAAATAATAAAATGGCAATTGTTTTGTATGCAGCAATTTATTAGCCAAAACAAAGATTGGTACTATGAATGGGATGATGATTTAACAAAATCCTAAAACATGTGGCATTGGCTTTGGGACGAGGTGGTGAGAAGAATCTGGAGGAGCCTCCAAGAGATTCTTAGTAAAGGCTGGAAGGGCAAGGAGCACATTTTTATTGGGAGCTGGAAAGAAGGTAACTTGTGTAATGTAGTGGCAGAAAGTTTGGCAATGCTTTAGCTTGTGATGAAGTGACTAAGAAAGTATCCAGATAGCATATTGAATGTACCAGCTAGTTTCTTTTAGCTGCATGTGACATGGTAAAGATAGAGACGGACTAAAGAAGTAACTGTTCAGTTTTCAAGTAGAATCTAGAGGAAACATTTCTGAGCCAGATTTTTAGCTTTGAAAGTAAAACTGTTTCTCATCCCCATTCTGTTTCAGTAAAGGACTATAGAAGTAATAAGTGACCTCGAGGCAAAGATCAAATCCAGGGCACTTTCACGAAAAGCATGTCCTCAGGGTCAAGATTTTAAAGGTACAGCTATAGACCTTTGTTAAGACCTTGGAAAGATTTAAGATGGTGCCTCCTAAACCCTCCCAGCTAGGCAAAAAGTCTTCTAAAAATATCAATGACACATCACTTAGATCTTTTCTGTTATATTAGAGGGTTTCTAAGAAACTTATGGGCATTGTCACCCAGTGCCATTATTATCATTCTAGGGTAGAAAGAGGCCTATTTTGAAGGGATTGTCAGTGTGGCTACAATTTCATAAGAGATCCTTGCCAGGACCATGAGAAGAATCATCCGGCTTAGCCCAGTCGACTCACGAAACTGAAATATAATTACATTGTTGTTTTAAGTGATTAGATTTTGGGATGGTATATTATGCAGAAATTGATAAATGAAACAGATATTATCCATTGTAAGATGTGTTCCAATTTCAAGGATGTTAAAGTGCGAAAAAATGTGCAATTTAGAATTGATGAGATACAAAAAAAGAAACACACACAAATTATATCAACAGGTAATTTGCAGCAGAAGAAATTCTAATGGCTAATATGAAGAGATGCTTCACCCCTCTAGTAATCAGAGAAGGAAAAATTAAAACAATCAAGAAATAAGACTTTTTTTTCAAAAGGTACAAAAAATTAGAAAGTTGGATAATGATAAGTATTGGCAAGGATATAGGGGAAATGGGACCTATTTGTGTATTAATGAAGGGAGTATAGAGTGGTGCAGACATTCTGGAAAACATTCTTGCTGAATACTGAAATTAAGTTTGTATATGTCCTTTCATCTAACAATTCCAATCCTGGCTCTATAATCCAGAGAAATTATCACACAAGTCAATAAATGGACATGTATTAGGATATTCAGGGCATCGTTGTCTACGGTAGTCAAAATTAGAGGCATCATAGATATCCATCACTAAAGGAATGAATCAAATTTTGGCACAGGCATATTATTTTAGTGGAATACTACACAGAAGTTGCAAGCACTACACAAAATGTACAAACAGCAACATAGAAAGATGTTTAAAAATATTAAGGGGCTTCCAGTTTCTGGTATGACACATAAAGAGCTTGGAAGTCACCACTCCTATCCTCACAAGGAAAAAACTGAAATACTGAAAATCAACAGCTTTTCTTAGATTCATTCAAGAATTGAGGTAATGGGGCAAACCACCACCCAGAAAACTGAAGAGACAGGCAGAAACAGAGAATCACAGTGTAGTAAGAACTGATACCACCACTGTAGCCAGCATCTGGGTAGGAGAACTTGAAGGGTAATTGACTAATTGCTGGAGACTGAACATGGACTAACTTGAGAGATAACATATCCTGGAGGCCCAGCCTTAAGAAGGCCCTCACACATTTGTGAATTTGACTTCTGGAAGTCCCACCAGGTTCTCACTGTGAAGATTAGAGAAAAATTCTCCTCATGCTTTTGGCAGGGGGAGGAAAACAGTGGCCATTTTGAAATAAATTCAGAACCTTCTGTTCTATTTCACGAAAGCCTAGCCTCAAGAGTAATTATTTTATCAGAGCCTAATCTTTGTAGGGGAAGGGAAATACCCAACTTTGGCCTTTTCTAGCCTTTAACACAAGGTACAGGAGCATAGGTTCACTGATACCTAATACTAAACATAGGATTCTAGATCTTTCTCCCCACTATCTTATCACCACATCCAAAGGGCTCCTGTACAGCAACAGGTAATTACATGTGAACTGCAAGGCTTAGACCCTATTTAAGGAGTCTCTGGGGAAACCCAAAGACAAAACAAGGGCAACAGAGGACGTTTTAGCCTCTGATACCTACAGCTATAGCAGAGTCAACACAGCTGAACTCCTAGCTAGGTAAACATAAAACCTCACACTAAAGACCAATTTACCTCAGTTTCCTTTACCCAATATATCATGTCCAGATTTCAGCAAAAAGCTACAGGATATGCTAAAAGACAAAAGCCACATTTTGAAGAGATATAGCAAGTAGTAGAACCAGACTAAGATACGACAGAGATTTTGGAATTATCAGATTGGCAATTTAAAATAACTGTGATTACTATGCTAAGAGATCTAATGGAAAAAGTGGACAACATGCAAGAAGAAATGGGTAATGTAAACAAAGAGATTAAAACTCTAAGAAAGAATAAGAAAGAAATGCTAGAAATAAAAGTACAATAACAGAAATGAAGAATGCCTTTGATGGGGCTAATCTGTAGGCTGGACATGGCTGAGGAAAGAATCGGTGAGCTTGAAGATATGTCAATAGAGCTGAAAATTTCCCAAACTAAAAGTCAAAGAGAAAAAAGCCTGAAAAAAAAAATGGAGCAGAATATCCAAGAACCATGGAACAATTATAAATGATGTAACATACATGTAATGGGAATACCAGAGGAGAAAAAAGGGAAAGGAACAAAAGGAGTATTTGAAGTAATAATGATAGAGAATTTTCCAAAATTATTGACAGACATCAAACCACAGATTCAGAAAGTCCAGAGAACACCAAGCAGGATAAATACCAAAAAATCTACACCTAGGCATATCAAATTCAAACTGCAAAAAATCAAAGACAATTAGAAAATCTTGAAAGAAGCTAGGAAAGGGGGAAAGGGAAACCTTGTCTCTGGAGGAAGAAGGAGAAGCATTATAGCAGACTCCTCTTCAAAAACCATGCAAGAGGAGAGTGGAGTAAACATTTAAAGTATTGAAAGAAAAAAACTCTTCAACTTATTATAGAATTCTGTATCCAGGTAAATTATCCTTCAAAAGTGAAGGAAAATAAAGACTTCTCAGAAGAACAAAAATTGAGAGAAATTATTGCCTTACAAGAAATGTTAAAAGAAGTTCTTCAGAGAAAAGGAAAATGATAGGCCAGAAACTTGGATCTATGTAAAGAAAGGAAGAGCATTTCAGAAGTAATAGATGAAGGTAGAATAAAGTCTTTTATTTTTCTTATTCTTTACTAACAGTTTTTTAAAAATATTTAGTAGCAACAAAATATTGGATGATTATAACTTATGGGTAAGTGAAATATATTACAGGAATGTTATAAGGGATGCAAGTGAGGTATTGGGAATACTGTTACGAGGTACATGTACTATCTGTGAAGCAGCATAGTGATTTTTGAAAGTGGACTTAGATTAATTGTAGATGTATATTGCAAACTCTAGGCAAGCACTAAATTTTTTTTGTGAAAAAAGTATGATTGATATGCTAAGAGATGAGACAAAATGGAATCAAGAAATATTCAATTAAAACCTGAGAAGACAGAAAAGAGGTTTTTTTGTTTTCTTAAATAAGAAGAAGAAAAAAAGAATAAGGACAATGAATAGAAAACAGTTAAAACAAGGTGGCGATTAATCAAAATATATGAATAATCAATTTAAATGTGAATGGTTTAAATACATCAATTAAAAGACAGAGACAATCAGAATGGATTAAAATTATCCAAATGTTGTCTACAACAAACCCACTGTAAATAACAGCACTCATTCAACATCCACAAAGATAGACCACAGCCTGGTAAACAAAACACACCTAAAAGAATTGAAGCCATCCAAAGTATGTGCTAAGATAGCAGTAGTAATAAATTAGAAGTCAATAACAGAAAGATAGCTAGAAAATCCTTAAATATTTGGAGATTGAATAACAGACTTTCTAAATAACACATGTGTACAAGCAGTCTTGAGAGAAATTTAAAAATGTGTTGAGCTAAATAAAAATGAAAAGATAAGTTACTAAAATTTGTGGGATGTAACAAAAGCACTGCTTAGAGGGAACTTTATAGCATTGAATGAATATATTAGAAAGAAAGAAAGATCTATAATCAATAATTTAAGTTTCCACATTAGGAAACTTGAAAAAGAAGTAAATCTAAAGTAAGCAGAAGAATAATTTCTTAAAGAAATAATTAAAAAAAGCAGAAATCAATGAAATTGAAAACAGAAAATCAATAGAGAAAATCAGCTAAACCAAAAGGTGGTTCTTACAAAAGATCAATAAAATTGATAAGACTCTAGCTAGGCTAACCAAGAAAAAAAGGGAAAGGACACAAATTACTAATATGAAAGAGGGGACATTACAACTGATTCCATGATTCTATGGAAATGAGAGAAGAATAAAGGAATAACTAACTCTATGCAAATTTGATAACTTAGATGAAATGAACCAATTGCTTGAAAGACACAATCTGCCAAAATACCTACATAAAGAAACTGATACTATGAATAGGTTTGTATCTATTAAATAAATTGGATAAATAATTGATAACTTTCTAAAATAGAAAGCATCAGGTCCAAATGTGTTCAGTGGTGAATTCTACCAAACATTTAAAGAAATGATACCAATTCTCTACAATCTCATCCAAGAAAGAGAAACAGAAGGCACACTTTCTAATCCATTCTATGAGACAAGCATTACCCTAATAGTAAAACTAGAGAAATATCTTACAAGAAAGGAAAAGTACAGACCAATATCGCTTATGAACAAAAATGCAAAAATCCTCAATAAAACGTTAGCAAATCAAACCCAAAAATGTGTAAAAATAATCATACACAATGCAAAGTGGGATTTCTTCCAGTTATACGAGGCTAAATCAACATTCAAAAATTAATTAATGTAATCCATCATATTAATAGGCTAAAGAAAAAAATCATATGTTACAGCTTTTGTTTTTTATTTTTGCCCAGCCTAAACACAGAGCTAAGGATTACTTGAACTTCAAAGTCCTTTCAAGTTCTTAGCTTATAACATCCACATTTATCTTATGTCAAACCACTGCCATTTTATGCCAAATGAAGACTAGGACTCCTAGCACTGCCCCTAGAGAATCTCTTGGCTCTGAATCCTTCTGTGTTAACCTCCTGCCCACTTCTCTACAAACTCCTGAAGCTTCAGCCTCCCCTTCCATATAATGAATGATTTCAATACTTACTGCAAAGAAAATGAGAGAGAGAGAGAGACTAGATATTGTAAAATCTCTGATTTCTGCATCTGAATATCCCCTTCACTTTATAGCTATCCTTTCATTCTGGCTTAAAGTCCCAGAAGAAAGATGCTTCAATACATACTCCTATTTGGAATTTGAGTTATATATATTCTTTCTTCAGAGAAAACTTGCCTCTGCATGTACCACCCCATCAACATTTTCAGTCCATCATCCATATTGAATCTGAGACCCAAGGTTAACTGACTGATCACTGTTACCAGTCAGTGGCAGATTTGGATCTAAATTAGGACACATAACTTCCAGTTCAGGTCATGTCCCAATCAATTATGCTGCCTCCCAATAGAAGCTACTCAACTTTGTATTTCATTACTTCTTTTTAATGTGGAAAGTCTTTTCTGGTCAAGTCAGTCTTCTATTTTTTCATAAAAATCCACTCTTTGGCTTTTTCTTAGGGTATTCGCATAACCAAACACTTTACACTCTCCTAGTACGTAATCCAATACTTTCTTCTTTTCCCTGCAACCCCTGCACAAAGCCTGCTCACACCACCATCACTGTAACATTTCTCATATTCCGAAGTCCTTCAGACCTTGATTGCTATTGATTTTTATCTCAGGATTCTATTGGGAATCATATGGAAATGTTTATTGAATGAATGAAGAAACGGTGATAGAGATTGACCAGAAAAAAAGTTTATTCATCAAATCTTTGGAGATAAAAAACCAAACCAAAACAAAAAAGAACACTTGTCTTCGGTGGAGTCCTGAGAACAGAAACTCTAGCAAAAACACTTTTCATTCATGTGGTCTTCAAGCATTTCCTTGATCTGTGATGGTGGAAAGAAAAGAAAATTAAGACAAATTTCAGTTTCCATGAGCAGAGAATATTCCTTCCCTCAGATCTGGGTAGCATAATGCCTAAAGAAACCCAATCGGTACAGTGGAAAATGAAATCTATTACAGATAATTGCTCAGTATGCAATCCTATGAACTGCCTGAGGTTTGACAGAGTCAGTGACCCTTTCCAATAAATGTGTTTCTCTATAATAATATGCAGTGTGAGCAATATCATCTCTATGAAAAATATTTAGCCACAATTTTATGAAGGAGATTCGAGGGACAAGCTAAAGGAATTCTGACTGTATTTGAGGGAGTGTGAATTGCTTACCTTTGCTGCAAGGAGCATCGTACTCAGCAGTTGCAAACTCATCTGAAAAACAAATAAAAACCATTATGTGAAGTGAGAGGGAAAACAAACATCTGTTGGATACAGGTCAATGAAGGAATCTTCATTGTGGGAAGAACCGTATTGTATCAGAAATGTCAGCACCATTCATCTGATGCATTGCTTGCTGCCTTGTATTACCCTTTCAAATACAGTATATTTTCTTTTATCCCAAACTCCTGAAGGACACTTCAGATATTCTACTTAATTAAATCTTCTATTGTTCTATAGTTGCTTTAACTGATGAACAGGGAACTAAATATCCTACAGGTGTTTTGTATTAGTAGTTGATATATTTATAATATGGAATGTTTCTAAAATGTATGTCTAGAAAACAAAAAGAGGAGAATCTGACTTGATGGAGACAAAATGAAGCAACAAGGGCACTTAATGTAATAGATTGCCCCAACACATCTCTCACACCTAAATTTCTGTGATTAGGGATTTAATTTCTATGTGAAAATCACTCACACTCACCTGTCTCATAGTAATCATAGACTTTCACTATGGCCGGTTTCAGATCTCGTACTGGAATATCTTGCAGAACCATGAAGGAAAAGCTCAATGTCTGATTTGACACCTAGAAAGCAAAAGGGAATTAAATGACTTTCTGGGGAGCTTTCTTTTCTCTTTGAATAAGTTTAACTATTCATCTACTTTTTGGGGAAAAAATTTTATCAACCAACAGCACACTACAGGATCCTTAAATTGTGCAGAAATCCCTCAGAGTGGATGAGAAATTCTCCAAATTATTTATTTTTCTTTTCTTTTGTTTCTTTTAGAAACAGGGCCTCACTGTGTTGTCTAGGCTGGTCTCGAACTCCCGGGCTCAAGCAATCCTCTTGCTTCAGCCTCCTGAGTTTATTTCTTAAATAACTAACATAACTCATATACCTCCATCAATGCCAGCACATGCCTCTGTTTATAAATGATACATGATTTTTATCGGTTGATTAGCTATGCCCATTTTTAAATATCCAGAGATTTGGTACAGTTTCACCCTTTGTCTTGCAGAAATACTTGTGTACACTCAAAGAGGTATCTAAAAGTTTGATCATTGTAGCCTTGTTTAAGTTTTATAAAATTTATAAACTATAATTCCCATCAATATATGCATGAATAAACCATGCTACCACACATATCTATAAAACCAGATTGTTTATTGGTGGACTGGTCTTATTGTTTTATGATTCAAGCCCTTGTGGATATTGATAGCACTTTCCCCTTCTATATTGTTGATGAGATGTTAGTAGAATAATTGACTAATCACAATGGTTACTTCCCTATATTACTCAGCATTTTCAAAATAACCTGTAGATATAATGAACACACTCTGTGGAGGATTTCTTGCTTCTAGGGTCCTAGAAATATTCCTGTCCCAATATTACAATTAGCCATTTCTGCTTACAATCCCAGGTGAAATATAAATTAATGAAAGGAGAACATTCACTGGAATTAATATTAGAATTCTCAAATTTTTAGCATGGAAGTGATGTTTCTAAAATGCATTCACTCACTTCCCAGATGCTCCCATAAGAGAGATTACTATCTATATTTTTTTGCAACTAGCTGGGCAGGGCTCTCACCTTATCCAGGTAAATCAAGACATGGTTGTTGCTAACTTCTGTCCGGCTCACATGGTTAGATCTTTCAAGCTGAGGAAAATTAAAACATCACAAATGTTAATAAATAAATGAAACACCTGGAGTATGCAGAGAAAAAGCATTTTTTATTGCCAAAATAAGCCTGATGGTAGAATTTCTTTGAGCACTTTTTGTAAGTAAAGACATAACGCAGTAAAATTAAAAATGAAAGGTAACTTGGATAAAGAGTTTAATATTAGTATGACACATGATCTATATGTAAAGTTGATTTCTCTGAAGAAAAAGGAACTAAATATCTGAAACTTGGGAATTGCTCATATTTCAAGATTCAAGTTACATTCTAGTCCTTCATGAAGGAGTTTTCTTTCTTTTTTTCTTGCTCTAACTTACAGTGATCTCATTTTTTTCTTAACTTGTGTAATACTTATAGTTACGCCAATCGAGCATTTTCACTGGCTCACGTTCCTGTGCTTTATCTTATTAATGAGATTCTAAGCTCCATGAAAGCAGGAACCTCCAGACTTTTCTTCCTGGTACTCATGGCTCCTAGCAAGCTCTGTGCACATGGTGGGCACTCATGCAAACATGCTAAATTATATTTCTGAGTTTGGAGAAAGTATAAGTCTTTGATAGAAGATGATTTAATAGTATTTTAATATTTGTATTGTTTTAGTCTGGGGATAATAAAACATTAAAAAAATGGGACATTCTGGACTTATAATAAACCTACCATTTTCACTGTTGGTTTCAGAGGAATGAAGCCAGATACCATCTTCACATCAGCAATCGCCATGTTGGAGGCAGGACGGCTCCCAGTGTAACTGAGGATGCAGGGGAGGAAGGAATTGGGGTTTTCTGTGTTATTAAAGGTCCTCTTTTTCTCCGTCTACACTAAGCACTCAACAGCTCTAAAAGGTACACTTAAGTCTTCCCAAATATCCTACCCCAGTGGTTTGGAAAACTGGCTGTGTCTAGAATTTTTAGGGAGCCTGTCCAAGCCACAGAGACCAGGCCCTACTCTAGAGCTGGTGAATCAGAATTTCAAGTGTGTGGGGCTGACTCTACAAGTGCTGCATGAGCTTCAGATTCTAATCTGTGCCAGTTATTTATTACATAAACTGTATCCTAATGTTCTTCCTGAATAGTATCCCTAACCAAGTTATTCTTGTGGAAAGATATTTTTGTGTAAGCCCTGTAGCTATTTGAATATTACTGCATATAAATGTACTTTTTCCCCAGAATTGATTATATTATATATAACCTTAGATTTATTTATTGCCAATAGGAATTCTAACTAAAGAGTTACCACTTTCTTGTATTCATGCTTTTTAAGAGTTCTGTTCTGAATAAAGCAAGAATAATATGGGATTTCGTTAGAAGGAATTCAGGTCAGAGGTGAGGGGTAATATTCTTTATTTAATTACTAATGGGGGGACTTACTACCTTTAAATAATGAGGTTGGACAATAATAGGTCCTGGAGGCAGAAGATGGACTGTGTAAACCACATTATTGAGAAATTCAATTATATCAAGTTAAGAGAATACATTGCTTTTTCAATAAATGTAGTGTAAACATTTACTGTTGGACTGCTTTACTTAATGAGGAGTCCCAGTAAGAAGATTGGTTGTTATTCCCAGAATTAGGTGATACAATCAGAAGGTCTTACCTGACACTCAGTGAGATCTGGAAGCTGGTGTGGGCTTTGGGTCCATCACAAGTTTGGGGTAGAGTCTGTACCTCTAAAGCAAATGGGAACTCTTCCTTTGCTGGGACAATATTGAATTTCAAGGATGTCTATGGAACATTAAAGACAAAGTCTGTTTCTCGCCCTTCCCCAGAATTCCTCTCAAGTTCCCTAGGTCTTTCTCTGACTTGCCCCATTGTTTGCCAAGGTAGGACACATTGGTGAGAACAAGCACTGTCCCCATCTGCTCTCTGTCCTCATCTGCCCAAGAGTCTTACCTGGAGGTAGACACAGCCTTCTCCTGTCACTCTTGTGCTGTATTCCCCAGGCAGCTCTGGCAATGAGACCTGCTGTAGTAACAGGCGGTTGCTGTTGTCCACTTGGAATTTGGTGGAAAATGCCCCGGAAGACTGGACGGTCACCTGTGCAGCCTTGCCAGTCCTGCTAAAAGTGGCTGCTCCATATTTGGACAAAGCATGGAGAGCCACCACTGTGTCCTGGAAGAGATGAACGAGAGAACCTACTTTTAGGTATGTAACCCTTTGAGGGCTGAGATATTTTCCAAAGGCCCACAGGAGCTGTCATAAGGGGGCTTTGATTTCCTATTTCCCTCACTACTTAAAGATTAGAGCTCTAATCTGAAGATTGATTATAATCTTTGGATAGATGACAGAACTGTGACATTCACATATCTACCTTGGACTATATGCTCTAGACATTTATTTTTACTTGTCAGAGAATTGATTGTTTTCTGTCTATAAATATATGGATATGGAATATGGAAAATATATGTGAATGGGAATCATTTATTGGCATCAGCTATTTGCCTAAGATGTCTTTCTTGACAACTGTGCCTATTATCTGCCACCACCCACCCAAAGTGTAGCCTGCATCTCTCCCCAGATGAAACTCTGGTCTGCTGCTGAGGTCAGTGTCCTGTGGGAACCTGTAGCCATGATCAGGATCATGCTTCAGTTTCTTCAAGGAAATAAAAGGTGAATATTATAATTATTTTCTTGACTTAATAACGTTTTATCCAGCTTTCCTTTTTTTAATTTTTTGGCTTTCCCTTTTTTGGTGGAATATTTCCTTTGCCCAGTGGATTCCTTTGGTGTGCCATATTCTCAATACTCATCAACACTGAACCTGGACGACATCCTTCAAGTAATGGATTTCTCAGAAATGAATGATAACTGTTTTAACAAAATTATTTAGTCTTTTTTCATTCATATGGAAAAATAAGAGTTTAAATACAATATAAAAAAGATGGGATGCCATTTTGTCACAGTGTCTTCTCTTTTAGCATGAATATGCTAACACCTAAATTCTCTGAATTCCTGCCCTGCATATATTGATGGATTGTTTAGATATAAGATTATATAGTTAGGCTGAGGAGGTTGAATGAACAAAGACAGCTCTTTATGCTTCTGATGAACAAATGTTTGTGTATTAACAGCTGGATAAGAGAAGCACAAAATGTGTCAGCTTTAAAAGAAGCTCATTAAAGGGGACCTAAGAATGGACAGATTTGCAAGGAGAGATTGCTGGATTTTGAGTAGTTACTCTGAACAGTTTGAAAGAGACCCTTAGAACTTCCGGAAGAATGGTAGGAAGTATTTCCTTCATTCTGCTGGTGCCCCACTACTGCTTTAGGGAGGTAGAGCTGTTAATGGAGACAGGAGACTGATAATAACACTGAATTCTGGGATGCAGGTGTATTTGTCTTGTTCAAACCTTTTGCTACCTGAAGTAAAAGGTTCTGGCAAGTCACCAACCTGGGTGGAGGAGAAACCACCCTGGGAATTCTGTTGCTTTGTGATCCACTTCACAATGTGTGTTGCAGAAGTCAGGTCCTCCGCGGTGGGGGTCGGTTGGGCTGTGAGGTAAGCAAGGAGCACGTAGGACGTCATCTCCACCTCAGCAGAGGGAGCCTGGGGCTGGTAAAAATGCCCCACTTGTGCCTTGGGTTTCTCAGGTCGCTCCCAATGGACTGAATTGTCTGGGTGTGAGAAAGAGATATTTGTAAGTGACACATATTCATATTTAATTCATAGTAAAAGTACCCAAGCCAGTGCTGAAGTGAGGGTTGCATTCCAACTGTAATCTCTTGAACCTTATATATTAATAACGCTTTTCCTTCTATGTAAACATGAACTCGGTGTGTTTCAGCCTGGCTAAGACAGGTAATGGTGCTGGGATCAGAGGCCTATACCCATCTATGTTTTCAAATAGTTGCTATAGTTGGGTTGGTGGGAGAAAGAAATGGCAGAACAAGATCTCTCACTGGTTGTGGTTATTTTCCTATTTCTGACGTTATCTAGAACTTATCTGGAATTTGTTAAATTTCCTATGAAGCCGGTCCTTAGAGGTTTCTTATGAGGATCACAGATCACATGAAATAATGGAATTTACACTTATTAGTAGATTGGAGAAAAAATACAGTAATCCTTGAAATACCAATGGCTGACATGGATATGAAACAATGGCAACCAATATACACTGATGTGGGATGACAATTGCTCTTTGGAGAGCGATTTGGCGATATTCAGCAAAGGGGAAGATGTGCTTAGCCCACTAATCAGTCACCTTACTTATTGAATAACTTGGGGAAACTCACACACATGCACAAGGAGATAGGCACATGAGTATTCATTGCAGCACTGTTTGCAATAGTAAAAAATAAGAAGAAAAGATCCATGAGGAGAAACTCAGTATGTAAATTTTGACCTATTTTTATGCTGTAATATATTATGTAGCAGTGACAATTAATGAACTAGAGCTACAGGCATGCATACAAGGGACTTCATTAGCATAATGTTGAACTTAAAAAATAAAAGGCAAACAAACAAAAAAAGCTTCTGAAATATCCAAAAGTGTGATATTGCTTATCTAAAGATGAAAACAATCTAAAAATTATGAATATTACTTAGGAATATATATGCAGCAAAAATACAAAGAAATCCATGGAAGTTATAATGACAAATTCAGGATAATGATTACCTCTGGGGGTGGAAGAGGGACACAGGGGATTTTTCCTGCATTGGTAATATTAATATTTTATTTCTTAAGCTGGGAAGGAGTTATACAGGTATTTGCTAATTATTCTTTTTTTTGTGTGTGTATCTGAAATATTTTCCAAAACATTTAAAAAACAATTAATGGCACTGTCAAAAGAGAAATGTTGAATGTATTTTATTGTACATCTTATCATTTGCATTTTATTTTTCTCTTCAGTCCTTTGTATAGACCATGGTATATGTAGAAGTAGCGTGTGAATATGAATAGATTGGTCAACATTATTGGTTTTGTTAAATGAGCTTAAAATACCAGAATTTATTCATGGGGTTACCTCCATCAATTTTTCCTTATGTTTAAGATGATATGATGTACCATGTAAGGGTTGGGTATATATTAAGAACAGATATTTTAGTATTAATAGCTCATACTTTCATTAACTACATGCCATATACTATACTAAGTGTTTCATATGTGTTAACTTATTTAATACTCACAATAACACTATGAGGTAAATACTATTACCCTCATTTTACTGATGAAGGAACTAAAACACTGAAAAGTTAATGACTTGCCCAAGTGGTACATTCTGGAGCTAGTGTCCAGAGGCTGAGCTTCTTACTACTACACATGCAGATGGTCCCCAAGTTTGATTTAATGATTTTTTGACTTCACCATGGATTTACTGGGACATAACCCCATCGTAAGTTGAGGAGCAGCTGTCCTGCCTCTTATCTTTGGATGTATGATTTGATTAAATTTTATAAAAATTGAATTAGATTTTATAAAAGTATGATATGGACAAAATATATATGACATAGATAAAAGAAGAGAGGGGACAGGGATCACAGGAAGTAGAAGTAGAGGGTTTTTGCAATGTAGTTCTTGATTCAGAGAACATGGGACAGAAGAAGGATCTCAGGTTTGCTCTCACCTTTCTTCACAGATTCCTCATTAAGGGACTTGAGTACTTCTGCCCTCTTGTCCTGGTTACCTGCCAGGGCAAAAGCATAGGCCAATAGTGCCTTGGTGTAGACATGGCTGCCACTGGCTCCTTCCTTTGCTGACTTCCAGGCTGACTCCAGGCAGAACAGGGCATTGCGGACAACAGGATGCTGTGAAAGGACCACAGGAAGGGAGCTGAGCTACGTGAACAGGGTGCTAGCATTCCCAGGTAAACACACAGACATTTTTCAAATGCATTTTTCCATCTATTCCTCATTCTTGTGATAGAGAGAATAGTAGTTTTTTGTGGTATTTTCATATTCAAAAGGCATAACTTTAGGATTTTTTTGGGGGGTGGAGAAATAGCCTGGGGCATCACTAAGAAACCTTTCTTAATGGATTGACAAAATTCTCTATCCATCTGGGAAGCATTAACACTGCACAGAAGGAAAGCTGGCACTTTTTTTAGTAGGATAGTAGTTCAGGAAGCAGCTAAGCAGTTTCAAGGCATCCAAAACTACCTTCAGCAGAGGCATGAGGTGGTACCTACGGTGACTGGGAGAGGAATCTCCAGAAGAGCAATTGTAATATAGGCGGAGAGGGTCACTTCGTCTTCTACTCCTCCCTGTAAACATGAGAGGAAGAGATTTGAGTAATGCTACTTCTGAGAATGCTCTTGATCAGCTTTTTCCATCTGCTGTGTCATGCAGTTTATCCCTACACACATCCATTCCTGTGGGGCAAAATATTAGAACCAACCTCAGTTCCATTCTCTCTTTCTTGGTGCTATCCAGGTTTTATTTTTTTCTATGATACCTTCCCTTAAGAATTTCTGCATTATTCCTTTCTCTCCTCATCCTTGTAGTTATCATAACGGACAAATCAAAACTAGCTCCAGAACAGTTCACCTTCATGGCATTGTTGAACAGTGACCCAGAGCTCCTGAAACAGCCGTTGCCCTTCTGCTTCTGGGCGAGCCAGGTTAGGGCCTGGGTGATGTGTGCTTCATCGATGAAGATGTGGTTTCGACCCTGGGCAAAACTCTTCAGTACAAAGGCTGTGAGCCTGAGAGGGGAGGCAGTGATGAAGATATGCATGCTGTTAGAATGGTTCTATAGCCACTTCACAGCAACAGGCTTCACAGGACACTTCTTACATTGCTGTGAGTTATCTAACAGGAATTCTTGTGTACTTAGAGCTTCTGTCTCCTTTACTCTTTGATTAATCTGCTAGATCCGCTGACTCACTTTCCCTTTGCCACAGGGAGTCTGAGTACTTCTAATTTCCTTATTTTTCTTAATTATTTGAGGAAGTCTTTAAATCTCTCTTCTCTTTAGAGATTTCTTTCAGTAGATTATAGAATCTTCTCATGTGCAGCTCTTGTATGTAATAACTTCTACTATTGCTTTGGCTTAGGGATTTTAAAATATAAGGTTTCATATTACTGTCTTCCCAATTATTTCTTCCTATTAATGAATTTATTCTAAGTCAAGATAAGTCTGATCTATAAGACATAATATAAGCTGAAGTTAACATGATTTATCTGGAAGTTATATGGTATGTTCACTGGCCGCATCATTTAAAAAACTCATGGTTATAAGAGCTATTTTGGAAAGAGTAGCTATTTTAGAAAGTGCTTTGGTATATTATTAACAAGATCAATTTTGGGAATAAGTCTAACACATACACACTTGGATATCAGCTTTTCTGCTTGTTACCTTGCTAATCTTGGTGCATTTATCGAGTATAACCAACTATGGGTCTAATAATACATTTCTGTTAGGGTTGCTGTGAATATAATAGTGATAATATATGTGAAAGAGCTGGCACACAAATAGCTCAAAAAATTTTTCTTTCCTTACCAGGTGTTGCCCTCACCCCTGCCATGTTGCTCCCCAAAGGTGCTGTAGGAGCCATCATGGTGCTTGTAGTTCAACTGTCTCTGATAACCTGGAATGGAAGGTTCATGAAACAACATGACAGATTAATGTTCATGCTGAGGCCAGAGAAAATACTAAACTATGTTGGCTTTACTTGTGACCTTTCTTAAATTTGTTGTTATATATTAGAAGGTTCTGAGCCTTAAACATTTTATTGGAGGCTGGAGAGTGGATAGTTTCGATGAAATTAAGTACCATAGTATTCTTATCATAGTAGGCATCATAGTGATAAGCTAATGTATTATACTATTGATAAGTGACTGAAGCCTCTTGAGAAATCCAGTTGAAATAACAATGTGAAGTTTCCACTCACTCGTTCAGTCACTCACCAGTGTTGAGATAACCAATGGCCTTGGACTTGATATCTGGAGTCAGCTGCTGTGTTTCATTTAGATAATCCAGAACGTAGATGTTAGGAGCAAAGAGGGCCATATTCTGTTCTCCACAGCCATAGGGCATCTGGAGGAGATCTTGGGTGTTTTGCATGGCAGAGCCTAATATGTCTCCTGGGGAATGGGAGAGATGGGAAGTCATAAAGCTTAGAGATTATAATCTGCCAGAATCATTAAGGATAAATAACTAGTCAAGCTAAAAAAATGAGGAATTTTAGGAAGGGTGAGACTTCCAGGGACAGAAATATGGTTGGAAGCAATGAACAAGCCCAAAGAAGGAAAGAAAAAAGAAGCTAAAATTATAGTTGTTATTTTAGTAAATATGTATGGAAATAAACATAGTAGAAGCTATTAATGCCCAAATCTACTAGGGGCTAGAGACTCACCCACAACTGAGACAGAGGCTCGGGCAGATTCTTCTACCATATTTGGCGGCAGCTTCAGGGATAATTCTTCAGTTACCTCAGCACCTAGAGAAAGAAATCAGCCATATGAAAATTATTTCTTCATTTTATCTTTCTGAAGAGCTCTATGACCCAGAAGGTAGGACTATACCTTACAGCTAAACTTATCTTGAAAAGTTGTCCCTCCTTTTGGATAGACGTTTTTTAATATCTAACATGAATGAACCTGGAGGACATTATGTTAAATGATTTAAGCCAGTTATAGAAAGACAAATTTTGCATGTTTTCACTTGTATGTGGAAGCTAAGACAGTCAAACTCATAAAAGGAGAGAGTAGAATGGTGCTTACAGCAGATCTGGGTGGGCAGAGAGGGAGATGATGTTCAAAGGATACAAAGTCTCAGAGAGAAGGAATAAGTTTTTTTTTGATTTACTGCACAGTGTGGTGAACATAGTTAATAGTGTATTGTACATTTCAAAGTTGCTTCAAGAATAAATTTCAAATATTCTTACCACAAAAAATAAATATTTGAGGTTATAGATATGTTAATTAACTTTACTAATTATTTCACATTGTATTCATAAATCATAATACCACTTTGTATGCCATAAATGTATACAATTATAAATTGTCAATTTACAATATAATTAAATAAAAAAACAAAAAGCAAACAAAAAAACTGTGCATATATATGCATACCACCTCTGACTCAGGAATTTCACATTTTGGCATCTACCCTAGGTACACTTGCATATGTACACAGGAGGCTATTATTATCCCTAATTAATTAATTATTTTTAATTGACAAATAGTTGGAAAAACCAATATGGGAAGGTTAAAAGACCAAGCAGAATTGTGATATATTGATATTATAGAATTAAAAGCAATTAAAAGGAATGATTGGACCTACAATTTAATGTAGATAGATCTCCAAGACAGATTGCTGAGAATAAAATAAAGAGTTACAGAGTGAAAGTTATATAATTTGTGTAATACAATTTACGTAACATACACAAACACACATCTACACATATTATTTGTAAAAGCTCATGGATAATCATTAAGGTATTGAAAAATATTAATGAGGGAGTGACATTAGCCTTTAATATGATGTTCTGTTTTGTTTTCTTAAAGGAGAATTTATTTGTATAATTACATGGGTAATTAAAATAAATTTTAATAAAATTGCTTGATGATTGGTACTGATGCCGAAGAGATAAATCAAAACGAATAACTCAGAAATGGAGAAGTCATGATAAAAGGATTGCGTAGCAAGCACTAAATGCACTTAAATGTAGCAATAAAGCTAAAGACCAGGAAATAATGTTTTTAGAACACATTTTACACATTAAGTCTTGACAACATAAAAAGCATAGTAAAAAGACATTAGTGGACAGAAAAAGGCAACGAACATATGTATGATCTTGATTTATCAGTGGTTTGGGGTGAGAACACATTGTGTTAGTACATTTCTTAGGGCACTAAATTTCTATAAATGTTTTTGTTTAGACTACAAAATTCTTCACCAAGATAAAGTTATATTTTTTCCTGTGAATTTTTTCAGTGCCTTTTCAAATGACTGATAGTGCATTAGGTACAGGATTAGTGTCAAACAAATATTAATATGATAATAATGGTAAAGAACATAACCACTCTTCCTCTGGGAAATAGCATGGTCCTGTTACCAAATGACACTCTCTATGCAAAACTCAGTGTTGGAATAACCTGAGTTCAGCTATCCATATGTTATATTAGTAATTATTCAAGGAAATATACCCTTGGAAAATATTCATTTTGACTCTACCCACTTTCTACCTATGCTCACACTCCACACTATTCAGGAAGACATTTTGGTGTTTACATAAGTGCTGCAAAAGATCAAGATTCAAACGCATGAGCTATGGATTTTCTCCCCATCAGATTACTTGGCCTCTCTAAGAACTATTTTCTCATTTGTCAAATGTGCTGATGGCACTTCAGGTCTTACCTCATAGGGAAAGTGTAAAAATAATATACAAAAGTTCTTTGAACTTCAAATGCTATAAAAACTTTAGCCAATGTTTTTAAAATTATGATGGTTGACTCTTACCTGATGGACAAAGCAGGGAGTTGAATGTTACTTCCTTCTTTAGTCCTTCAGGCTTCAAGTAAAAGAGAGAGAAGTTAGAGGTGAGAATGGACCGACTTTCAGGACACATGTGTTGATAGGGGAACCACAGATTTCCGGATAGTGAAGAGAAGAATTTGAACTGTATTATATAAACAAACTCTGTAAGTATAAGCGATATGAAGGGGACAGGTTGACACATGAGAAAGTAAAGGAAAGATTAAGAAAATAAATCAAGAGAAATAGATGATAGATGGGTAGGTAGGTAGATAAAAAAGAATACTATTGTGAAATTGCCATAATAATTATTGTATTACCCAGGTATAGTATTATTTTATTATTATGGATATTATTGACCATATATTATGTAGGTCTTCTTACCTAAAAGTTGAAACTCCAGCTGTATTAAACATTGTTTTTTGTGACTCAGTGTGACCTATCAAATGGGCAGGCTTACTTACTTCAACTAACAGGGGCTTGATGATTGTGTCTTTCTTTCCATATTCAGGGACTGTAGGCTTCTCAGTCCCACACAACTCTGAAGTCTCTAGTGCTTCTGCACTCACAGTAAAATTCACATTTCCTGAAAAAAAAAAAGAGCCAATAAAGATGAGTATCATTTTCTCCCTTCCTCCATGCCTCCAAATTCAAGATTTATAAATGTTCAATGCTCTGTTTTATTTTTGTTTTATAAAAACACTGGAGCAGGAATGGAAATAGCATAAATGAGAGGCTAATGATACTGAGAATCCAAGGTGGAGATGTTTGGGGATATCCTTCTAGGAACCCTACAATGAAAGACAGAAAAATTATCGTACCATCTGGGGTCTTTTCCTGAGTAAAGTAGTGTTGAATATAAGGTTCCCATGGATATATACAATTTTTGGGTAGAGAATTATTTCTAGGAGTCTGCCCCTCACCTAGTGACTTTGGGGTTACTTCCCAGGACACAGTTTGCCGCCCGTTCCCACAGATGCAGTGAGACTCTTGTTCTTTCTCCACTGGGACAGCTAGGAATGCGGGAGTGGCTTCCAGGTGCACACTGACCTGAAACGACATATGGGACAGATTAGAGGGAGAAGGAGACCAGAGGGAGAAGGAGACCAGAGGGAGAATGAGTTTGAAGTAAAGCATATTGAAGGATTGGTTAGATTTCAGGTTGCCTAATATTAATGACGATACAAACAAAGACCAAACACCTTTAGTACATTTAGGTGGATCTGACATCTAAATCTGAGTATTTTGGTTGCAACGTGCTCTTTCGTGTGGTGGGAACAAAGAGAGGAGAGGTAGTGATGGCATGTTGCTCTGTTTCTTTGGTCTGGAACCTTGCCCATTTCCTTAGCTCTCCCAGCAGAGTATACCAGATTTATAAAGAGTTATGGTTTCAGCAGAGGTAAGATCCTCACAAATAACTTTTAAAATTAGGTTTAATATGATGAATGAGCTATGAAAAATTAAATATATGAGAATGTAAAGGCTGAAACCTTGAAGAATCTAAATAAAGCATGAGGATGAAGAGTACTGATTTTTTGTTGTCTGTGTTAGACATCTTCATATTACACAAACTACTGAACTTTAAACGGTTATGATAAGGGCTAGAAACTTGTTTTAAGTTGCAATTTGTTATTTGGAGATAGCAACTGTAACTCATATAACAAATGAATATCTGATAGTATTCTTCCTCTAGTTAGCACATATTGTACACAAGAGTTAGTACTCCTAGGCATGCAACTTTTAATTTACTTGACTGCTATCTTGTATACAATTAGAAAGAGATCCTTACCCGAATGCATTTGGGAAGGTAGTTTAAGACAGTGGCCTTGAGTGTGAAGGCCTCTCCGCGGATCACAGAGTATGGCATCGTGAGCTCCACAAAGAAGGGCTGGAAGGCTCGGAGAGAGGCAGTGGGAGAGAGACCAAGTCCAGTGTCTTGGGACAGGCAGAGGGCCCCTGCCTTCCACTCCGTGATGGTGTCAGGGACGGATACTCCTACCTCAGCCACACCTGATGGGCTGGGGAGGAGGGCAATGTGAAGAACAGAAAGAAAGCAGTTAAATAAATCCTTTCTGGGACGAGAACCCCTATAAATGATTCTATTGTCATACTTGAATGCACTCAATAGAAATATAAATAATTGAGGGTATAACCAAGGCTTGAGATGGGAATATATAGGTCCTCCCTTTCTTCCAATTCTGTTTTCAGTGCAAGTCTTTATCAGAATCTCCTCTATACATACAGTTGTAGCATAATCTTTTATAGAAAAAATAGCTATAAACTTAACATGTAATTTGAGATTGTCCTTCAGTTCTTTTTTCTAAAATGCTGTTCCACCAAGGGCTGCTTTATAGTTTTTAATTCTTTTACTATTGTATATAGTTGGCCTGACTGAATCTGTGCTTAACTCAAGGTTGTTGACCCATAAAGGATCTTTTACACGTGTTTATCTCTGCAGTATTTGTTATGTTTGGTCCTTATGCCCATTTTTTTTAAAGAAATCTTGGAATTAAACTTATGCAAAATTTCCTAGCTTTGATACCATTTAGTGCGACTTTGTAACAGAGTATTTACGCTAAACCACTCCTGAAAATACCAGTGTGTTTAAAAGAAGTACTTCAATACTGAAAAATTAGCCAAGAGCTCCCAGTTTCTCCCTGGAAGGGGTTTGTTTACACACTTTCTCAGTTGCTGCCTGAGGGTTGGCTTCTAGCTGGCATCTGGGAGCAGAAGGGCCAGGTAAACAAGAGATCTCCAGGAGCCTGAAAAGGAGTTTGGGAATTTCCCGTCTTCCATGCCCTCCCTACTCCCTTCCAGTGATAAAATCCAGACTCCAGGTTTTCTCTGGAAGGAGTGTGTTCACACTCCTTGATGTTCACACTGTTGGTGGGAATATAAATTGGTACAGCCATTGTGGAAAACAGTATGGAGATTCCTTAAAAAATTAAAAATGAAACTACTGTATGATCCAGAAATCCCTCTTCTAGGTATATACCCAAAGACAATGAAATAGGCACATTAAAGATATGCACTCTTGTGTTCACTGTAGCATTATTCACAGTAGCCAAGATAGGGAAACAGCCTAAATATCCATCCATGGATGAATGGATAAAGAAATTGTGGGGTGTGTGTGTGTGTGTGTGTGTGTGTTTGTATAATGTAATATTATTCAGCCTTAAGAGGAAAAAGATCCTGCCATTTGTGACAATATGGATGAACCTGGAGGACATTAAGTTAAGTGAAATAAACCAGACACAGAAAGAAAAATATTACATGATCTCACTTGTATGTGTAATCTAAAAGAAATTTAACACATAGAAACAGAGAATAGAATCATGGGGGTGTGGTGGGGAGATGTAGGTCAAAGGCTACAATGTCACAGTTATGCAGGATGAATAAATCTAGAGATCTAAGGTACAGCATGAAGGCTATAGCTATAATATTATATTGTATACTGGAAATTGGCTCAGAGGATGGATTTTTAGGTGCTCTTGCCACACACACAAAAACAGGTAACAATGTGAGATTACAGATATGTTAATTTTCTTGATTGCAGTAATCATTTTACTATAATATGTATATTAAAACATTGTGTTGTACACCTTACATATATACAATAAAAACAGAAAAAGTAGCAAAAAATTAAACATAGTGAGGGATCTATATTGTTGCATCCTGCATATAAAGGAAGTTACTTACTCCACCACCACCAAATCCCAGATCCATGTCTCAGGGAAGTACTTTCGTACAGTCTCTGTGTGAACCTCTTCAACATGTATCATATTTGCACGTTCATGGCCTCTTCGCCCTCCATCTGCTTCTACAGTGGGTGAGGGAGAAGACAGGAACAATAAACATTAAAGCTAAAGCTTATGAGAGATTGTAATAGGTGCCATCAAGACATAAAGAGTGATGAAACAGAAACCAGGAGAGCGTGCTTGGGTGGTTAGGGAAAGCTTCTTTGAGGAGGTAATGTTCCAGCTGAATTCTGAAGAATTAGAATAAGCTAGGAGTGAGCTGGGGGAAGAGGATCATAAGCAGAGGATATAGAGACCGGGCAGAAAGAGCCTTGGATTGCCTGTGGAGAGGAAGGGCTGCGGAGTCCTATGCAGCTGTGCCATTATGGTAGGTGGAGAGTGCTATGACATGGCGTTGGGAGGAGAGCAGGAGTCAAAGTTTCCATTGGTGTGTTTCTCAGTCGTGACACAGACTTTATGGCAGTGGCTCTGGGAAACAGTTTACTGGAGTGAAAAAATCAAGGATAAAAAAGGCTCTTTATTCCATACTGTGTCAGAACCAGAGTTAGGTTCTTTTACCCTGTTCACCTTCTGCTAAGGGTATGCTGGTAAATATTTAATGACCAAGCCCTGGAAAAAAATAGTGCATATATATATCCTTGTACATATGTCAGTTTACTCTAAATCTTACTGATAAAGGATTATAGAATATAATTTATAAATAATGTCAATATATACAATAATCTTTGTAACACATTCCATATAGTGAATTGATTCTTGTTGAATGTTTTCCTTATATTTTGAACCTCTTTTGTCTATACTCAACTTATCCTTAACCATGATTTGACAATATGAGAGTATAAACACTTGATTACTATCTGATTCATCAGCGAAGTAGCTCACATCATTGATGAATGCTTGTGGTTCTCACATGAATATTGGCTGATGTTTTGGGGAAGTTGAAGGGCTGTTTTACCTGACTGATGAGAATGTAGCTCTATTTTGTGAACATTTCTATTTCTGTTTACACTGATTCTAGCTATATGTCTGGAAGCTTTTCCTTCTCTTTTCAACCTCACACATCTCCATTTACCACAAGCTAATTCTTCATGAATGACATCTGATTCCTCAAGCAGAGTTAATACTTTCTTTTACTTTGCATATTTGTACCTCTCTTATAGGACTTTTTACAATCTGCCTTGTACTGTTGCCAGCGTGGCATATGTGGATGGTCTCATACAATCAGAAAAGCTGGGTTTATATTGCTATGTGACCTTCAACAGATCGTCAACAAGAACCATAATATATATGAATTACAAGTCCTTTTTTGGTTAATTTTATCACATTTTACCTTTTTACAAATTCTTTTATTTGGTTAAATATATTAGGAAATAAATTTTTGTTCATTGTTTTACCTGCATAAGCTAGAACTTTAGATGTCTGCATCCCATAATGTTCAGGCTGTGGACATACTTTGGGTTTACGAATCTTTGAGTTGGTGAATACCTTTAAGCCCATATCCTGTAAAGGAAATTATCACCTAATCAGTACACATATATTATATATAGGTGCATACTTCTTTTCATTGAGTTTGACAAACAATCCAGTTAGCTTAACATTAAACTTTTAATTTTCAAATCTGTAGAAGAGATATTAGAATACTTATAAAAGTCATTTCATTCTCTTCCTTGAGTTCTTTCAACAGTAATTATTTTATATATGTGATATTTATATCACAAAGTAATGAATTTTGATAAAAAAGAAAACTTGGCCGGGCGCGGTGGCTCATGCCTGTAATCCTAGCACTCTGGGAGGCCGAGGCGGGTGGTTCACTCAAGGTCAGGAGTTCGAGACCAGCCTGAGCAAGAGCAAGACCCCGTCTCTACTAAAAATAGAAAGAAATTATATGGACAACTAAAAATATATAGAAAAAATTAGCCGGGCATGGTGGCGTATGCCTGTAGTCCCAGCTACTCGGGAGGCTGAGGCAGTAGGATTGCTTACGCCCAGGAGTTTGAGGTTGCTGTGAGCTAGGCTGACGCCACGGCACTCACTCTAGCCCGGGCAACAAAGTGAGACTCTGTCTCAAAAAAAAAAAAAAAGTCATTAAAATAATTAAAAAAAAAACTTGATTAATAGTCCCAAAAGTTCCAATTCCATTTTATGGATGTTAGCAGTTCTGCTCCTATTAGTGACCTTAGAGAAGTCACTTGATCTCTTTATGTCCCATTATCTTCAACCATGACATGAAGGCATTAAACTAAATAATTTTTTCCATATACAATATTTTAAGAACTGTAAAAGCTGACCATCCACAATGAGAGGAAGTTACCTGTAGGAAGCTATACATATCTTTTTCATTTGTATTTGATACTGGGGAATATGTTATTCCATTAATATGGATGGTGTAACCATAGACACAGTCTCCATCGTCTTCCTCCTGCTGATGCAATGCCGCGGGGAAGCCAGTGAGGTCCTTCACTGGTAGCAGGTTATAAACCTGTACAAATGCAAAGGACAAAAAACCAATTTCATTTGTGGTTTAATTTTTTTAAGTTCAAGGAGAAAAGAACAAGAATAATCACCATCCATCTTTCTTTGAGTGCTCTCATTGCTTTGACAATTTATAGAGAGGATATGGATCATGTTCTCTAAAAACTGTTGTCATTTTGAAGATGCTTAACCAAAACAGTCTCATCTAAGTACTCAAGGGTCATAATATTTTGTTACACAGTTCAGAGGCAAACACTGGACTCAAAACTAGAATGAAATATAACTATATTAATTGAGAAATTTAGGTCTGCTATATTTGAGATATTGCACAAAGCTTTGTAATAGATTGTCTTCCCTCGTCTTGTGATTGGCAACTGACTCAGTATGTAACAAAGTTAATGGACATATGTTCTAAACAGGCACATGAATAAATATCTATTCTCTACATAGGACAGGATAATATTTTCTTAGTTATTATTCATGGAAGCAAAATGCTCCAGTTTTTGACACAATACATAAAACTTTATAAAATACTGGACATGATGCTTTCAGATTCATTTGAAGGGGAAGAGTAAGACAGACATAAAAATGTTGATAGGTGCACTGTATTACATTCATAGGGGTTGTAAACTGATTGACAAAAATGGATTAGCAAGGTGAGTAGTGGGATGAAATTAGACACTTTCTCAAAGGCGGCTCCCTTTTAAAACTTCCCATTTCCCCTCCCTGCTTTATTCTTCTGCAAGGCACATCATAATTGGCTGTCTCATCTATGAGAATGCATGTTACATGAGACATGGATTTTGGTCTTTCCAGTAGTGCACTAGATCCCCAGCACTTAGTATAGTACCTAGAACATAGTAGGCATTAAATAAATACAGTGGACCCTTGAGCAACAATGGGTTTGAACTGTGTGGGTCCACTGATATGTGGATTTTCTTTCACCTCTGCCAATCCCTGAGACAGCAAGACCCATCCCTCCTCTTCCCCTCCTTCTCAGCCTACTCAACATGAAGATGATGAGGATGAAGAACTTGGAGATTCACTTCCACTTAATGAATAGTAAATACATTCTCTCTTCCTTACGCTTTTCTTAATAACATTTTCTTTTCTCTAGCTTACTTTATTGTAAGAATACAGTATATAATATGTATAACATACAAAATATGTGTTAATCAACTATTTATGTTATCAGTAAGGCTTCTGGTCAAAAGCAGGCTATAAGTAGTTAAGTTTTGGGGGAGTTAAAAGTTATATTCAAGATTTTTGACTGTGCAGGGGGTCAGTGCCTATAACCCCCACAATGTGCAAGGGTCAACTGTATGCATTGAATGAATGACTTACACTACTAGGGGCAAAGTGTTTAATGAGTAAAACAACTAACCAAGGATTAAAAGAAATTAGTGTTCTAACTCAGGTGTACTACTAAGTACCTGAAAGCTTCTGCTTTATTATTAATAAGTTAAATAGGATTTTCTTCTATCTTACCTATCCATCAAGGTTGTTATAATTGAAAAAGTACTTTTGAGAAGTGTAAAATTCGTATACAAATGTAAAACATTAATGTTACTTTTCTACACATCTTCTTGTTCCCACTATTGATATGTAGTTAATCCTTCCTTTAGAAGCATTCTAATATTTTCAATTAAAATCTCATTAGAAGAACCAATAAGTATTTTCTAGTTTCTTTTTTAAGGAAGTAAAAATATAAAATTTCCCTTTGTAAAATTTTGATATTTGGAATAAAAGGTTATTCCAATTGGCCTCATATTGAAAATTTGAAGATATGAGGAAACTGCTATTAGTACATGCTAAGTAGTTTCTTGTTCCATTTCAACATACCTTCTTTACTATATCTTCTATTAACCCCATATTTTAAAATATTTCATTTATCAATATCAACTATCATATAGTAATTAATTTTTCCTAAATTTTTCATCAGAGATAATACATGTCTTCCTTCAGAAATTGTATTCAGCTTGGGACAGCCATTGTTTCAGTTGATATAATTCTTATAAAAACAGAAATTTGACATTTCATTTATTCTGTGTGGTCTTAGAGCAGGTAAATGTTTCACTTTTGTTATGCTTTTTGAAATGTTAAAACTGGGTTGGAAATTCCTATTAATGGTTCATGGAGCTCTGGGATTTCAGGGACTTTGGATAGTGCATGTTTTTTCTTTTTACATTATATATACACACACAAACACACACACACAAAATATACAATATATAATATATATAAATATATATATAAAATATATATATTTATAAAAATACATATAATATATATAAAAATTTATGAATGACCTCCCTGATTTTTCAATTAGAATTAATCCTTTCTTTTATTTTGCATATCTGTATCTCTCTTATAGCACTTTTCACAATCTGCCTTGTTTTTTCTCCAGCTTGCATGTATAATGTCTTGACACATGAGATTTGGGTTTGTATAGTTATGGGAACTTAATCTGATTCACAAGTCCTTTTTTTGTTTTTTTTGTTTTTGAGACAGGGTCTCACTCTGTGAGGCCAGGGTACAGGCCAGGGTACAGTGGCATCATCATAGCTCACTGCAACCTCAAACTCCTGGGCTCCAGTGATCCTCTGGCCTCAGCCTCCTGAGTAGCTGAGAATACAGGCACATGCCACCATGCCCAGCTAATTTTTTTTTATTTTTCTTAGGGATGGGGTCTCACTATGTTGCCCAGACAGGTCTCAAATTCCTGGCCTTAAGCTATCCTCCAGCCTTGGCCTCCTTCGCTGTTAATTATTTTGGTCACATTTTATATTTAAAAATTCTTTTATTCATTTGAATATGCTGTGTGAGGCAATACATTTTTTATCAATCTTTTTACCTGCAAAGGCTAGTAGTCTACCTGTGTGTGTGTGTACACATACATCTTCTTCACCAAAGAAAGCACACATGAATGAGCTCAAAACTACTAACCCCTAGGTAAACATAATTTTAATAGATCTTATCCCCGTCAGATAGGCATTTCGCCTTGCTCTGAGCCCCTCATGTGGCCTTTCCTGATCCCGTAGGCTGCTGGGAACTCACCGAGGATGGGGAGAGCTCAGCCTCAGGCTTCATGAGCAGCACGCTTTGGTCCACTGCGCGGAGGGCGCAGACCGACTGAGGAGAAGCTGTGACTCGCAGCTGGGCCTGTGAGCTTGGGAAACTTTGCGCCGGGCTAAAGCTCAAATCCACCTGTGAAATTGGGAAAAAAGGTCAGAAACAGAAACTTACTGACTTAACCACGCATATCCCCGCATTTTCTGAGTGTTCCTCCCATTCAGCGCAGAACCACTTTGACTCCAGTCAAGGTGGTTGGCGTTATGTCAATCCTGAGGCTTTTTGTCTCCTACAGTTCTCTTTCATTCTCAAGCATCGGTTGAGCCATTATAATAATTTCTAGTTATTCTTAGAAATTACTAATTATGACATCATTTTTTACCTTTGATACACAGTGAGGTGCTCGTTAACTGCAGTTGGAATGCACATGGGTCTAGGTGCTCTTGTGTTTCTCTTTTGTAGTTTTAAAAACTTGCTCATATATTTCCCAACATTTCATCAAAGATGAAAGGAACAAGGTACTCTGAACTGTGTCATTTGGTAAGGGACAAAGTGCTAGGAGGATTTTGAGAGTAGTGCACTAGGAGTCAAGTGGCAGGGCTTCTCCTTGTTGAGTCTGCCATTATCTGGCTCAATGTCTCTGGGCAATTTGTTTAATCCTTTTGGTTCCAATGCTCACATGTATACAATGAATGATAATGATAGTAACTTCTAGTTTGAAATGTTGAAAGGCTTATGATATAAAGCCCTCACCTTGTTGGCCAGACAATTTTCAACTTCATACTTTGCAGAATCCCCAATCACTTCCCCGTCAGGTAAAATAGCATAGATGAGTAACCGAGCAATGGGAGCAATGTCTGACCCCACAGGGACTGACACAGGAAAGTGGCCTTTCACTGGAGCAGGGAGAAAGAGAGGAAGCAATCACGAGTTAGACCTCTCTTCAGGGCTGACATGAAATTATTCTGTTGTACAAAGGCATTTTAGGAGGCTGGTCTGGTTAGTGAGTGTTTGTGTTAGTAGATACAATAGAGAAAATAGCAGAGGCAGTAAATGAAGGACTGCAAACTTTAGTTTTAGGAAAAACTTTATCAAAGCCCCCTTTCCTCTCATTAATCAAAGACTGTATTAATTTCTTGCCAATTTTAAGTTGTAGCTCTCACCTATATAAGGCTCTGATGCTATCTAAGGGTATGGAGACATCCATTTTGCTACCATTTGATCTAGATCTCACATTAGAACAGGGAAATAGAACTTGAAGTTACAAGACGTAATAGGAGGAGTTTAACACATTGTATTTACGGTTATATCCTCTTTAACCATTTATGAAGAAAACATTCTATTTTTTCTCCTTTAGAGAAACATTATGCTCCTTTGAAAGTTATTTTTTGATGCCGACATAGATTCTTTAGAGGTTGCATTGAGCTTCCCTAAGTCAACTTTGGGGTTTCTGTGTTGTTATGAAGAGGCAGCAAAAGAGTAGTTCACTGATAGTTTTCTAGTAAGTCATCTTTTAGACCCCATTGGACTAGGAGCAACCTTCAAAGTTTTATATTGCTACATATTTGTCCACAGGGAGAGTCCAATTCAGTAGTGCCCAATTTAACTCTTTACAAATCATAACTATCTTCAAAGGGAAAATGAGATATTTATAAAGATATAAGTGACTCAACACAAGAATGCATTCCAAAACTTTACCTTTCCTCCTCTCCATTCTCTAAAACAATTCTCAAATGTCTCCCATTTTGAGAAGAGGGTCCAAGAATATTTATAATTTAAAAATTTGGAATAAGCATAGATTGTATATGACAACTTTTAATAATCCAAACAGAACATGCTGAAGAAAAAAACCCCAGATATTTGATCAAGGTTGTAAAAAAAGAAACATTATTGCTTTCCCTCCCTCAACTTCTTCTTTATTGTGATTAGACAGAAATGATCTCTCTTTACTAGAAAGTGTGCCTGATATTTCTGTAGTGAAAGGTTGAAGCGTCAGAATGGACACAATTCCATATGATTTGGAAATACTCACTATCTCCCTGCTCCACAGGCAGTACATGAGTTCCAGTTCGGACAATGCCTCCCTTTGCCATTATCTGAAAAAAAAAAAAAAAAAAACAGAAATAAAAAAGAAATTTAATGTGCCTGACAGAGATCTTATTTCAGGCTTGCTTCGATATGCTTGCTTTATTGAGCCCCTGTCAGCAATAATTAGCCCCAAGAGAAGTCCAACTTTCAAAAGGAACATGCATAAGAAGTTAAAGTGGTGATGCCTAAAGAGCTTCATAATTACCTGCCCCGGCAGAGAGGTTTTATCTACAGATAAGTCAATGCAGTGACCTCCCTTCTCACCAGATAATAGAAGACAAGCTCCTTCAGCTCCTGCAGGACCTGTGCGTTCAGAATGTAATGTGCCTGGACCGCCTGAGTTTGGTCACAGGGCAGTTCACCAGGGATGGGCTCGAGGTGCACAAAGCTCTTGCTTATGGAGAATACAAGATTAGCAGTGTGATACGCCTCTTCATTTTCTTCTGACACCCAATGGTAGCCGTAACAGACATTTTGATCCTTGTGTTTGACCTAATGAATTAGGAAAGCAATGTTATTTTATAGATTATATGTCATAAAGAATAAATATACTCCTGAAACTGTAAAGGTTCACTGTCCTCCCTTAACTAGACATATTTCCCTCCACAATAAAAAGTGAGAGAAGGGCTCCTTATTTTATTTATCTGTATCAAATGAGGCATGATTTGTGCTTTTACACTGCAGAGGCTGCCACGGTTGGGATTTACATTTCTGAAGAGCATAAAAGGAGGCTTCCTTTGATCTGATTAGCTTGTTTGAAATTTCTTTGTCTACTTTACTTACGCAGATAGAGACACTGGTGCTATGAAACCTCATTGAGGAGAGTAAATCATCTTAAGAAACTGCTTCAGAAACTAGCTGTTTCCTAGATGATTTGAAATGGGTATTATGAATGAATGAAATATTGCAACCTCAGGGGTCTGAGAAAACATTGGTAAAAAGCATCGATTTAAGAGCTGAGTTGGCGAATTAGCTGAAATCTACCTCTCCTGAGCTAACTTAGGCTGATTATTTTTCATGCTTCCTGCCGTTCTGGATTCTTATGCCTCATAGGCCCTATTGGGTTGTATTTTCAACTTTTCTTCATGTAGAAGTTGGTCCTTAACCCTTTTAAGGCTTCCCCTACCTTCCTCCACAGCTGCCAAATGGCGTGAGTGCATCCTTATGCCAGCAAAACACTTTGCTCATATCTCAATATGTGTTCTAGTGATAACATATATACGACCACCAAAAAGAGGGAGCATTTAAAGATAATATTTTCATTGTCAGGACTAGCACAGTGCCTGGCACATAGAAAGCATTCAAGACACTTCTTGATTGTAAGTGAATAAACATTCAAATTTGAGTCATTGGAGGTATGGGATTTTAGACCACCTATTTAAAGTGAAATCAATAAAATATATTATTTATTTTTTCTTTATACCAAATGAGGCAGGGTTTTTCTAGTATTATGATATGTAACATATAGTGTATATATGTATATCTATAAACATATACCTATATCTCTATTGATGAATAGAAGACTGCATGCTATACAAAACAAGTTATATAGGTATAGATGGGTCATCTGGAGAAAATTAAAAAGCAAGACAAGAATACTGTAAAACAATAATTTATGGAGTATGTATTTTTGAAACTAAATGCTAATTATGTTAAAATTGGCTTTTATAATAAAAGTATTTAACAGTTAATGGGCAGTTACTAAGTACTTTAACATGCATTATTTCATTTAATCTTCATAACAACCCCAAGAGTTAGATATTAATATTGTACCCATTTTACAGGTACGGAAATGAAGCATAGAGGTTTTAGTTATTTTCCCTTGACATAGAGTTGAGTCAGTATTTTTAATTACTTGATTTTGATTCTGGAACTTATACTTTTCAAAAAATTGTGATAAAAACAAAACACAAAATGACCATCTTCATAATTTTTTAGTGTACAGTTTGATAGCATTAAGTATATCTGTGTGCAACATAGACCTTTCATTTTGCAAGACTGAACCTCTATACTCATTAAACAGTAAATCCCTATTTCTTTTCTCCCCAGCCTCTGGAAACCACCATTCTATTTTCTGTCTCTATGACTTTGACTACTTTAGGAACCTCATATAAGTAGAATCATATAGTATTTGTCATTTTGTGACTAGCTTATTTCACTAAGCATAATATCCTCAAGGTTCATCCATGTTGTAGCATGTGATAGGATTTCCTTCCCTTTTAAGGCTGAATAATGTTCCATTGTATGTATATCCCACATTTTGTTTATTCATCTATAGGTGGACATTTGGGTTACTTCCATGTCTTGGCTATTGAGAATAGTGCTGCTATGAACATGGGTATGCAAATATCTCTTCAAGACCCTGCTTTCAATTCTTTGGTAAGGTTGCTGGGTCATATAGTAATTCCATTTTTTAATTTTTGAGAAACTGCTATACTATTTTCCATAATGGCTACACCATTTTACATTCCTACCAGCACTGCTAAAGCAGAACTCACACTTTTAGCCACACCAAAATATTGCCTCCCTTTCATAAACTCATAAAAAGTTGACCTTAAATTGGTTTCTAACTGCTAGTTTTTTCTCGCCATAGGACTAAACACAATTTGGAAATTTCATCACTTTTTAAGTTGCAACCATGTTTTTGAGGCTACTTCATGCCATTGGTAACTTCTTTCTAACTTACCCTAACAGTAAGAGAGGTGCCCATAACATTGGTGGTGTTGATGGAGAACTGCACCAGGCCATTCTCATCCGTGGTAGCATTGGATCTGTAGTTAGCTTCATTTGCTGTGATGAAGATGATTTTATCTGGCATGGGGACACCTTTCCCATCCACTAGGCGCACCTGAAAATTAAAAGCTGTGCGTCAGTTTTATGGATAATAATGAATAGGCACAAAACATATTAATTTTATCACAAATATTTTTTGAGTGCCTCTTAAATGTTGAATACAGTTCCAGGCATTGAGGATATAGCATTGAACAAAACAAAGTTTCTTTCATTACTGTCTAATAAAAGAGATAGATGCTAAGTGAATAAAAAAATAACATACACTAATTTAGTAGTAATAAATCCTAAGAAGAAAAATAAAGCAGTTTGAAGGGATAGAGCGCAATAGGAATAACAATAGGGATGACCAGAAGGATGCATCCTAGATATTTTGGAAATGCTGTGTGTTATATACAACTCTTAGAGAGTCATAGAGCACAAAAGTAATACAGGAATGAAAATTTTAATACATTAGTCACATTTATTTGAGCCCCAAACACTTATTTTGGGGTGGAACATTAACTCCCTAGGATTAGTGTCTTGAAGCATCATACTTGCACAAGTAAGCAATTGCTAATACAGTGTGCTTCTCTAGTTGTGCTATCTATGGTGTCTGCCTCTCAACCTGGACTTTCAACCATTTGGAAGGCTGGCAGACTTTATGACACACTTCCCATGTGAAAAATGTAAAACTGAAAAGAGTCACACAGCATCAAATAAGGCCTAACACTAAATATTACTGCTAATAGTGAACTCAGCAGATGAATAGTCCAATCAGATTGTAAAGACGAAGGTTCTTTTTCACTGTGAGCTACTTTTGGTGGTAGGAAGTACAACAGGCCGATTTGCATCAGTATTCATAACTGATTAACAAAATCTAAGTTTGCCAGTGAAATGTTGGCTGCAAGTACAAAGATAAAAATGTCCACAAAATTCTGATTCTTTTCTAGTGAGAGTGTCTCATGACAAATAGGATGGTTATTTAATAGCAATGAAATATAAAAAAGTAAAATGTAGCTCTGAGGAATTTAAAAATGGACTGCACTTTCATTTTAGGAAGTGTCCAAAGTTTCTGAAAATGTTTTTCTGTCATAACATAACCAAGCCCTCTAGAATGTGCTCCACTTTGTTGAGTCTAGTCTCTCTACCATTTGTGCCCTCCATAGTTGAAATCCCGAAACATGTCTATCAAGAACGTGTTACACAGAAATTGCTCATTGAGGTACCTACAACTGCCATTCCAGACTTCTGCAATCAGAAAGGTCCACTTGCACATCTGCTTACAATAGAAAAATCGCAATGGAAGATTTTTTGGTAGATTTGTATGAAAATTTATAAGTTAAAAATCTGGAAAACTTAAATGGCAGTATTTTAACGGTAGGTTTACTGTTTTTAAAAACAAACTAGTCATTATAGAAAAGCAATGTAAATATAATACCCACAAAAGAAACACTAAGTATAGTAGAATCTTTAATATTTCAAAATAAAAATTAAAACCACCTACCCACCCATTTCCTTACAAAGTCAGTGTTAGAAGGATAGTATAAATGGTCAACATAAAATTTGAGATTCCTATGAGAAAATGTCTTGAAAACTGAGACTGCATGGTAAACCATGAAAAGGAAATTGAGTGATATCATACAATACTGTTCCAAAGGTGATTAAAAAACCCTACTAATTTTGATAGGGCTTTAGAATAATTTTACGTATTTCATATACAAATTTACACAGCAACACATCTAGTTTTATGTGGCTTTATACCTTTGGTTATATTAATCAAACTTTTGTAATGTTTTATACCTTTGGTTATATCAATTGATAACATTAATCAGCTATGGTTTCAGCAGAAACTGTACCTATTGTGCTAATTAGGTGACAGTACATGGGTTCACCAGTGAACCGTAAAATACTCCACCTGCCCAAAGAAAGGGATCCCTTGTCTAAAGTATGGGTCCACTTTCACAAATGAGAGTTTGGTTATGATTCTTGTGATTTCAGTGGATCCTACTCCAGTTAATTCCACTCCTGAAAAAGAAGAAAAACAATAAATTTGTTTTCCGAAGGTCGATGTCCCCGAACTTCTTATACTACCTCCTCTCTTACAATTTATAATTTGGCTAAAAAGTTACATCAATGTCCATTGTTTTTCTCCCATACCCATGTGGTATACCAACCTGTTCCTTCTTCTTTGATATTGGCCTCCACGTGAAGTTCCATTTTATACCCTTGCCTCTTCAGCTGGAAGATCTTGGTGTTTACTTGCTGAGAGAAGCAGCCATGGCTGTTCAGCTAAGAGGGAAGAAAATAAAATATAAAAACTTAGCATATATTATTCTGCACAGATCAGTGGTCAGTTAATCTGATGGGATTCTTTTTGGGACAACATAATCTTGGTATTTTCTATGATGAGGACACAATACTTTTTCTCTAGGGACTAAACATTATTATATTTCACAACAATATATCATGTGTTGTGACAGTTGTATAACTGACAGGTGTATCCCCTAGTATCTGAAATTCCCTAGAGAGAATGAGATAGAAATGCCTTAAACATTTTCGGGTAATCTTTTTATTGATGCATATTTGTATGTATTTATGGGGTACATGTGATATTTTGTTGTAAGAGTAGAATGTGTAATGATCAAATCAAGTTATTTAGGATGTCCATCACCTTGAGTACTTACCATTTTTATTTGTTGGGAACATTTCAAGTCCTGTCTACTAGCTATTTTGAAATATACAATACATTGTTATTAACTATAGTCATGCTATCAACCATTAGAACTAATTCCTCATCAAAGTCTAATTCCTCCTCGTATGATATACAGGTGTGGTTGGGAAGTGGCCACCTATCTGGGGACTGTGTTCTCCACCTCCCTGGCATCTAGGTGGGGCCAAGTGACAGGTTCTTGCTCCCAGAAAGAGAGCAGAACTGACGTTCTAACCAGCCAAGGCAATTAAGAGGTATATGTTTTTTCTCCTTCCTTTGTAGAAGTTGATGCCCAAGGAGGCTTTGGATAGCTCAACTTCTGTCATTCTGGAACATTGACAATGGGCAATTACAAGAAATAATTTCTATTTTGCTAAGTTGATGATTTTTAAAAATTACAATAGCTGGCATGGAAATCTCTTCCTGAGTTAGCACCATGTTGCAACTCACTGCTTGTCAACAAAGCCTTTATTATTATTTCCTAGGAGGAAGAGTTTTCAACCTACTTGTTGACTAAATGTCTCGCAGAACGCCTGTGACTCTTCACCAAAGCAGGTGGAAGGGTTATTATACTTTCTGCAGATGTTCACAGTCACATGTCCTGGGACAGGCTTCCCATATGTGTATCTGTCATGAGAACATTTCCAAATGAATCAAAGCAGACATTGAACATAACCCCTGTTTTCTACCTATTTATGTTTAAATTTCCTCTTTAGCTTTCGTACATTCCCCCTCTGTACTTCCCTCTGCTCTCTTCAGGGATCACACAATATTGAGGGCAAGAGTCACTAATCACTCTTCTCTTTTAGAAATCTCCAGTGCAACATGCTAAAATTTACTACATTCTTCTTTTTATCTTATCTTTTTCTTCTTTGATTGCTTTTTAATTTTATGTTAGAAAATGTCTTTCTTAATACAAAAGCTAAACCTGTCCTTAAGAGAAAAACATCTTTATACCTATACCATGCCATTTTGGTTACAATAGCCTTGCGGTATAATTTGAAGTTAGGTGATATGATGCCTCCAGATTTTTTTCTTTTTGCATAAGATTGTTTTGGGTATTCATGTTCTTTTGTGGTTCCATATAAAGCTTAGGATTAATTTATCTAGTTCTGTGGAAAATGACATTGGTATTTTGATGGGAATTGCATTGAATCTGTAAATCACTTCAAGCAGTATGGACATTTTAACAATGTTGATTCTTGTAATTCATGAGAGTGGGATGTTTTTCCATTTGTTTGTGTGATGAAAGAAGATTGCTGTCATCTGTGTTTGTAGTTGTCCTCCTTGTAGAGATTCTTTACCTCCTTGGTTAGGTATATTCCTAGGTATTTTATTTTATCTGTAGCTAATGTGAATGCTATTGGTTCCTTTATTTGACTCTCAACTTGACCATTATTAGTATATAGAAATGCTACCAATTTGTGTACATTGATTTTGTAACCTGAGACTTTGCTGAATTTATTTATCAATTCCAGGAGTTTTCTGGGGGAGTATTTAGGGTTTTCTAGACACAAGATCATATCATTGGCAAACAGGGATAGTTTGAACTCCTCTTTCCCAATTTGAATGCCCTTTATTTCTTTCTTTTGCCTGATTGCTCTGGGTAAGACTTCCAGTACTATGTTGAATAGAAGTGGTGATAGTCTTGTCCCAGTTCTTAGTGGGAATGCTTTTAATTTTTCCCCATTTAGTATATTTGGCTGTGGTTTATGAGTGGAAAAAATGTGGTATATATATATATACCAGGGAGTACTACTTAACCATAAAAAGGAATGAAATAATGCCTTTTTCAGCAACTTGAATGGAACTGGAGAACATTATCCTAAGCAAAGTATCCCAGGAATGGAAAAACAAATATATGTTCTCACTAAAAAGTGGGTGCTAACCTATGGGTATACACGGTCATATAGTTGGTGTAAAGGACATTGGAAACTAAGAAGGGGGAAAGGCAGGAGTGGGGTGAAGGATATAAACGTACCTATTGGGTACAACGTACACTACTCTGGTGACAGGCACATTAAAAGCCCTGACTTCAGTGTTATTCAGTTTGTTCATGTAACAAAAACACCTGTACCCTCTTAATATTTTGAAATAAAAACAACAAAACAAAAATAAAGAGAAGAAATGAATGACCTAAGCCTACCTAGGAATACAAGCTATTAATATGATGGCGTCTCTACTTCCATCATCTTCTTGCCATCTTTAATTATACCAAGTTTTACTTGCTTACTTTTTACAAAAATGGAATTGTTCCATAAATATGTTATAGATGATCACTGTGCTTCCTTCCCTATTTGAAATGTCCTTTATATCTCTATTTGCAAGAGCATTGGCTCACCAGTTATGTGGGACCAGGAACCTAGCCATTGCTCTGAGATAGCCTGGGGCAGGGGCCCAGCTGAGCAGTAGGTGCAATACATATGTGGTCTTCAGGCAGGACTGGTTTCTTCACTTTGCCTGCTCTTCCTGCTAGTGCTACTGCTGGGCTACCAGGGGTAGGAGCACAAGATCTTAGAAACATGAATTTTTGAGCCTTGAAGAGACCATACTGAGAGATCATGTCCAGTCTCCTCAGTAAAAATGGCAGTGCAGAGAGGTATGTGACACGCCTTAGATAGACCAATGAGTTAGATGGGATTTGGTTATATGCCTGTCTCTACAAATCCTGAATCTAGGCCATTTTCTGACTATACGTGCAAGGTCATGTAAATGATCTGTTGATGACTGAATTTTCTCTTTAACCACGTGTTGATCATCTCTCTAATATATATTTGGTTACTTCTGGTTAAGGGAAAGCCACTTTACTCTTCAGCACTATCTTGTTGTTGTTTTTGTTTTTGTTTTGGTGTATGTGTGCATGCAGTTTTGTCACTTTCAGAATCCATCCTAGTAGCATAGCCTCTATAGAAACAGTTCCCCACCTCCTGATAGTTATAGTAATACTTATAAGGATATGAAAGAAAATAAGAAGGAAAAATAGAAAAGCAACAGAAGAAGAACATTCTCTAGATGGAGATGATCCCAAAATACAGTATTTCTGCTGCCACTGCTCCTAGAGAAACTAGTCAAAATATCCCAAATCATGAGTGTCTTTTAAATAATTTTTCTGAAAAGATGAAAAATAATCAACTCACTGGCCACACACTGACACATTCATCTCTTCTTCCAAGATGGTGATTACCTTTGGCACTGTCACTTGCACTTCGAACTTGGGAAGCACTGTTGATTAGCAATAAAGAAGGTTCATGATTAGTTTTCAATTTGGGGGGCATTAATATCTTCAGGTTCTCTGTAACAATTTCTTAATTATATTTTAGGTCTCTGAAAAGGTACTTTCCAATATAACCATATCCACTCCTGCAGTTTGGATATTTGTTCCCCCAAACTTCATGTTGAAATTTGATCCCAGTGTTGGAGGGTGGGGGCCTAATGGGAGGTATCTGGGTCATGGGGATGGACACCTCATGAATAGATTTGGGGTGCTGAGTGATTTCTTGCTCTATTTGTTTCCACAAGAGCTGGTTGTTAAAAAGAGCATGGCACCTTCCCTCTCGCTCTCTCTGGCTTCCTCTCTTGCCATGTTATCTCTGCACACACTGGCTCCCCTTCGCTGTCTGCTGTGAGTGGAAGCAGCCTGAGGCTTTTACCGGAGGCCCAGTCTTCCAGCCAGTAGAATTATGGACCGAATAAACCTCTTTTCTTTATGAATTACCCAGCCTCAGATATTCCTTTGTAGAAACACTAAATGGACTAAGACATCTACCTTACTCTCAAAAGGAGATTTTGGTTGAGGGATTATGACAGATCACTGTATCCTTAATGAGTTATGGAAGACTCCACTAAAATAAGGATGTTGTATATTTTTTGGAGTATTAATTATTGCTACAAAAATAACCAAGTTATATGAAGTCCTATTCACAAATCACTGATGTCCTCATGGGAGTTAGATATAGTTAGTTCTACTCCAAGCCCAATGTCACCCATAGGGAAGGGAAAGACTCCAAATAAGCTCGAATTCTGGGCCCTAGATGTTTAACTATGAAAAAAAAGTGTGCATGATTTTCCATGATCCATACCAAATTCCTCCACAGTGAAAGGATGCTCTACGTTTCCACCTGATTCTTTCTGTACCACCACCTTGTAGGAGCCCTGAAAGGGCTCTGATGAGAGGGCAAAGGACAATTGCTTGAGGCCACTCTCTAACTGTAGATTCTGCCATTGTGCGATGCGATTTCTTTTGGGGTCCTATGGATAAATTAATTATCACTTACAAAAGCATCTAGATCATTAGAGACAATAAAAGAAAGGTAAAAAAACTCCTATGTTACCCACAAAGAAGACAAATGGGGTCATGGTGAGGGGTAAGGAGGGGAGTGAGTTGTAAACATCCAATCCTAGGTGAGTCTGAAGGCTTCTCCCTTAATGACACATTTCTGAGATATTGTAAGAACCTCTCAAATAAGAACATTTTCCCTGAATTTGTTGCTTTCCTTCCAATTATGGAATGTTTCAAGTTGCTTACCTGAATGTATACTAGTGGAATCTGAAAGGAGAAAGCAAAAAAGGAATTTATAATTGTTCTCAAATATTCCAAATCCTTTTTATAAACAAAGCAGATTTGTGTAGAATAACTCTCTCCATAGTAAAACACAAAAGATTCCAGGTTAACTTTTACAGAACTTTTAATTAATCTATTTTAAGCAATTAATAAATACTGTTAAAAACTTACCAGATCATCAGAAACAAATATATATATGCACTGCCATTCACTAGGAATGGGATTTACTAACATTACTTAAGTACTTATAGTGAATTTTAGTGAAGAACATTCTTTTGCCATGCAGTTATACAGATCAAGAAATAAACATTAAACTGTAAGCAACCATGCTCAGATGTATGGGTGATAGAATTTTCAGGTAATTCTAAGAATGAGGAAGAATGGGAATAACTCCTCTGCTATAAATGGTTATTGATTTTTAAAACTAATAGTTATTAAGTACCTACTCATGTGCTGTGCATCGTTCTAGGTGCTGAGAACATAGCAATGCACAAAAGAACAATATGTCTGTTTTAACGGAACTTACATTATAATACGAATGTACAAATAGGAAGAAAACCTTTCATGTACATCTCTCGGGTGGTAGTAAATGCTAAGAAGAAAAATAAAGCTGGGTTAAGCTGACAGAATGATGAATGTGGCATTTGATTTTAGATAGAGGAGTGCGAACAGAAGTTGGGAGCTGACTTTCAAGATTACTGCAATGATCTTGTTTAGAAATGATATTGACCAGGAATAGGTTGTGGCAATTCGGGTGGTAAGAAGTAGTCTGGATATATTTTAAGTCAAGATGATTCTCTGGTGAAGTGGATGTCAGTGTGGGAGAAAGAGAAGAAGGATTATACCACAATCTCTTGCTTTAGGAGCTAGAAGAGAAGAATTGCCTCTTTTTGAGATAAGAAAATGTGGCAGAGGAGTAGATTTGGGAGAGAAAAAGGAAGACTTTGGTTTGATGTTTGCATTGTAATAGAAAGAATTCTTTTTTTTATCACAAGTATCAAAGGTTAATCTTGAGGAGCAAATTGATTACCCTCATCTTCCTTTATAGCAGAGGTTTAGGTAGGAGTGTTTAGAAAAAGTCTAAATCTCTGAAAAGTTATTTCAATTTAGGTCCTCTGATGGCTTATCTGTATCTATTATTTAGTGTATCTTTCTAATATTCCTAACTGAGAACTATCTAAAGAGTAAGTTTAATTGTGTGACAACCAACTGAGTACTAGTGCAAAAGACAGAAAGAATTACCTACTCTCTTGACCTGGGATAACGTCATAAATGAGGATCCCATGGCCTTGTAATGCCAGAATTACTGTTAGTGATACCTGATTTGTCCTCCCCTTGGTCCTCCCTGCAACACTAAAAGTAGGCTCCTAGCCATTATATAGATAATAATAATTTTATGTAGATAATAGGAGACTCACCAACTCATTCAGGGGGTGAAAATCTTCATCCAATGAGACAACACGAAATTTCACTGAAACGGAAATATTTTCCATGAGCCCTCAAACCCTAAACTAGGCCTAGAGGCTGGTAAGACAAGCAATTAAGGAACCGAGATTATAGGAGCTTCGGGGAATATCCAGGGTAGGAAGGTCTTTGTCTTTGAGGTTGTCCTGACCGTAGGCTTCTTCATACCTGTCTGCTCTGGTTTGTAGATAGCTTTGTCTGTCTGGACAAACATCAGACTCTCTTTGTTTTTAACCATCACTGTGGTCCGCCTGTTGAACTCCTGGGTCGGTCCTTTCACTTGGACGGTGAGGAACATCACCTCCTCACTGGACGAGGACCGCGGGACCTGCAACACAGCAGAGATCCTGAGAGCCCGTTCAGCCTCCCACGTCTCCAACGCCGTTCTCTGCTCCACTCCTCCCCGAAATCTTGCCCTAATTTCACTCCCGCACTGTCATCAGGGAAAGCTGGCATGCATGGGTGGGAATGACTCTTGCTGTTTTACAAATGGGGAGCCAGAGCACAAGGTGGAGGAAAATACTTCAGTAAGAGAGGTTATGACTGAGACTCACATGTTCGTATAGCCCAGAAAAATGCAGTCTTGATTCAATTATACGCTGAGCTTTACCAAGTCGATGTTATACGGCAAAAGGGCATGGGAGAAGCATGTCTGAAGGCTACAAAAAAAGCTATATATTGAATTGGCACTAGGCTGTAAACATCTCACATATGGGCCGCTCTGAAGAGATATTAGACATTTTCTTGGAGTAATTTCTATAATTTTTACTCTTAGAGTATGGAGTGATGCGTTCCTCTCAGCCTGCAAGTGGCAGCTCAGGTTGATTCTGGGCCTAGTTTCCTTTATTAATGTTTTTTCCACTTTTATTAATACTTTTAAGAAGTCACCTTTTCTCTTTGTTTAGTGCATACTATCTTTTTTGTTCTTTCTGGCTAATAGGATGTTTTTTTTTTTTTTTTTTGATCATTAAGTTGATCCATACATTGCTTTTAATTTTATTTATTTATTTATTTATTTGAGACAGGGTCTTGCCCTGTCACCCAGGCTGGAGTGCAGTGGCACAATCTCACTGCAACCTCGAATTCCTGGGCTCAAGCGATCTTCCAGCCTCAGCATCCCTGAGCAGCTAGGACTACAGGCACAAGCTACCATGCCCAGCTAATTTTTAATTTTTTTTTTTTTTGGTAGAGACGGGGTCTCACTGTGTTGCCTATGCTGTTCTTGAACTCCTGGCCTCAAGTGATCCTCCTGCGTCAGCCTCCCCAGGCACTGGGATTACAGGTGTGAGCCACCCTGCTGTGCCTGCATTTAATTTCTATGCTTAGTTGCTGCATTTCAATTCCTTCTTGAAGTTTTTATTGGCCTCCCAACCCTTATCTTGATTGAATACTGGATCCCTAAGACCTTCACCAATAGAATTGAATATATAAATTCAAACGGGCACACTCACAGTGAAGGAGACGCAGTGGAATAAGTCCTTCTCTGCCACCAGGTCAGTGAAGAGGCTCCTGTTTTCCCTGAGAGACTCCAAGAAAGCACGTACAGTGACTGTCTCATTCAGGTGGCTCAGAAGGACGCAGCCCTTCTCGGGGGTCTCAGTGTGGAGCAGGGAGGGGACCAGCACCATATAGTGTCTGGGAGTGGGAGAGTCCAGTTAGATATAGAAGAGGAAAAGAAGAGAGGCACTGCTGTCAACAGCACTGTTTTCCATCATAATTGTTACCATCATCAGTTCTACTCTAAGAGAAGACAGATTGCTGAGCATGAAACTGCTGTTGAACAGCATGCATAAGAATTATTTCCCCTTTCCATCACATGGCACAGCAGTGAACATTTTACTTGAGGTGGGCCTTAAAAGAATAAAATTTGTAGGCATACTTCACTTTAAGGAATCCTAATACACGAGCATCTGAATTCAAATAAAAAATATGTTAGTTACACTTATTCATGTAATTTCTTTTACCTTAGGATTGCTGTAAAAAGCAAGCAAGCTCTCCAGCATGTGAACACTGAAAAGCCAATCAAATTATAAAACTTCCATTAAAAAAGAAAAAAATATGCATATATACATATAATTCAACTACCCTGTGACATTGTATGGCAAGTACTTGCTTCTACTTCACAGATACGGAATCTAAGCCTCAAAGAAAGTGAGTCATTAGTTTAAAGTCTCAGTTGTGGTTAGCAACTCATAAAGTCTTAGAGTGTTACCTAACCATGGATGTTTGCATTTTAAATATTTGCCTTTCAACTCATATTTAGACAATGGTTCCATCCAAAAACGGACCTCTAGTGATTGACCTTAGATCTTGCTAACTAATGAGCAGGACAGAAACTTTCTCAGTATCCTGATATACAATTTAAGATTGACTCTGTAGTTTTTAAATATTGTTGCTCACAGAACTCCTAAAATAATTTTTGAACATCTGCCCTTCTTACATGTTTTCAAGTAAACTTCTATTTTTAAAACCACCGTTTTAAATAATAGCAAAAGATATTATTTTTGATATGTTAGATTAAAACTTTGATTACTTTTACAAGTTTCCCATGGAATCTTAAATATTATAGTGATAAGATACCTAATATCACTTACTTAAAAACATTAAAAAGTTATTTTGTAATGGTCAGTTTTTTAAAATCTTTCCTTTTTTTTCCTCCTTGAACTTGAATTTCCATGCCTCTTACCATATAGAAGTTTATCCTAAGATTTTTGTGCTTCAAAATATTTTATGGATCACTCTTACTTTTTTACTAACAAGTCTATGTACACATATATATAATATTACCAGTGGGTGGATAAATTTAACTCCTCTTTTAAGATAATGTGACAATAAATTTGTAAATATTAGACATTTTCTTCTGATTGAGTTATTTACAAAAATGCTTGTATAAAACTGATCAAAACAAAATAAATACATTACAAAGTATGTTTCATGAATATTAGATATAAAATTAAAATAAATATAATTCTGAAGCACATCTTTAGTGAGAATGATGAGCTGTTTTTTTCCCTGTGAATTTATGTATCCATGGATGGATATTCCTTATTGCGAGAATTAAACAGGGTCTAACATTAATTTTGTTACTATTTTTGTTTTGTGTAGATTTAAGTCCTGAGAAGAATTGTTCACATAAAAGTATAAATGGCAGGTAAAAGAATAGTATTATTGCCACCACTTGTAAATTCTTCTGCATTACTTGCCAAAATTCACCCAGTACCCTATTACCAGGAATTGCTTGTAATCACCTATCAGCCGGTATTTCCTTTAGTTCCTCCTTCAATTTTGTTGAAACAAAGAATTCATCACTACCTGATCTCCAAAAGGATTTTCTCTCTTTTCATAAGAGTCCTTTGCTTTCTCAACACCAATACCAGTATTTCAAATTGTTCCTTTATTTTGCACCCTGGAGATTTTTATACTCCAGGACAATGATCCATGGTAAGATATGGTTGAAGGAGAAGTTTTTCTTTATTTTATAAAACAGAATATGGGCAATTAAGAAAGGGGAGGTAAGAAAGGATAAATAGCACGGTCTCAAGCAGAGCAATATGAACACGAAGATCTGAAAACTGATTCCTTTAAAAAAAAAGTATCAATTTCTGATGCCCCTTAGAGAGGCTTTGTGCATATCACCAGGAAATTTAGAGATTCAGAGATCCAGAGAGTTGGAGAAAAATGGTTAAGAATAAGTGGAGAATGAATAAACCAGATTTACAAACTCCCCTGGTTGGAAGGAAACTTAGAGATGAAGGAGAGGACAGTTTCACAGGAAAGGCAGATGAAGGATAAAAAGGAGAATCTGAAATAAAGGAAACGACTCTTCAAGTTCGTGCTTCATGCTCTGTGTGGAACTCACGGTTTTGCAGAGACTGAGGCATCTGTGGGCAGGAGGACCAAGAGGAGAATAACAAGACTTGAATGAAGGAGTTTGTTCTTCGCCATGCTGCAGGGAGCAGGGACCGGAGGAGACCAGACTGTATTGTACCCTACTCCCTACAATTGGTCTCGTCCCAAACACTCCTCAGAGCAACTGGGCTTTATGTGCGCTCTGTGCAAACAGGAAGTTCCACCCACACAAGGTCTCTAAACAAAGTTGAGGTCTCTGAAAGGATCATTGATGACCTATTTGTAGTCAAAGTTAATTCCTGGCGGGCTAAATAGAATTCCTGGAGGGATAAAACCACATTCCCGTTAGTGCTCACTTTCTCTGGGTTTTACTGTACAGCAGCAGATCAGCTTTTCAACTCTCCTCTCTCTCACTCCCTCACAACCCCCACAATGCCTTTTATGGTTCTTCTCACCTCTCTTGTATGAATGGTTGGCCAGGGAGACTACAATTTAAGCAACACTGGGCATGCTCAAAATAGATATTTTCCTACAAGTCAGTGTGCCTCCATTAGACATGTTTACCTTAAATGTTGAAGCCCTTTCAGAATTCAGTGGTCCTGTATGAAAATGATATTGGATTAAGCTGGTAGGTTTTGACCATAGAGATATTACAGGATTGCAGATGAAGAGCCAGGCCCCAGAAGAATGATAATAGAAAATAATTTCCTGTTTTAAGAAAGTGAAAAGAGATACATATACTGCATTTTGTTAATCCACTCATGAATTGATGGACACTTGGGTTGATGGAGTACTACTCAGACATAGAAAAGGATGAATTAATGCCTTTTGCAGCAATTTGGAAGGAATTGGAGACCATTATCCTAAGTGAAGTATCTCAAGAATGGAAAAACAAGCACTACATGTACTCTCTAATAAATTGGAACTAACTGATGGGCATAGAAGGACACAAAAGAAAGTATAAGTCATTGAAAATCAAGCAGGGGACAGGGAAGAGGAGGAAAAGGGCAAAAACCCACCTAATGGGTGCAGTGAACATTATTTGGGTGAAGGCACATTTATAGCCCTGACTCAAGCCATATATCCAAAAAATCTATACCCCCCTAATGTCTTCAAATAAAATAAATAAATAAAGTGAAAAGATTAATGGAGAAGTAACAGGACGTCAAAACAAGCTTTGACCCACCATGCCTAACAAAGATCTCAGTTGCCTATACCATCTATTTTACAAACAAATTTCTTTACTGTCTTCTAAATATGATACTCCTCTGCAATCTTTAAGTCATATAAACAATTTCATTAATCCATCCATCCATGACTGTATCAATTCATCCATCCATTCATGCAGCTATTTGGTTGTTTTGTAAGTATTTATTGATCCTCCTAGAGCTAGACACCATGCACAATCCTAGAGATAGAATGGTCAAATAAGTAGAAACAGATATGCACTAAAAGGTTTTATATTCTTGTGGATGTGAGAACAGACAGAAAACTAAGCAAAAAAAATAGACTAGCCAAACATTATTATTGAAGTTCAGGGTGCTCTGGGAGCACATAAGATGGGCATGTCATCCAGACTAGTGACCTTGGAAAGGCAGTTTGGGAGAGAGCAAAATGTAAATTAAGCTCTATAGTATGAGTAGTGGTTAGCCAGAGGAAGGAGATAAAAAGAGCATTCTAAGCACAGGAATGACATAGGCAAAGACCTAAGAAGTGAGAACAATCATGGCATATTCTGTGAAATGAAACGTATTTGGTAGAGAGTGAATACCTGTACACTTAGAAGGGTGGTAGAGAAATTCATCTTCAAATAAGAAAAGAACTTGAAAATATTAAGCTATTTGAGGGAGTGATTAGTGGATTGACTTCAGGTTTGTTTCCCGGGAAAATCACTTTTACTGAAATTTGGAAGACCCACCAGGAGGAGGCAATCCAGGAGGCAGGAAGACCCATGGGAGTTGGTGTGAGAATGTAGGTGAGAGCTGATGGTATTTTGAACTAGGATATGGTGGGATTTGGAAAGTTACAGATTTATATCATATTTAAGAAGTAATGTTATAATATTCAGTAAATGTATGAATGTGAAGAATAAAGGAAAATGTGCCTTTTAATTTTCTTGGCTTGTCACTGAGTGAATTGCATTGCCTTTAAGCTGGGTAAGTGAGACTGAGATTGGTCGGAGCAGAGGGAAGACAGAGGGCTGAGAGTTGGGAAGATAAAGAGTGTAGTTTTAGAAAGCGCTTGTGGGATATGCAAGTGTTAATATTCATAGGCAGTTTAACATTTGAATCTAGAGCTTAGAGCAATGTGGATCTAATAGGAATATAACATGAGCCTCCTATGTAATTTTCAATTTTCTAGTAGCCACATTAAAAAATGAAGTGAACAGATTAAATTAATTTTAATAATGTATTTTATTTAATGCAATATATAAAAATTATGATAATTTAAATATTTAGTCAATATTAAATTGTTAAGGAGAATTTTTAAATTCTTTTTTTCATACTTAGTCTACAATCCGGTTTGGATTTTACATTTATAACATGGATCAATTTAGGCTGGCCATATTTCAAGTGTTCAATAGTCCCGTGTGGCTAAAGGCTATTGGACATAATAGGCTTAGAGCAATGTTTTCCAAATTATAGGTCATTATCTACAGTGAGTTATGGTATCATGACCTGTGTATGAGTCATGGACAGGATTTTAAAAAATGAAATATAATATAATAAAATAGAAAATATAGTGTGTAACACAGAATAAGTGAAAATACTAATTTAGGAAATATCTGTTTCACATATATCCAGCAGAGACTGTTGGTTGTTTCCTGTTACCACTTCTTCAATTCTGCTTTTAATAATAGAACTCATGAGTTCTGGGTGCAGACTGCCTGGTTAATGACATTTCCTAGCCTTCTCCCTTCAAGCTGAGTGTGGCATATGACTAAGTCCTGGTGATTGGAGTGGGCGTGGAAGTGGTATATGCCACTTTTAGTTCATGACTTACAGAGGAAGAGTAAAGTTCTGTGCTTCCCCTTTCTTCCCTCCCCTGCTGGAATGTGGACGTGATGACTGTGGTCAGAGCTTCTATCATAGAGCAGACGATGCAAGCCAGGTGCCAAGGAAGGCAGAGCAACGAGCAAGACAGAAAAGACTCCTTTGGCTTGGACTTTCATGTGAGACAAATACATTCTCTTAGTCAAGCCTTTATATTTTGAGGTCTGTTTGTTATAGCACTGAAACCTACTTCATAACTTTTTCTTTATCACTATTTCTATCTCAACCCTCTCTATTAACTCTGAATGGCCTGGGTCACAATGTAGCAGTTTACATTGTGAAAATACGATTACAGTGTTACATTGTGAACTGCCTATTAAAAATATACAAAATTTCTTATTGTAGGTTAAAGTTAAAACAGTCTGAATGCCACTAGTTTGCTGAAATCTGGTCTACTTATACAGACTAGAGATTTATCAGTTTATTAGGAGAGCTGATGCCATGGAAATGGATAATAATACCCAAGTAGAATATATTGATGAAAAGAGAAAAGAGCTCAAGACAGATTCACAGGGAACACTCTTGTCTAGACGATGGTCAGGGGTACCCAAATGGAAGAAGAAGGGCCCAGAAAGGGAGAAATACAAGCAGGAGAGAGTGGGGTCTTTGAATCTCAGGGAACGGTTCATTTTAATAAGGGGATAGTCAACAGAAGATTTTTACTAGTTCAGAGTAATTGAGACTTTATACCAAGATATCAATGTTTATAGCATACAAAATTTTAAATAATTACAGATGACTGCATAATTTTGTGATGTATTGATTCAAAATATAACAGAATTTAAATTGTTTTTAAGAAGCTAGCAATAACTGAACCCTTATTTGCAAGATTGATTACTTAAAACAAGAGAGATTAATGTTAATAGCATTCATCTGATGCCCCACCATAAATTACAAGGATGATCTATAACGGTTGTTACTGATAAATTCCTGACTGTTCACATCACATGCCACTGTGAAATCAATGAACAGGTTGCTAATTTTTCTGCTGGATTTAGGGACAAGCACCATGGGGGCCTGGATAACCCAGTTAACTGCTCTGAGCTCCACTCAACTTCCTCAGCAATAAATAGGGGGGTGGTAACATCTGTGCTCTCACCTTCATGGGGTAGTTTTATTCAAGATGTGATATGTGACAGAGCTTTAAAATTGTAAACCTTACCATGCTAGTGTTTATATTTCGAATCCTAATGGCTGAGGAAGAGTCTATTTCAGATCTGCTTTGGGCTTTGCTGTGGAACAGCAGCCATCAGCGTTTCCAGAAAAAAAAAAAAAAGAGTTAGGTTATCTGAGCAGCGAGTCCTTGACAGACCAGGGAGCACACAACTCGGACAAGTTCTATACAGCTTTGAAGTATTTAGCAAATACTTGCTGCTAGAAAGCTGAGGTAAAGGGGTAAGAGAGAAGAGAAAGTAAGGAAAAAAGGAAGGCACTTCATGGAAAAGAAAGTAGGGGAGAAAAACATAGGAAAGCACACGATATTAAGAACAAAGAAGGAATATTTGGGAATTGAGAAAAATTAGGATTAGGAGGTTGATGGGCCTAAATAAAAATAAATAGAAACAAATGTTTTCCCTTATATAGCTGTAGTGCTTGCCAGAAACTAAATATAACTTCTCTAATTGTACCACTTGTACACTAAGTTCACATTGCCTGTGAAAAGAGAACTTATGAGCTTCATGTAGTTCCTGAGAGTGGATAATGAAGACCATTTCAGCTGGTTACATATTAACCATCTTCAAAATCAGAAAGCTCAGCTGGTGACATAACATGTTTACCCTATCAGAGGGTGTGCTGGCTTTGTCTTTGCACAAGTATCTTCGTCAAAACCTGGAGTTAGGGAAATACGTATCTACAGAGATGTTCTCAAAGATCGGAGTGTTTCTTATTTGTGCTTTCTCTTTAATCCTTTAAGAAAAATTTTAATGAGAAAAAATATTTGCAAAGATAAAAGCAAAACAAATTCTCAGATTGTTTTTATTCTAACAATATGCTTGCCATAGTTTCTCAAAATTATCAAAAATTTAATAAGTGCTTTATCTTTTTAATTAAAAGCTGTTTGCTCTTTTAGATTTCTAAAGAGGACTGATATCCACAGACAATCCATTTTACTAGACCCTATGATGTAATACAGAGGAATTAGTGCCTGTACTCAAGGAATTTACTACAAACAATAAAATTCAATGACTGTCTTTACATATACACACTGTGGGTCATGTAGAAGTATTTTTGTATGATAAATCTGTACTGTGAACTTTCTAGGTCAAAGAATACACACATTTAAAACATTTTATAGTTACTATCACATTATCTTTTTAAAATGACTACCAATTTACCTTTTCAAAACTAGCAGTGTTTACGAGTATGTAGCTTTCCACACCTCATCTTTTAAAATTTTACCAATCTGATGGGAAAGGGAGCATGAAATATTTTTTCTTTTCTTTTTCAAATTTATGATTACCAGTGATGTTCAGCATCATTGTCACTTGTAGCTGCTCTCTCTGTTGCTTGTACTTTAACTTTGTTTAGGGGTTTTATTTTCTGATTAGGAAGTTCTTCTGCATGCTGAAATTATAAAAATATTCTCTTATATTTTTCCTCTGTTAAGTATTTGCATTTAAATTTTTATCTTTAACTGCCTGAAGTTTATTTTTGACAATGAAACAAGGTGGGGAAATGTTGCAGGGTTAATTTTCCTTTGGTGAACAAAAACCCGAGTGTGTGTGCTCAAGCACGTGTGTGTGCACGTGCATGCATGCAGGGTTGAACAAAATCCCTGTTGTTCACTGTGGCTCTGATGTTCACTGTGGAACTTTTCAGTGTCAGAACTTTCATTTTAGAGAGTTCTGTTTAGCTTGGGAACAAACACTGGAGTCAAATTTTAAGAGTAGGGAAAAATGAAATCATTTGCCAAGATTTATTTTAATTACTTAGATGATGGTAATGATGATAATGATGCTAACAACCACAGCTACAACAATAGTAAAGATAGCTGGCAATTAAGTAGTATGCACTATATAAATAGGCTGAGCCATGTTCTAAGTGCTGTAGATGTTCTAATTTATTTGATTTTTGTCATGCCCAAAGAGTATTTAACCACTAGTTGAACTGTGGGTTACTTAACCCACAATAATTATGGAATATCATGTTTAAGGTATTGAAAGCTGTTATGTTTTAAGTGGTGTAGCCCTCATAATTCATGTGTTTTCAACACAAATTATAAATATGTACTCTCTTATTTAATTTGAAACAATGCAGTGTAATTTGAAGGTAAAATCACAAGTTATTTATAAAGCAAGGGGTATAAAAAAGGCATGGTATTTAATGTGTGTGCATCAAGCTGTTTTTTGACTTTTGGTGGTAATCACAAATAACTATCAATTAGTTAGACATCATGATGTAATTTTCCCATGTTATTAAAGGAAATGGTATAGACTGCTAACATATTTAAATTTTTATTAGAAAGTACAAAATGTTAATTTTTATTAGGTAAAATAATTTGAATATTTCTTGTGTAGGAATAAATATTATATGATACAATTTTATAAATGGTTTTTAAATGACCTTACTTAATCTTGTATACCATAGTTCCCCCTTATTCAAGGGGGATATGTTCCAAGACCCCCAGTGGATGCCTGAAAACTTGGATAGGACTAAACCTTATATATACTATGATTTTTCCTATACATACCTACCCATGATAAAGTTTAATTTAAAAATTAGTTACGGTAAGAGAGTAACTACTACTAATAAAATAGAACAATTATAATAATATGCCAGCATCATTACGCTTGCACTTTGGGCCATTAAGTAAAATAAGGGTGACTTGAACACAAGCACTGTGATACTGTGGCAGCTGATTCGATAACCAAGACAACTACTTAGTGACTAATGGGCAGGAAGCGTCTGCAGTGTGGACATACCGGACAAAGAGGGGATTCATGTTCTGTGTGGGAAGGAGAGGGACAGTGCAAGATTTCATCACACTACTCAGAACAGCATGCATTTTAAAACCTAGGAAATGTTTATTTGTGGAATTTTCCATTTAATATATTTACACAGTGAATGACCATGGATAACTGAAACTGCGGAAGGTGAAACTGCAGATAAGAGAGGACGACTGTATTATCTTTCTAGCATAAAGCACATCTGCAATACATTGATTACATTTCTAGTTTCAGTTTCTTCCTCGTTTGTGAAGCAGTTAGAGTGAAGAATCTGCCTAGATTCTTTACACTTTCTCTTAAAATTAATAGTTGTTTCCTCCATGCCTAATTCAATGGCATTTTTTTTTTGCAGTAAATGCAAGATGAGCCTAGAACATCTTATCCTACCAAATAGAAAGGAAGCTGTCAAAGACTTCTAGGGTTATGCCAAAAGGACTCAGTTGCTCTGCTTAAGAGGTTTCCACTGGCCAAAGATGGGATGCCTTGAGTTTAATAAAGATAAGAAGTGTAATGTATTTAAACTCATTAAATATCTTTAAATTCACAAGTCCAAAATGATATATTGAAAACATGTAATTGGTAATTTTATTTTTAGCTGACAAAAATTATATATATTTATTGTCTACAACATGTCATTTTGAAATATGTAAACATTATGGAATGGTTTCAATGACATTCATCAGTGATTCATTTCCATTGAGTCTTTCTGAAGACTTTCAACCTAGTTTTTATAGAAAAAATGAAATTTTTTTCATATTTATATTTTATTAGTTCACACAATTTGTTACAGAAGTTTATAATTACAATAATACAGCTGTCATAACAAATTTGGGAATATACCACAATGATTTTGGGTAAGCATATAACTCAATTATTAGGAGCAAAAGTTTGTAGAGATATTAGAGATGATTATTATATTAGCCACAAGCATTTACTATTTCACTGGTTTCATTTTTTGAAATGGAGAATATTATTTCATCTAGTGAGTCTTTTGAGTGAAGATTAGTTAATAAATTTTCTATAATTCATTTATATGTTATATAAAACATGGTATTCTATTGGAACTTTATTTCAAAACAGTAACAACTTTAGATTTCATATTTAGGACAAAATCTACTCTCTGAAGCAGCTCTTCATGTGACATAGGAACTTCTGAGAGGAAAACTCAAGTTTGCTGTTTCTCTTGTGGCTTATTTTATGAACCAGGCAAGAGTCCTGGTATAGGTTCTTTAATTTTTGCAGAAGAATGCATGACTTACCAGCTGCCCATCTGATTCCTAAATATGGATCCCACATAGCAATCCAGAATACTGGGACTCTAGGTCCTTCAATGAGTTATCTAGCTCCCATGAAAATCCCATGAAAATTTTGCTCAGTGATGTCTATGAAAGTATCAGAATGCTTCAAATCTAGAAGTTTTCCTTAAGTATTTGGTGTCCCCTCCCTGTGTTCTTGTCTCCAGCATGGAACACAGTGGACTACAATTTGCCTTTCAGCTAATCACTGCTTGAAACTTCAGTACATATTTCTCTTGCCTGGAATTCTGTTCCTCCTTTTTACATGGTGGGAGGTGGCTATACATTTTTTACTCATCTGTTTGTTCAGTCTCTATATCATCACCACATAATGCTGTGGAAACACAATAGACTTTGCTAAAAGGGTTAGAGTAATTGATTAAAGAAAACCTTATAATGCAAGAGGGAAAATGCAAAGTTATGTGGTGGTCACACCTTATCCTGCAGTCTATGAGTAAAAGCTTTAGGATGTTACATTCTTTCTAGGAGGTCCGTCATGGGCCCACTCAGCTCCTAACCTCAGTTCCTTGTTCTCACCATCCTTTCTCTTTATAAAAGTACCTCATTCTTCTTTTCTCTGCTATCTTTCCGACACACTTTTGAGAGTGTCCATACAATACTCCGAGGGATTGATTTGTCCCTCTCCGCAGGAGCACATTTTTCCAAGTCTGAGTTCTCTCTAGAATGATGCCCAGAGACTGGCCTTTGGGAGGATATCCAGGAGTGGACTCTGGCGCTCTATTCTGGGGGATGAGGACTGTAGTTTAAATTCCACAGGCTGTCAAAGGTGAGTCTGGGAGCTTGAAGCCAGTGTCCATTGTCTTTTTCTGGCCTTTTTTTGTTCTTGCTAAGTCTACTCATAAAACAAAAATTCTTGTAGTTGCTAAGAATGCAATTAATTTCTAAACCAGTTGTTTTCCCACCAGCCTTCTCTGGGGTGGGATGTGTGGAGTCAGGATGTGTTTCATCCTTGCAGTTACACTTTTTTGAAGTATGTGGAATCTGTTTACTTTGATGTATATTTAGACTCTGGATTTGGTAAAACCAGACCACCAAAATACTACAGACCTGGGCTATATTATCTTGGCTTGTTACAGGGTTTTATTAGGTGGCTTGCTTTTTAATGCCACCAGCTAGTCATAACCTCATTCTTTTCTCTCTTTTTCTTTTTTTCTCTTCCTTTATCAAAAGCTAATTTCAAGAAATAGGCATGTTCCTTACTCATGTAAGAAACTTTATATATTATAAAGTATACTGTATACTTTTTGTATACAGTAAAGATAAGGGTCCAACTTCATTTGTTTGCACAAGCACATCTGTGACATCATAGGCATTATTTATCATCACTAGTTGATAAATTATTTCATTCAATAAACATTACATATTCTATTGGTACTATATAAGCACAAATAAATGGTTATTACAATTTGAGAAGAGAGTTGGAAAGAAGAAAGTAACTTGATTTTTTTTAGGTTTTTCAAATATTTCTCTGACTATAAAAGTAATATATGCTTATTACAAAATATATAAGTATGAAGGAAACAGAAAATAATGTATAAGTTGCCCCCAAATATCTCCAGTCTATAAATATTATTGTATACAATAATATATATATGAAGATGCAGATATGTATTTTTTTCCCCATCTTAACCATTTTTAATTGTACAGTTCAGTAGTAGGTATATTCACATTGTTGCAAAACAGGTCTCCAGAACTCTTTTATCTTGCAAATCTGAAACTCTATATTTAGTAAACAACTCCCCTTTCCTCTGCCTCCAGTCCTGATAACCCCACAATTTTACCTTCTGTTCCTGTGAATCTGGCTACTTTAGATACCTCATATATGTGAAATCATACAGTATTTGTCTTTTTGTGACTAGCTTATTTTACTTAGCAAAATGTCTTCAAGCTTCATCCATGCTACAGCATGTATGAAAATTTCATTCCTTTTTAAGGCTGAATAATATTCCATTGTATGTATACACCACATAATGTTTAATCATTCAACCTTTGGTGGACATTTGGGTTGCTTTCATTCTTGGCTATTTTGAATGGTGCTGCAATGACTTTGTTTTCAATTCTTTTTTATATTAATATATACCCAGAAGTGGAATTCCTAGATGATATGATAGTTCTATTTTTAATTTTTTGAGGAAACTCTATACTGTTTTCCATAGTGATTCTATCATTTTACAATCCCACCAACAGTGCACAAAGGTTCCAATTTCTCCCCATCCTTGCCAACATACTTTTTTCTTTGGATAGTAGCTATCCTGATAGGTCTGAGGTGATATCTTATTATGATTTTGATTTGCATTTTTCTGGTGATTAGTAATGTTGAACATTTTTTCAATGTTTTTGTCTATTTGTATGTCTTAGGAGAAATGTCTATTCAAGTTTTTTGCCCATTTTTAAAATTGGGTTATTTTATTTTTTTGTTGAGTTGTAGGAGGTCTTTCTGTATTATAGATATTAACTTCTTATCAAATATATGATTTGAAAATACTTTATCCCATTCTGTACATTGCCTTTTCACTCAGTTGACTGTATCCTTTGGTGCAAATGTTTTTAAGTTTGATGCAGTCTCATTTGTCTATTTTTGCTTTCGTTACCTGTGCTTTTGGTGTCACAGCCAAGAACTCATTGCCGAGTCCAATGTCATAAAGCTTTTCCTCTATGTTTTCTTAGGAGTTTTATAGTTTTAGGTCCTACATTTATGTCTTTAATCCATTTTAATTTTTGTATATAGTATAAGACAAGTGTCCAGCTTCATTTGTCTGCACATGGATATCTAGTTTTTCCACCACCTTTTGTTGAAGAGACTGTCACTTTCTCTTGGCAACATGGTCTTGGCACTCATGTTGATCACTTAACCATATACAAAAGGGTTTATTTCTGGGCTTTCTATTCTATTCCATTGGTCTATTTGTCTGCCTTTATGCCAGTACCACACTGTTTTGATTACTGTATCTTTGTGATATGCTTTGACGTCAGGAAGCACGAATCCTTCAACTTTCTTCTTCCTTTTTAAAAATTCAAGACCCCTTGAGAGTCTATATCAATTTTGGGATGGATTTTGCTTTTACCAGTGATATTTTACTATGCATTTTGCTCTGCAACTTTTTTCATTAAAATCTATATTGGAGATAATGTCCCATGTCAGTATATCTCTATTAAGAGAAATACTAATACATTCTTTTGAATAATTAACATTTTATTATTTTATATGTGTTTATTATAATGAATCAATCCTATATTTATGTACAATCAGATTTTTGTTATTCTAGTTATTATGTCAATGAGCATCCTTGTCCTTGAGGAGTAGTCTGTAAGGTACATTACTGAAATGACAATAGTGGATCAAAGGATAAAGACTAGGATGTAAATTCCACAAGGGAAAGGCTTTTGTTCATTGCTATATCCTCAGTGCCTAGAACCTAGTATATACTATGGATGACATACTTAATAAACTTATTAATATTTATTAATATATTATAAATCAACATATAATTATATATTACAGATGGATTTTTAAATATATTTGCATGAAATATGTGTTTATATAAATATATTTATAATTTATATATATGCATTTCTAAATTTCTAAGATGTAAGTCTTGAGCTGAGTCTCAAAAAACAATTAAAAGATATTTGCCAGGTAGACTTTGGAAGACACTGCTCATTGGCTGAACAGCTCACAACCACTTCAAGCCATCATCAAACTAGAGGTGGCTATTTGATATAGTTTGGTCAATGAGATACAAGTACAAAACTACTGGGTAGGGATTATGGGAAACATTTGCTTTCTCAAAAAAAAAAAAAAAGAGAGAGAGAGAGAGAATTTTAGTGGGCATACCCCTAAATATTCTTCTTTGTTCTTCCCACATAGAAAATAGACATGCTACTTGAAGTTTCAATGACTGTTTTGAGATAGCAAATTAACAAACAGGAGGATGAAGGTCTGCATATAAAAGTCCGAAAGATGAAAAGGACCTTGGTCCTTACCAGCATTATTAGGCAATTATATCAACTTTGGAACACCAACCTGTGGACTTTCCTATTTGTTTAAGCAACCGCTAGTTGCTTTTCTGTTATTTATTGCCAGAGGGATTCCAGCTGATACACAGACAAATGCAAAATATATTCAAGATACATAGGTCAGTGTGATCAAAGACATGGAGTTGTGAAACAATATGGGTTATTAGGTAATCTGCAAGTACAGAAAGGAGTTCAACCTGGCTGGGCCTTAGGGCTAAAACTGGAGAGAGAGTCCGAGCCTTGTGTGCCATAAGAAAGAATCTGGATCTTGTTCTGTGAGCAGTTGTGCAGATAATAAAGTGAGTTAGGCACAGGAGAAACATGAATGTGGCACACATTGGAGAAGGCAATATTGGAGGCAGGGAGACAGGGGACTATTTCAATGTTCAGGTGAAAGAAAATGAGGGCCTAAAGTAAGATTATGGCAGTGGGGAGAAGGAGAAAAACATGGATTTGAAGTATACTTGATGTGACCTAATTACTACTTTAATTTTGATGGGCATATTGGAGAGAGAAGTTGTTAGTGCATTTTATCACATCTAAGAAGCCATTGATATAAAAGACGCCATTATTTAATACACTACTTAAAAAAAGTCCCATCTAATTAATGATTAATTAGTTATACATCTAATCATGATATACTACCGATCACAAAACACATCTTGATTTTGGAGATATGAAAAGATGTGAATGTTGGAATCAATGAAAACTACTGATAGTTAATATTTGTGGATACTATATGCTAGGAATTATGATAGGCACTTTATTTTGATTATTTCACTTAATACACTCAAAACATTATGAAATAGGAATGGATTTTTTGTTTCCATTTTAGAAATGATAAATAAAGCAAAGGTATGGATAATATTGCTAATAACAGATATAGAGAAGGAAGGAGGTAGAGTGTTAGATGTATTAAATTAGAGGTTCTTTTGAGATATTCAGTGAAGCTATTCAATATGGAGTTGGGTATAACATTCAGAAGTTAGGGAAAAAAGAGATTGATTAATTAAGCCATTCATTCATTCAGTTAATATTTAAGAGCCTATGATAAATCAGGCTGTGTATCAGGTCTTGGGGATATTGTGGCAAGTAAAGCAATCAAGTGGAGAAAATGGATATTACTTAGTTCACAAATATTTTAATGCTATTTTGTACCAGACACCATTTTTTTGATTAACAAAAATCATACATCTCTGCCATTGGGGAATTTACATTCCTGTGGAAGGATATAGTCTGGAGTATATAAACAAATAAATAAATAATTTCGTTTGATGGCAAGTGCTATGAAAGAAAGAATTTTTTTCCTTCCTTGAACATACCCAATGTTATGAATATTTATAAGAGGGAGGTCCAATCTAGGTTGTGTGTTTGGGGAAGACATTTTTTATGATATGGAATTTAAGCTGAGAATTGATCCTTGCAAAAAGGTAGAGAGCCAGTCATCCAGAATTACAAGCAGAGGGAAGCATGTGCTAAGGTCCTTAGATAAAAACAAAATTATCAAGAATGGAGAGAAGGCCGAGGTGCTTACATACTATCACCAAAGAGTTGAACAGTATGAGGCAAGAGAATAGGGATGGAAATATCAATCTGGGACTGTCACATAAATAATACTAAAAGTTGTAGAAAGGGATGAAGAAAATGTAGAATGGAAAGAACAAGCAGCACAGAACTAAATCCAGAGGAATCACAACATTTAGAAGTTTAACAGAAGAGGAAGAAAGCTCGACAAGGGTCCGTGAAGGAGGGGCCTGAGTAAAAAACCAGAAAAAATTATTTTGTAGAAACTAAAAGCGAAGATTGTTCTAGGAAGTATAGAGTAGATAATTGGGTTTAATACTCCTGGCAAGACCCTGCTCTCAATATTAGCCTTGGTAGAATTGAAAGGAAGTTTACAGAACTCTTCTTTCTCCTGGTTAGACTTTACCTGTACTGGTCTTAAGAACTGTCATGACAGGATTACACAGAAGACTGCAGGGCCCGTGGTGTTTTGGGGGAGAACTGCCAATCTCTCCATCATTCCCCACCTCAATTGCCCAGGACTCCAGTCTCAAGTGGGAGCCCATATCTGAACCTCTTCTTTAGAGAACATCAAACCAATACCCATACACCCGTACATCTGTTTACTTAAGTTACCACAAGAACACTAAGATACCCAGGTATCCTTCTTTCTTTTTTAAATTTTATGTTATTGTAGTAAGAACACTTAACATGAGATCACTCTCTTAGGTTTTTAAGTGGATAATATATTGTTGTTGACTATAGGTACAATGTTGTAGAGCATATTTCTAGAGCTTATTCACCTTTCATAACTAAAAAGTTCTGCTTGTTGGTTAGTAACTCCCGATTTTCTCCTCCCTGTATCCCTTGACAACCACCATTCTACTCTGATTCTATGAATTTTGCTATTTTAGGTAGCTCAGATAACTGGAACCATGCAGTATTTCTTTCTGTGACTGGCTTATCTTAGGATAAAGTCCTCATGGTTCGTCCATTTTGTGTTGTATAGTGAAGAATTTTCTTCTTTTTAAAGGCTGAGTAATATTCCTCTGTGTGTGTGTGTATGTGTGTGTGTGTGTTTGCATACATATATCACATTTTCATTATCCACTTATCTGTCATTATACATTTAGGTTGTTTCCATATCTTGGCTATTGTGAATGGTGGGTGCTGCCATGAAAATGGGGGTACAGATATATCTTTGAGATATTAATTTCAATTTTTTAGGATAAATACCCAGAAATGGGATTGCTGGATCACATGGTGGTTCTATCTTAATTTTTGAGGACCTCCATACTGTTTTCCATTTGGCACCATTTTGCACTTCCACCAACAGTGTATAAACATTCCTGTTGCCAACACTTGTCTTTTGTTTGAAAATAGGCATCTTCACATATGTGAGGTGATATCTCACTGTGGTTTTGATTTTCATTTCCCTGATGACTAGTGGCATTGAACATTTTTTCATAATATACACATATACCTATGAATAGGTATATTCATACAATATACCTATTGGCTATTTGTATGTCTTCTATTGAGAGATATCTATTCAGGTCTTTTGCCCATTTTAAAATCATGTTATTGGGTTTTTTGCTGTTGAGTTGTACGCATTGCTTACATAATTCGGATATCAACTCCTTATCAGCTATATGGTTTGTATATACTGTCTCTCCTGTGGGTTGCCTTTTCACTCAGTTGATTATTTCCTTTGCTGTGCAGGAGCATTCTAGTTTGATGTAGTCCAATTTGTTTATTTTTATTTTTGTTGCCTATGCTTTTGGTGTCATATCCAAGATATCATTGCCAAGACCTATGTCATAAAGCATTTCTTTTATTTTATCTTCTAAGTGTTTTACAGTTTAGTTCTTACTTTTATGTCTTTAATTCATTTTGAGTTAATTTTTGTGAATGGTATAAGATAAAGGTCCAATTTTATTATTTAGGTTATGGATATCCGTTTTCACAGCTCCATTTATTGAAGATATGATCCCTTCCCTATTGTGTATTATTGGCATCCCTGGGTAAAGTCAGTTGACCTTTTATGTGTGCATTTATTCCTGAGCTTTTTACTCTATTCCATTGTTCTATATGTCTGTCTTTATGCCAGTACCATAATATTTTGAATACTGTGGCTTTGTACTATATTTTGAAATCAGAAAATGTGAGTCTTCTAGCTTTGTCCTTATTTCTCAAGATTGATTTGGTTATTTGTGGTCTTTTGTGGCTTCATATGAATTTTTTTATTGTGTTTTCTATTTATGTAAACAATGCCATTCTGATTTTGATAGGAATTGTGTTGAATTTGCAGATCTCTTTGAATAATATGGACATTTTAACAATAGTAAGTCTTCCAATTCATGCACATGGAATATCTTTTCATTTAATTGTGTCTTCTTTAATTTGTTTCATCAATGTTTTGTAGCTTCCATATGCAAGTCTTTCATGTCTTTGGTAAAGTTTATTTCTAAGTATTTTATTCTTGGGTGCTATTGTAAATGGGTTTGTTGTCTTATTTTCCTTTTCAGATAGTTCATTGCTAGTGTATAGAAATGCAACTGGTTTTTGTATGTTGATTTTTTATCTTGCAACTTTATTGAATTTGCTTATTAGTTCTAATAGTTTTTTAAATAAAGTCTTTGGGGTTTTCTATATACAAGCTTATGACATCAGCAAGCAGGAAAAGTTTACTGTTTTTGATGTCTTTTATTTGTTTTTCTTACCTAATTTTCCTGGCTAGGACTTCCAGTACTATGTTGACTAGAAGTGGTAAGAGTGAGCATCCTTTTCTTGTTTCTGCTCTTAGAGGAAAAGCTGAAAGCTTTTCACCATTTTGTGTAACATTAACTATGGGCTTTTCATAGATGGCCATTATTGTGTTGAGATACTCTTCTATTTCTAGTTTCTTGAGAGTTTTTATCATGAGAGAATGTTGAATTTTGTTAAATGCTTTTTCTGCAGCTATTTATATGATCACATAATTTTTCCCCTTTATTCTGTTAATAGCACATCACCTTTATAGATTTGTGTATATTGAACCATTCTTGCATCCCAGGAATAAATACCACAGAGTCCTGATGTATGATTCTTTTAATGTGCTGTTGGATTCTATTTCCTAGTATATTCTTGAAGACTTTTGCACCTATATTTATCAGGGATATTGGTCGTAGTTTTCTTTTTTGAGATTTCCTTGTCTGGCTTCAGTATCAGGGTGATCGTGACCTTGTAAAATGAGTTTGGAAGTGTTCCCTTTTCCTCAGTTTTTTGGAAGAGTTTGAGAAGGATTGGCATTGATTTTTCTTTAACTATTTGGTAGAATCTACGTGTGAAACCAACTAACTCTGGAATTTTATTTGTTTGATGATTATTCATTTAATTGCCATACTAGTTATAGTTCTGTTCATACTTTATATTTATTTATTATTACTCTTGGTAGGTTTTATGTGTTTAGGAATTAAGAGTTTTGGGCTTAGTCTATTTTATCTAAGTATAGCTACCTCTGTTCTGTTATTGTTACCATTTGCATGGAATATCTTTTTCTATCCCTTTATTTTTAGCCTATGTGTGCCCGTAAATCTAAAGTGAGTTTCTTGTAGACAGCATTTATTGGGTCATCTTTTTTTTTTGTTAATCTATTCAGCCATTCTATATTTTTCAATTGGGGGCTTAATTGATATACATTTAAGGTAATTATTGATAGGGAAGGATTTACTTTTGCCATTTGTTAGTTGTTTTCTGTTAGTCAGGTAGTGATTTTGTCCTCTTTTTCCCACTTGCTGTCTTTGTTTGTATTTTGCTTTTTTTTTTGTATTGATATACTTTAATTCCTTCTTTCTCTTTTGTGTAATTATAGATTTTTTTTTGCAGCTACCTTGGGGCTTACACAAAATATCTTATAATAGTCAATTTTAACCTGATAACAACTTCAGTTTAATCACATACAAAAACTTTACACTTTTCCATCTCTCCCCATACACTTTGTATTATTGTTGTGAAAATTAATACCTATTCATTTTGTGTTTTTGAACTTATTTTTAGCTATAGTCATTTTTAATTCTTTTGTCTTTTATATTTTAACTAAAATTAAGAGTGATTTACTAACCACCATTACAGTAATGCAGTAATCTGTATTTGTTTTTATATTTACCTCTACCAATGAGATTCTACTTTCTTAAGCTGTCATGTTGCTGTTTAATGTCCTTTTGCATTAGCTCGAAGAACTCCATTTAGCATTTCTTGTAAGGCAGGGCTAGAGGTGATAAACTCTCTTAGCTTTGTTTGAGAATTTTTTTTTAGCTCTCCTTCATTTTTGAAGGGCAGATTTGCTGGGTATGGTACTATTGGCTGACAGGATTTTTTTTCTTTTTAGCACTTTGGATAACTCAATGCATTTTTCTGGCCTGAAAAATTTTCTGCTAAAAAATTCACTGGTAGTCTTATGGGGGTTCCCATGTATCCACAAGTATATTTTCTCTGTGGCTTTCAAAATTCTCTGTCTTTACTTTTGATAATTTAATTATTATGAATATCAATGTGGATTTCATTGGATTCATCTTATTTGGTGGTCACTGCTGTCTTGGATCTGGATTTTGTTTCCTTTTCCAGATTGGAAAGTTTTTAGCCATTACTTCTATGATCAGCTTTTTCATCCTGGGACTCCTATAATGTGTATGATGGTCCACTTGATGGTGTTACATAAGTTCCTTAAGCTTTCTTCACTCTTTTTCTTTTTTTCGTTTTGCTCTGCTGACTGAATTACTTCCAATGACTGGCCTTCAAGTTCATTGATCCTTTCTTCTGCTTGATCTTATATGCTGTTGGACCCCTGTAGTAAAATTTTCAGCTTAGTTATTGTGTTCTTTAGATTTCTGTTTGGTACTTTTAAATATTTTGTATGTTTTTGTTGAAATTCTCACTATTCTGCATTGTTCTTTTGACTTTATGAGCATCTTTATGACAATTATTTTGAATTCTCTCTCAGGTAAATCATAAAATTCCATTTTATTAGGGTTAATTTCTAAAATTTTTCTTGTTCCTTTGTTTTTTCCCCCTAAGGAATATCTTTGGAGACATTTCCCAATTCTGGCACAGACTGCAGGAGCCACCAGGGCCCAGTGGGTCCCAGGTGATCTGCATGACTCCAGAGCCCCATCATTCTGGGTAGATTGCCTCCTGGAGAGAGGGTTGGAGATGACTAGAGGGTGGACTTTCCTCTGCCTAGACTCTTTTTTGTCCCTTCCCGCCTCCGGCCACCCACAGCTGCTGAGAGAGACAATTGAGCCACCACACAGAGGCTTCCACAAGGAACAGGGCACAGACCTTTCCTTTTGGGGTTCTGGTACAGACTGAGGAGTGCTCAGACTGTGAGCTCCCTGACTGCTGGCCCTTCCTGGTGCTGCCTGCCTGGCAACTTCAGCAGAGAGGGACATTGAATCAGCTTAGGCACTCCATGAGAGAGACTTGAGACCAGTATCTTTCTCCCTGGCATGGTCAGAGTTTGATCTCCAGGGCTTGGGGACGGATCTGCAGGCCAGATCCTGTACATCTAGATCTCCATCACATTGCCTGGGGGCAGAGAGGGGATATTTGTGAATTAGTCTTGGGGGTGTGGGTGCCTGCAGGGGCAGATCGGGGTGAGAGTGCAAAGTGGGTCCTAGTTGCTGTGTGCTTGAGGGGCACCCCTCCTTCCCATGGAATGTCTGCACTCAGCTCAGGATGGGATCCTGGACAGGGAACCTCCCAGCCCACATCACAGTCATGGGGGAGCTGGGCTAGCTTGAGGTCCTGCCTGGTGGCAGAGGCCTGGAAGAAACCATGGAATTGGGGAGGGTGGAAAGGAACAAGGCCTACTCCAGACTGCTAGACTGCAGGTCTCAGACAGCCCCACCTCCACATGCAGATTTTTTTGCTGAGTGGGCCACTTCAGTTTCTCCCTGTCAGATTTGCCCAGAGGCAGGAAACAGACCTTTGACCCCTGCCAAAAGCATTTGTGGAGCTTAAGGGCAGGATTACCCCACCAGCCATGCCCAGCCTCTCCCAACTGCCCCTGCTGATGTGGAGAATAAGGATACACCTGGAAGTTCTAGGGCCCAACCACCACCTGGGGCATTAGAGTGCTTCTCCTAAGGAACTAGAGCTGGTCATAGGACCCCAAAACAACATTGCAGCTTGTTCCTCCTAGCAAGCACCACCTAATGACAGGGAGGTCAATTTGTACACCGTTTTACTGTTTACTGACTCATCATAAAGGGTGTAGTCAATTCTCACCCACAAGCACCACTGACTGGCTCAGATATGAAACTGGGCATGTCCTTATCTAAACAAAAGAATATCTAAAAGTAAGAAACAACAGCTGCTCCAGATGATAAGGAATCAACAAAATTACTCCAGAAGTACGAAGAATTGAAGCAAAAGGACACCCCCAAAAGGGGACACCAGCTCTCTATCAATGGATACCAACCAAAATCAGAACACTGAAATGACAAATGAAGAATTTTGAACATAGATTGTAAGGAAGTTCAATGAAGTGCAAGATAAAATGGAAACCCAACACAAAGAAACCACAAAAAGAATGCAGGAAATGAATGAAAAATTCACCAAAGAAATTAAAATATTAAAGAAAAATCAAACAGAACTTCTGGAAATGAAAAATTCATTCAAGGAGTTACAAAACACAGTGGAAAGCCTCAAGAATAGAGTAGATCAAATAGAAGAAAGAATCTCAGAGCTTGAAGATACACCTTTCAATTCAATAAGTCAGCTGCAGAGATAGAGCAGAGAAATAAGGGAAAAGAGCAAAACCTACAAGAAATGTAGGATTATGTGAAGAGGGCTAACGTAAGAATCATAGGCATTCCTGAGGGTGAAGAAGAAACTACACAAGTTTTGGATAATCTATTTGAGGGAATAATTGAGGAAAATTTCTCTGGCCTTGCTATAAATCTACATATCTAGGTACAAGGAGCTCAAGGGACTCCTGGGAGATTCATCACAAAGAGGAAGATACCATGACACATAGTCATCAGACTGGCCAAAATAAACACAAAAGAGGCCCTCCTATGAGCTGTAAGGCAAAAACAGCAGGTAACTTTCAGAGGAAAACCCATCAGACTAGCTGCAGACTTCTCAACTGAGACCTCACAAGCTAGAAGGGACTGGGGTCCCATTCTCCATCTTCTCAAACAGAATAACGCCCAGCCTAGAATTTCGTGTCCTGAAAAACTATTTTCATATATGAGAGGGAAATAAAGTCTTTCTTAAGCAAAAACTGAGGGAATTTATCAAAACAAGATCTGCCCTCCAGTAAGTACTTGGCACTACATTATACATGGATCAGCACAATAGACACTCACCAGTGTAAAATCATCCAAAAGCTAAAGGTCAAAGGCCAAATACGCCAATGGCTCAAGACATAAAATGAAGCAACAAAGTTCTTGTCAACAGGATGAACAGAAATCCACCCCACTTATTCATTCTTTCAACAAATATGAATGACTTGAACAGCCCACTGAAGAGACATAGGCTGGCCAAATAGATAAATATATACAAGCCAAGTATCTGGTATCTAGAGGAGACATATCAAGCACACAAGGACTCATTCAGTCTCAAGGTGAAGGGATGGAAAATAATATTTCATGCAAATGGAAACCAAAAGAAAGCTAGTATAGCAGTTCTTAGATAACTTAGTCTTAAAATCAACAAAAGTAATGAAAGGCAAAGATTGGTCATTATATAATGGTAAAGGGAACAATTCAGCAAGAAGTCATAACAATTCTAAATGTTTATACATCCAACACAGGTGCACCCAGAGTCATAAAGCAAATCATACTTGATCTAAACAAAATGATAAACAGCAGCACTGTAATAGCTGGGGATGTCAATACCCACCCCCCATCCCGAAAGACAGGACAGATCTTCTAAACAGAAAACAAACAAAGTAACAATGGACTTTAATAGAACTCTAGAACAAATGGGCCTAACAGACATTTATAGAAGTTTTTACCCTAAAACCATTAAAACCACTGACTATACATTCTTCTCATCAGCTCATGGGACATTTGCTAAAATTGACCATATTCTGGGCCACAAAACATGTCTCAACAAATTAAAAAAAATAGAAATTACACCATGTATCTTTTCAGACCACGATGGAATAAAATTAGAAATCAACACCAACAGAAATACTCATCTCTACACAAAGTCATGGAAACTAAACACCTTCTGCTGAATGATTATTGGGTCAAAGAGGAAATTATGATGGAAATCAAAAGATTTTTTGAACTAAATATAAAGGGGACACAAGTTATCAAAATCTGTGGGACACTGGTAAAGTAGTCCTGGGAGGAAAATTTATGGCCTTAAATGTCTACATCCAAAAGATAGAAAGATCACAAATCAACAATCTAATCAATTGACTCAAAGAACTGGAAAAAAAAAAAAAAAGCAAACCAATACCAAATCCATCAGAAGAACAGAAACAAACAAGATCAGAGGAGAACTAAATGAAATTGATACCAAAGAACCATATGAAAGATTATTGAAACAAAATGCTGTTTTTTTAAAAGATAAACAAAATTGACAAATCTCTTGCTAGATTAACCAGAAGCAGAAAAGAAAGGACTTTAATAAACTCAATCAGGAATGAAAAATGAGAAATTGCAACTGATGCCACAGAAATACAAAATATCATCTCTGAATACTATAAACATTTCTATGCACATAAACTTGAAAACGTGGAGGAAATGGACAAATTCTTAGAAAGACACAGCCTCCCTAGGCTCAATTAGGAAGAAATAGAACTCCTGAACAGACCAATATCAAGTACCAAAATTGAAACAGCAACAAAAAACCTTCCTAAAATAAAAAGTCCCAGACCAGATGGTTTCACACCTGAATTCTACCAGACCTACAAAGAAGAACTGGTGCCTATCCTGCAGAAATTATCCCACAACATTGAGAAGGAAGGAATCCTCCCCAACACGTTTTACAAAGTCAACATCACCCTGATACCAAAACCAGGAAAGGACTCAACAAAAAAATAAAACTATAGGCCCATATCCCTCATGAACATAGATACAAAAATTCTCAATAAAATCCTAGTAAACCAAATTCAGGTGCTTATCAAAAAAATAATCCATCAGGATCAAGTGGGCTTCATCCCAGAGATGCATGGATTGTTTAACATATGCAAACCTATAAATGTAATTCACCATATAAATAGAAGTAAAAACAAAGACCATATGATCCCTCAGTAGGTGCAGAAAAAGCATTTGAGAAAATTCAGCATCCTTTTATGATAAGAATGCTTAATAAAATAGGCATATACAGGACTTACCTCAAAATGATAAAAGCTATACATGACAAACCCACAGCCAACATCATACTGGACAGGGAAATATTGAAAGCATTTCTGCATAGAACTAGAACCAGACAAGGTTTCCCTCTATCACCACTTCTATTCAACATAGTGCTGGAAGGCCTAGCCAGAACAATCAGACAAAGAATCAAGGTCATTCAAATAGGGGCAGAAGAGGTCAAGTTATTGCTCTTTGCTGTTGATATGATCTTATATCTAGCAAACCCTCAAGATTTTGCAAAGAGACTATTGGAACTGATAAATAAGTTCAGCAAAGTGTCAGGTTACAAAATCAACATATGCAAATCAGTAGTATTCATATATGCTAACAACAGACAAACTGAGAACCAAATCAAAGACTCAATACCTTTCACAATAGCAACAAAGAAAATAAAATACCTAGGAATATATTTAACTAGGGAGGTGAAAGACCTCTACAGGGGGAACTATGAAACACTAAGGAAGGAAATAGCAGAGGATGTAAACAGATGGAAAATCATACCATGCTCATGGATCAGCAGAATCAACATTGTTAAAATGTCTATACTACCCAAAGTGATCTACATATTCAATATAATCCCTATCAATGTAATCCCTATCAAAATACCAACATGATTTTTGACAGATCTAGAAAAAATAATTCTACACTTCATATGGAACCAGAGAAGACCCCATATAGCAAAAGCCATCCTAAGCAAAAAGAACAAATTGGGAGGCATCAATTTACCAGACTTCAAGCTATACTACAAGGCTATAGTAACTAAAACAGCATGGTACTGGCACAAGAACAGAGACAGAGAACAATGGAACAGGACTGAAAACCCAGATATAACACTATCCTTATATTGCCATATGATCTTTGACAAAGCAGATAAAAACATATACTGGGGAAAAGAATTCCTATTCAATAAATGGTGCTGGGAAAATTGGATAGCCACATGTAGAAGACTGAAACAGAATCTACACCTCTCACCTCTCTCACAAAAATCAACTCACAATGAAAACAGTCTTAAACCTAAGCCATGAAACCATTAAAATTCTAGAAGAAAATGTTGGAAAACTCTTATGGACATTGGCCTAGGCAAAGAATTTATGAAGAAGACCCTAAAAGCAATGACAGCAACAACAAAAATAAATAAATGAGACCTGATCAAATTAAAAAGCTTCTGCACAGCCAAAGAAAGTATCACCAGAGCAAACAGGCATTGCACAGAATGGGAGAAAATATTTGCATGCTGTACATCAGATAAAGGGCTGATAACTGGAATCTATATACAACTCAGGAAAATCAGCAAGGGAAAATCAAACAACCCCATTAAAAAGTGGGCAAAAGACATGAATAGAAACTTTTCAAAAGAAGATAGGCTGGACACGGTGGCTCACGCCTGTAATCCTAGCACTCTGGGAGGCCAAGGTGGGAGGATCACTTGAGGTGAGGAGTTCGAGACCAGCCTGGGCAAGAGTGAGTCCCCATCTCTACTAAAAGTAGAAAGAAAATTAGCTGGACAACTAAAAATATATAGAAAAAATTAGCCGGGCATGGTGGTGTGTGCCTGTAGTCCCAGCTACTTGGGAGGCTAGGCAGAAGGATTGCTTAAGCCTGGGAGTTTGAGGTTGCTGTGAGCTAGGCCACAGCACTCTAGTCCAGGCAACAGAAGCGAGACTCTGTCTCAAAAAAAAAAAAAAAAAGAAAATAGACTAATGCCCAAGAAACATGAAAAAATTGTCAACACCACTAATCATCAGGGAAATGCAAATCAAAAGCACAATGATATCACTTAACTCCAGTGAAAACAGTTTTTATCAAAAAGTCCCAAAACAGCAAACGTTGGTGTGGATGTGGAGAGATAGGAACACTCATACATTGCTGGTGGGACTGCAAACTAGTACAATCTCTATGCAAAGTAACATGGAGATACCTCAAAGAGCTAAAAGTAGACCTACCATTTGTTCCAGCAATCCCAGTACTGGGCATCTATGCAATGGAAAAAGACATTCTATAATAAAGACATGTGCACTAGAATGTTTATAGCAGCACAATTCACAATTGCAAAGAACTGGAAACAACCCAAGTGCCCACCAATACATGAGTGGATTCATATAATGTGGTATATGTATACCATGGAGTTCATTTTTGTGGTAAGAACACTTGGCATTTTAAAAGAATATAATATATTGTGATTAGCTATAGTCACTAAGTCACTTTTTGTTGAAATAATTTATAGGAGTCAGGTCACTCCCCTTTATTCTTTGAAGATTTTAACACCTGGGTCACTGCTTCCTTGCCACTATTACTTTTATCTTCATTCTTAGTAATTTCATTCTCCATGTTTGTTGATGGTTTATCTAAAACCTGGCTCTCAGTCCTTTTTTCATCCATATAACAATCTTGTCCTATGGTGTACTTTAATGATGAATTATCAAGATATTTGTATTTATAACTACACTCCTCTAAAATCTCAATCTCAAACACCTCCTTTGATGTTTCTTACTCTAATTTCCTGACTTTTCTAGTCCAATCATATTACCACATTCACATTATCTATTATCTTCTCATGCCCTCACTTTCCACTTTTCTCAGATAAATTTTATTTTATTTTATTTTATTTTATTTATTTATTTTTTTTTTGAGACAGAGTCTCACTCTGTTGCCTGGGCTAGAGTGAGTGCTGTGGCGTCAGCCTCGCTCACAGCAACCTCAAACTCCTGGGCTCAAGCGATCCTACTGCCTCAGCCTCCCAAGTAGCTGGGACTAAAGGCATGCGCCACCATGCCCGGCTAATTTTTTCTATATATATTTTTAGTTGACCAGATAATTTCTTTCTATTTTTTAGTAGAGACGGGGTCTCGCTCTTGCTCAGGCTGGTCTCGAACTCCTGTCCTCGAGCGATCCGCCCGCCTCGGCCTCCCAAGTGCTAGGATTACAGGCGTGAGCCACCGCGCCGGGCCTCTCAGATAAATTTTTATGGCCCACCCTCAACTCTTTTACCTGCGATCTCCATCCTGCTCTCCTAGTAGAATGCTGACCTTTGGAAATCCAAACTCCTGCTTATTCTTCACGTGCACTAAAATTAAAGAATATGGCTGTGAAAAACATGCAATCCTGCTGAAACATTTCACTTTAAAGTTAAAAGAGCCATTTCTAATTGCGACCTTCAAATTCAGAATTGTATTCATAACTACTTACTCTGACTCTCTACTTAAGTCTTATAGGCACTTCAAACTCAACATGTCCCAAATTAAAACTTTTGATCCCTTCTCTCTTTCCAGAATTTTTTTTCCTCAATAAATGACATCTCATTTCAGCCAGTTGCTCAAGCCAAAAATCTGTGGATTCATCCTTGGCTTTTCACTTTCCACTACTTCCTAATTGAAGGTTAGCAACAAGTCAAAATATATCCTTAATCTACTCCCTTTTCTATATCTGAGCTAGCATCATTCTAGTCTTAACCACCCTCATCCCTCTGTTAGTGCAACAGTTTCCTAACTTGTATTCCTGTTTCTTCTACTGCTCTCTTACAATCCGTCTTCTCACAAAAGCCGAACTAAATCCTTTAAAATGAAAATCTAATTATGTCTTGGAAACCATTCTAACAGCTCCCTATTAGCCTTAAAAAAGTCCTAAATACAGATAGCCTCTGACTTATGATAGTTTAAAAGTTTTCAACTTTATGATCATGCAAATGTGGGGCATATGTTAATGGGGAACACTCAGACAACAATTGTCTTTTACTTTCAGTACAATATTCAGTATATTACAGGAGACATTCAATAGTTTATCAAAAAATAGGCTTTGTGTTAGATGATTTTGCCTAACTGTAGGTTAATGCAAGTGTTCTGAGCATGTTTAAGGTAGGCTTGGGTGAGCTATGATGTTTGGTATGTTAGGTGTATTAAATGCATTTTTTGACTTATATTTTCAGCTCATGATGGGTTTATTGGGACGTAAGTCTCTTCCTGGAGCACCCAGAATGTGCATGTGGCTTTCTTTTTTACTTTACTCATTTCTCTGTTGCAGTGCTTTCTCACAAAGGTCTTTCCTGACCACCTTATCCAAAATAGCAGCCTCTCAGCTGTTGTCCTACCCCTAATTTTTTTTTTTTTGGAGACAGAGTCTCACTCTGTTGCCCAGGCTAGAGTGAGTGCCGTGGCATCAGCCTAGCTCACAGCAACCTCAAACTCCTGGGCTTAAGCGATCCTTCTGCCTCAGCCTCCCAAGTAGCTGGGACTACAGGCATGCGCCACCATGCCCGGCTAATTTTTCTCTATATATTTTTAGCTGTCCATATAATTTCTTTCTATTTTTAGTAGAGACGGGGTCTTGCTCTTGCTCAGGCTGGTCTCGAACTCCTGAGCTCAAACAATCCGACCGCCTCGGCCTCCCAGAGTGCTAGGATTACAGGCGTGAGCCACCGCGCCCGGCCCTACCCCTAATTTTTATTTTTCCTGGCACATTTTATTTTATACACACATATACACACACACGGACAATATATATAATATTATACATAACAATTGCTATTATATATAATATATAATACATCATGTGTGTGTGTATGTGTGTGTTTGTGTTTATATATTTGTACCTAGAACAGTGCCAGCTTGTTCATATTAGGTACTCAATAAGTAGAAGTTAGAAGAATAAATGGCTCCAATTTGACAACTGTTGGCCTCAAATTTTAGTTTTTTGAATGTGATTCCTTTGTCCAGAATTGTTGTCTTTTCCAGCACTGTTGTTTGTAAAACTGATAAGCATTTCTTCATTGTGTTTAGTCACTGACAAAACATGTAGAATTGAAATGACTCAATATTAGGGAAATAAAGGATTCTACTAGAGAGCATTTTTCACATTAACATTTATTTATTAATTAACATTCTATGTAAACTAATTTGATTGTGAATTTAGCTATGAGTTCACTGAAAATTTGTAATACACATTTCTCTAATTTTTAAATAAAGATACCATGACTTAATTAGATTTTTTTGGTTACTGTTCTCTTAGACAATGGCTACATCTTTATCCTGTGCTACCAGTAACTCATTCCTTTCCGTTCCTTCCATTTATCCATCCACAGTGTTTATTGAGCACACATTGACTTCAAGGTGAATAACTCTTCCCTCAAATGAAATGAGGTCCTTTTCTCATAACAAAGTAATTTCTCATAACAAAGTAACAATGACAATTCAAATGATATTAAAATTGTTTCGCGAGCGTGTCTTTCCACCCAGGGAAGGTTTTCCCCATGGCTGCCGGCAGGAGTTGGCATGGGGTCTGGACACCACTGCTGGAAGCCAACATTGACGGAGACCTCAAGAGAAACTTGGCACCCATGGGCTCAAAGGGAAAGATACCAGTTGAAAGAGAGTGGTTTTAGGTTTACAAAAAAAAATTGATTCAAAAAGTATAGAGGAAGATGGCAGACTAGAAGCAGTCCATAAGAATGACTCTTTCAAGGAAAATAATGTAAATTACAGGCAGATGCATACCTAGGGATAGCTGTTCTCAGAAGGAACATTGTGAAATCAGAGAAGTGGCATAGGACACTTGGAGTGAAGAAGAAGGTGACCGGGAGATACATTTGATAAGATTGAAGGTATGTGAGGGAAAGCATCCATACCTGGGCAAGATGAGGAGGAAAGAATGCTGGGGTGCTGTGCTCACCCAACAGGTACTGTGGACAAGTTGTGAGACGGCTTCCTCCACCACCACAGGCCTCTGTCTGGATGGACCAGGGGCCTGCCTAGAGTCTGTGCCGAGTCATTGCACCAGACAACAGGTACATTAAAGATCTGGTGAGCACACAATCCCAGGTTGCTGCACCTAACATCATCCTGTGACCTCAGGTGTATGGTGCCAGGTTGGCATTGGACTCAGCTTTGCAGCAGTAGCCTTCACATTGCCCCCACTGGGCTGGGGAGGGAGTGGACAAGTGGAGGCTCCTCTGAGCCATACCCTGTGACTGGAAACCAAGCGCCTTCCCCTCCAGTACAGGCAGATCTGAGCATAGGGGTCGACAGGGGAGCTACAGGCTCTGATCTGGGAAGCTTTGGGCGACTGCTTCAGCAAGTCCTGGGGGAGTGGGCAGACCTCTGCAGGCTCTGGGCCAAGCCTGACGAACAACCTGCCACCTGCTTGGCCCTGCCTCTGCCCTCCAGGTTGTATCAGCCCGCTGCCCAGAGGGCCCTGCTTCCAGCTTTGAGCCCCTGCTCAGAAACCCTGTTTCTGGCTCCTCTCCAGTCCTGGCTCTGGGGCTCTCATGCTGGAGCCTGAGGCTCTGCTCCTGTGGCTCCAGAGTCACAGCCAGGCTCAGAACACTGCCCCCGAGATTCCAGCACTGCACCTGGACCCCAAGACCCCAGCCCTGAGTCTCCACCACTGCCACAGGGCTGGCAGAACTGCTCTAAGGTCCAATGCCCTACTAGGAACCTCCCAGCCTTGAGCTGCCATTACTCTGGGACCTGGTTCAAGCAAATGCCCACAGCCCGGGAACCCACGACCACTGCCTAGATGGCCTCATGCAGCTGCCACTGTCACCTCTGTGGGGAGACTCTGGGCAGAGCAATCCCCACAATGCCAGCCTCCGTGGAGAGGGTCTTGCCCAGCTCCCAACTCAAACTTTCTACAACTGTCTGGGGAACAACCCAACATCCAGCACAAAGGTCATCTGGCACAGGCTGGAACAGTGGCAATCACAGGTGAACAGGACAAAGCAGAACAGCTGTACTTCAGGCTTTTAGTACACACGTCCTCTCCCTGGCCACGTCAACATTCCAGAGTAGGAAAACCAGCGCCATCTAGTGACCGCCCCTTCTTCTAACACGAAAAAACAAAGCGGTTGAACATCCCCAAGGAATCACAATGGAGCTACAGTAGTAAACTCCAACCACAAGGAAATTGCCAAAATGACAGAAATGGAATTCAAAATATGGATGGCAAATAAGCTGAATGAAATTGAAGAGAAAGTTAAAAACCAACAAAAAGATGCCAAAAAAAATTTCAGGAAATTATTGAAGAAGTCACTAAAGAGCTAGACAACATAAGAAAGGATATAGTAGAAATTAAAGAAATGAAAGAGACATTTAGGGAATTTAAAAACACAGCAGAAAGCTTCAGCAACAAACTAAACCAAGGAGAAGAAAGAATCCCAGAGCTTGAAGACAAGCCTCTTGAGCTAACCCAGTCATGTAAAGAGGCAGAGAAGAGAATAAAAAAGGTGAAGCAAACACTTAGAGAGATATGGGGCCATGCAAAGCAAACTAACATACGAATTATAGGTATTCCTGAGGGAGAAGAAGAAAGAATAAAAGCATAGAACATCTATTTGAGGGCATGATTGAGGAAAACTTCCCTGGTATAGCCAGAGATCCAGACATCCAGATACAAGATGGTCATCAAATAGCGGGAAGATTCATAGCAAATAGGACATCTTCAAGACACATAGTGATCAACTTGGCCAAAGTCAAAATGAAGGAGAAAATTCTACAAGTAGCACGATCAAAGCATCATATAACCTACAAAGGAAAACCGATCAGGCTAACTGCAGACTTCTCAGTGGAAAACTGCAAGCCAGGAGGGAATGGGGCCCCATCTTCAATCTTCTTAAACAGAACAATTGCCAACCTAGAATCTTGTATCCTGCAAAACTAAGTCTCACAATTGATGGAGAAATTAAGTCTTTTCCAGACAAACACTGAAGGAATTTGTCATGACCAGATCAGGAATTACTCAGAACTGCGTTATATAGCACAATAGATACCCACCAGTGTAAAATCACCCCAAAAAACTAAAGCTCACAACTCTTATAAAACAATAGCTGTAGTGGATAATACCAGTGCTGGACCACCAAATAGACACCATTAACCTTTTTGGATGAATATTTAGTTTTGGACTGTGTTCTGGCACTTTATCTTTATCCAACCATTGTGCTGAATGCTTGTGATCATCAAAAAGAATCCATTTTTCATCACATGTAACAACACGGTGTAGACAACAAAGAAAGGCAAACTTCAAGATTATTTCTCTTCTGACACTCGTTTAATTCATGTGGTAGCCATCTATCCAGCTTCTTTACTTTGCCCATTTGTTTCAAATGGTCCAATATTGTTGGAATAGTAACGTCAAACCTTGCTGCTCATTCACGCACAGGTTGAAACGGATTCACTTCCATTAGAGCTTTTAGCTCATCATTATCCACCTTGGTCTCAGATCACCCACATGGCTCATTTTGAAGATTAAAATCACCAAAATGAAACTTCTCAAACAACTGGCATACTCTGCATTCATTAGCCACATCCTTCCCCAAAAATTCATTGATATTTTGAGCTGTCTGTACTGCGTTGGTTTCATATTAAAAAATAACATGAGTTTTGGACTTACCCATGGTTTCACAAAAATTGCTCTAAAAAAATTGAAAGATTATCACAAGCCAAAATGTGCATTTGAAAGAATGAGAATGTACCGTCACAAAAACCAAAATTACAAACAAACAAAAAAACCTCAAGAAGTGTCAAAGTGAAATGTCAGCAGTATGAACTGTCAAAATTAGTATTTAAGGAAATTGGACATTCCATACTTAATTAACCTAATAATTTATGAAAAAGTCTATTTGCAAAACTAATAATTTATGGAAAAACTATTTGCAAAAGGGGGCAATGTTCCTTGCAATACTTTTAGGATAGGAAATTCCATTGGTCTTATAGTATGTATTGTGTGAGCATGTTATTGTTCTTTGTTATCTCAAGAACTCTGAAAAATATATTAAGTGGGTCATACGACCTTACCTCCACCAGTAGGGTTTTGATGAGAGTGTCTTTCCTCCTAATCTCTGCACAGTTCTAGAGACTGCACTATCTCTGCACTCACTGAGAAGTTCACATTCCCTAAAACAAAGGATATTGCAAAAAATTAGTATCCATCTTGATAGCAGTCCAATCACCTGAAAGGATTGCATGTTAACCTTACAATTGGCCAGAATAGAAAATAAAGCTAAAAAGCATAAGGCTAATGTACACTGAGAACCAATGTCCAAGGATAGTGATTGTGAGAACCAGCTCAGGTGAGCATGGTGAGAGGTTGGCATTGTTTATAGAAATAGAAAGAAAAGAAATTAACTTTATAGAATTACATATATAGGGAGCAAAAAAGAGAATATGATGAAAGCAGCTCTCAGATATCTACCATCCTTGTTAATTGACGGACCCTTTTGGGGACTGTCACTCATCCAGAGTTTCAGGAGTTACTGTCCAAGACAAAATTTGCCACTCATTTCCATAAATACAATAGGATTCTTCTCTCTTTTCATTTTGGGAAGCTAGGAAGGCTGGAGAGGCTTTCAGCTGCACACTAACATATTGCCCAAAAATAAGGCAAAGAGAGAAATGATGAGAATTCGGAAAGATGTGAACACATGTAATTAGAGTCAAGTGTGCAGTAAGTTGGGATTTGTGGAAAAAGTGTATAACATGGAAGTTCATCCATGCTTTAAGAAGCATGAAAATGGCAATGAAACAAATCAAGATTGATTACCTATTGTGGGATCTGGCATTTACATTAGGGTAGATTGGAAAAAAATCTGCAGTTATAGCATCAGCAGTGGAAAGGAAGAAGCAGTGATTAAATATTGCCCATGGGAGCACTATCTACTGGTTCTGACCTGCTATGTAGATTTTCTTCCTGACTCTTCCTTTCCCCCTTTCCCTAATTTCTCCAACATATAGTATATGTCTACTCAACACAAGGCATAGAACACTATGGTATATGAGAGGCTCCCAATCTTGAGGATATTGTGTTACAAAAAAGATAGTCTATACACAAAACTTTTACATGATTTACAAAGAGAGAAGTGCTGTAAAAGAAATTAAAACTATATATTGTGAAGATTTCAAGATGAAGGCTTGGAGAATGGTATTCATGGAATCAAAACAACTGACTTTTGTGTTGGTGTCAAGAATCTTCCTCGGCGGGTGGGAGGGGATGGATAAGGAGAAATTACTTAATAGGTAAAATGTACATTACCTACCTCACTCCAGTGATGGATACACTAAATCACCCCCAGATCCCAGTTTTTCAGCACTTCACTAAACTCTCCCATTGGATTTGTCTATGTGGGCTTCCTTGCCACCTGAGTCCAGCTTCTAGTCTTTTCCACTGTGTCCCCCTGGACCCCTCTCAAGTCCGGGATGCACCAAGCCAGCTTGCTTCTCTGAGCCACTGGCCTGTGACTCTGAAAAATGTCTGTGGGCAGGAAGTTCCCAAACTGTTCACCCCTTTTCCACCAGAAGACCTCAAGGAGAAGAGGTGTGGATCCTACTTTCTGAGGAGACCTCAGCCTGGAATGCACGCCCCCTGGAGAGAAGTGACTTCTCACAAACTTCTCAGCTCAAACTATGGCCGGTGATTGTACAAGGTGGGGGAGAGGTTGCGGCTCCCAGACAACCTGAGCTCGCTCTGCTTTCTCGGTTGCAGTGGATAAGGAAGGTGCTGAGGGTTAGAGGGGGAGGGAAGTCTCTGGGTGGGTGAAAGCCGGAACTCTAGCCTTTCATGGCACTCTCCTGGGGAATGTCCCTCTTGGGCTACCCAAACTCCTGGGACTTGCTAATTCACCCCACTATTCCATATTTGCCACTGTGCCTGGGCTCATGGAGGGTGGAAAAGCCTTCAGTATGCTTATAGTGTCCCGCTGTTCACCGAAGGCACTTATGGGGGGAGAGGAGGAATCCTTCCTTACCCTTTAGCTGGACTCAGAGCCTCTCTGGGTTTGATGACCGTTGATATCTTCTCCTCTTTATCTTCTTACTTCTCAGCTTTGCAATTTTCTCTGTGGGTCCCCAGCCATCTCTGACCTCTCTCTGTGGTCCACACCTGAGCTGCAACTTTTCTCCCCTCTCCTCTGCCTGACATCCTGCCTTCCCATCTGGACAGTTGGCTAAGCAATGTCTCTAGTTGGCATCTTGCCACTCTCTCTCCCCAAATTTGAGTATTTAATGGAGAATGAGATCCCTGCCCCCATACTAAATCAGTAAATCATACGTAAAATGTGACTACTCAAAGCTTTAATGATTCAATGACTGATGATTGAACATCTGCAGGTTATGCTAAAAGTTAATTTGCAACCAAGAACTACTATTTTCTTATATTGTTTTACTACCTTATCCCCTCCACCACCAACAGAAACTCTCACCTTTTTAACTTTTTTAAACAGGCAATTTGACCCAACAAATGTCATTCTATTACTTCATGAAGTTAATAGTTGTGAGACTAGGAGGAGAGAATCCACAGTTGAGTTGTGGAATATGGAAGTCAAGCTTGGTTCCCTCATTCTAAAAGTGGTCCACTCCAGCACATCAGTCTTGCTGTATGTGTTTTAAAGTGTACCTGAGTAAACTATATGCCATGAATTTCTAAGTCGCTCTTAAATAATTAAAATTTCAGATTTTTTATTGCATGAGTGGTAAGTTTTTTTTCTAAAGTGGGGAAGCTCAGGGAAGTTAAACAACTTGCCCATGGTCCTTCAGCTAATCCCTTTCCTCTATTCCCTTTCTGGCATTTGGATGTTTCTGATCTCCTGAACACTGATAAATGAAAAAAAAATTAGCATTTTTTATCTTCCCATTCACAGTTTTTTCCTCCAGTTCTTTGATCTTAATAGGAAAGAAGACATCAGTATATTTATAATTTATCCACTATACTATTTTATTCATATCAATTAAGAGCCTAAACAATATGATAATTAAAAATTAATTCCACATATATTTGATACTACATGCAATTATTTTATAAGTATTTGGCTAATATTCACTTAATAGATATTGAAATGGGGACCCATAGAGGTTGAGTAATTTGCCCAAGATTTCACCTGTAGGGAGCAACTAAAATATTTTAATATATTACTCAATCATGAATGTTTGCATTTTAAATATTTGCCTTTGTAGCAGGGACTAAATTTTTCAAATATTAAACTGATAATTTTTAATTTCTTCTTTTTCATTTTGTTCCCCTGAAGTCCCCATCTTCTGGAAGTTTACTGTTCCAAGGCAGGGGAGAACAGCTACTGAGTCTCTTGGGCAGTCTCTTTCATTTATCACATCAAGGGCTAATTCTGGAGGGACAGGTAAAGTTTTCTCTATAGTGAGAAGATAGTCATTCTGTTTATGATAAGTAGGCTACAAGTCCTGTTGTTCTTTGTTAAGTGGTAGATATGGTGTAAAGTAATGGTTTTCAATGGGCAGAATAGTCCTATGTAGTAACTGCCTCTGAAAACACAAACTACTTAACATTTCTGACCCCAATACATGCCACTTACTTTATACATTCAGCCTGCACTCAGAAAATTAAATAGCTTCCACATATTTCCAAAGCTGTCTGGATGGGGTGTAGCATGAGGTGGTATCACCCACAGTTGTAAATGAGGTAGAGGAATGGTGGGGGAGAAAAGTACCTGTATAGGTTGCTGGGAAACTGTGCAAGGAGGAGCCTGAGGAATCAGAAAGGTTACTTGGTCCGAATCCTAATTTCTGCTTCCTGTGCTTTGGCCTGGAGAAGGTAAATTGTATTTGATGAATAAGGGTAACACATAGAGCAGAGGGACTTTATCCATCCCTCTCCTCATTTGGGACTCTGTAGGCATTCCTGTATCAATCTGGAATATAGAGACATCAAAGGCATCTAGGAGTACAGTATTGGTAGGCAAGGGAGGGCTACAAGTTTAATCTCCTCAGGACACCTCAGTACCTGTGTGTTGTTATTGGACACAAGGGTTTCCACAGTTCTCTGGAAGGAATGTAAAGGCAGCTAGATTGAGTCTAGGGAACTCAAATGGGCCTGAACTGCAAAGGGGCAAGGTGACCCTACAGCACAGGCTATGTTAGAACAACAGTCACGGTACTGAATGCAGGATGAGGTGGAAAGTTAAGAGTTCTATAGGATATGAAAGAGCTGAAGTGAGACAGAGTCAGCCAGAGAAAACTACTGGGTCTTGACCAAGCTGAAAGAAACTAGGTGGCTAAAGACTCCAACGGTGTATTCTATCAAATAAAGGAAAGTCAGACTGACAGGGACTAAGAAAGACAGAACTTCGAGACCAAGGACTCTGGACCTCTTCTGTACCAGGAGGTAATGGAGACTGCAACCCTCTGGACACTCCACTGGAGAGGAACTGGGAATAGGTGGAAAAGCAGTCTTACAATTATTGGATTTCACCAACTTACTACTGGATAAAGTTAAAATTATTTTTCCCCCATTGACCAGTTATTGGGGACTCTGGATGAAGACTTGATAAATGATTGAAAAATAAAGGAGGTATAATTTTCTTACACATATGGCTTATGATATGAGTTGAATGGCACCTCACCATACACTTTGAATATCTTTATGTTCAATATCTTTCATCCTAAATAATGATTTGATAAAGACAGGGCCTGAGGTTTCAGTGTCTAATCAAATCATGCTTCCTAGTGACTATGTACTATAGTATTTATGACTGTGATTGGCCCAATGGGAAAAATGATTTGAAGAGTAGAAGACACATGAAAGAAAAAAATGAATTTGATAGGATAATTTCTTATGATTGGAAGTTAGCTTAATGAATGGAAGGGCAGCATTGACCAGGAAAGGCAAAGCAAAGATATGAGGGAGGGACTGAAATGACGCTTGAGGAAGTGACTTTCAGTGAGACTTACCATTCTGTAGAGTCTGAGTCTTTGGCAGAAAGCAGGACAAGAAGTAGCATGAGACATGAGTGAGTAAGTCTGTCTTTCCCCATAGTGAGGGACAAATTTCAGGGTGTCCCCAATTCCCCGCCCTCAGCCTGGTCCTGGAGACCAGCCGAATTTACCAGGCTTTGTGTGGCTGTTATTTGCAAACAAGCTCCCCCCCTCCAAGGCCTCCAATGGAGTTCAGATTTGAGCACAGATTCCCTAAAAGTGCCATTGCTCTGAGTGATTGTCTCATTATGCTCAAGGCTAAATTATGACAGGCTCTGAGGCATTTTGGAGGATAAAATTCATGTTCTATTTAGAATGAACTTTGACAATAAAGTTTCTGATGAAGGACCTTCAACCCACCTTTCTCTATCTCCTGCTAAATCCTGATAAGCAAATGACAAAGGAAACTGATTTAAAGGTTATAGGACATGTTGCTGTGCTAGGAACTCATTCAATACACATTCATTTTTGGGACTGAGTGAGGTATAACTTTAGGGGGATTCTTATCAACAGTGGATTGAGTACATGGTCCTGGAAGAAAATGATTCAAAGGAGGGACCTGTGGTGGGGAAGAAAAAGATGAAAGCAATGTTAGAAAGGGGTTATCAAAGATCACCTTTGTCTGTTTCACAGCACTGATTTGATTAGATTGTAGTTGCTTCTTTCCTTGCTAGAATCTGGACACTCTAAAATTTGAGTTGCTTAAACCATGTCATTCACTTTATTCAATAAATTTTTTTGAGCCTTACTGTGTGTTAAGTGCTATTCTGGTGCTGGGAATATGATATTGAACAGGATAGTCAGTGTTCACACTTTCATAGAACATGTAGTCCAGCGATGATCACAGATGAACCAGCAGCATATTTAAAGCCATCCCCAGGGCTGCAGACATTGGTGTCTTTTCTCATACCAGTGTGCTTGAGACTTTTTCATCAATTTTCTTTTTTTGTCCACATTTCAGCCTAAATATCTCTTCTTTGGAGAACCTGTCCCTGACCACTCTGCTTAAAGTAGACGCCCTCCTGTAAGTCTTTATTTCAGACCTTTGTTTCTTGAATCACATTACCATAAATAAAAATTTATTTTTAAGTTATAAGATGTTTCATTTATGCATTCACAAATATAGAGAACAAGATAGAAAACATTTGTACCTACCACCCACCCAAATTTCACAAAATTTAAAATTTGCCACATTTGTTTATGGTCACTTACTCTTAAGAAATAAAGCATGACAGTGTCACAGCTCTTTTAGAATTAGTCTAGCAGAGTTTTTGGTTTTTGCAATAAACCCTGCCTCCCCAAAAGAAATAAAAGATGACAAATATGGTTAGAGTCCCCTCATAATCCTCTCCAATCTCATTTTTCCTTCCAATGTTATGGGAATAGGAGGTTGATACGCACCCTTCAAGTCATGTTGTTATGTTTTTACCTATATATATGCAAATAATAGAAATCATTTTGTGTTTTATATTTTATAAATGTAAACAGCATGCACATATTATAAAATTTGTTTCTGTCACTATTGTGTTTTTAATACTTATTCACATTGATACTGAAGATGTAATTTATTAATTTCAATGAACATTTATATGGCATTTCATTGTATTTTGTTGTCTTCCAAAGATAGAATCTTAAATTTAAAACAAAAGTCAGTTTTTAAATCATATTATTTGGTTTTTTCTTATTGAGTTGTAAGAGTTCCTTATATATTTTGGAAATTAACCTCTTATCAGATATATGGTTTGCAAATTTTTTCTCCCATTCTATATGTTGCCTGTTCATTCTGTTGATTATTTTCTTTTCTATGCAAAAGCTTTTTAGTTTGATGCAATCCCACTTGTCTATTTTTACTTTTGTTGCCTGTGCTTTTGGTGTCATGACAAAGAAATCATTGCCAAAACCAATAACAAGAAGATTTACCCCTATATTTTCTTCTAGGAGTTTTATGATTTCAGTTCTTACGTTTAATTCTTTAATATATTTTGAGTTAATTTTTGTGTATCATGCAAGGTAAGGGTCCAATTTTATTTCTTTGCATGTAGATGTCCAGTTTTCCCAATACCATTTATTAAAGAGACTGTCCTTTCCTCATTGTATATTCTTGGGACTCTTGTCAAAGATCAGTTTACCTTATATGCATGGGTTTATTTCTGGGCTTTCTATTTAGTTCCATTGATCTATATGTCTGTCTTTATCCCAGTACCATGCTGTTTTGAGTGTGGTATCTTTGCAATATATTTTGAAATCAGAAAGTGAGGTACTTTCAGCTTTGTTCTTTCTCAAGATCACTTTGGCTATTCATGGTTTTTTGTGGTTATTATGAATTTTAGGATTGCTTTTTCTATTTCTATAAAACATTCCATTTCTCCAAAGGATACATACAAGTGAATAATAGGTAAATGAAAAGATGGTGAACATAATTAATTATTAGGAAAATGCAAATCAAAACTGCAACCAGATATTACCCTCACAGCTGTTAGGTGGCTATTACTTAAAAAAAGCATAAAAAGTGTTGGTGAGGATGTGGAGAAATTGGAACCCTTGTGCATTGTTGGTGGGATTGCAAAATGGTATAGCAGCTATGGAAAACAGTATGGAGATTCCTAAAAAAAAAATTAAAAACAGAACTACCATATGATCTAGCAATCTCACTGCCAGATACATATCTATAAGAATTTAAATCAGGATCTCAAAGAAATATCTGCACATCTTTGTTTATTGCAGCATTATGAGCAATAGCCAAGTATACAAACAACCCAAGTATCCATCAACAGATGAATAGATAAAAAAATGTGGCATATACATGCAATGGAATCCTATTTGGCCTTAAAAAGTAATGAAATCCTGCCATTTGGAACAACATGGATGAATCTGGAGGACATTATGCTAAGTGATGTAAACCGGTCACTGAAGGACAAATACTGCATGATTCCACTTTTATGATGTATCTATAGTAGTCAGACTCATAGAAACAGAATAAAATAGTGGTTGCCAGGCTCTTGGGGGGTGAGGGGAATGGGGACTTGTTGTTCAATGAGTATAATGTTTCATTTATGCTTGATGAATAAATTCTAGGGATCTACTGCACAAAATAATGTCTATAGTTAACAGTATGGTATTTTGCACTTCAAATTTTTAAAATTTTTGTTTCACTTTGGGAGGTGTTGGATATGTCAGTTGCCTTGATTGTGGTGGTAGTATCTATCATGGGTGTTTGCCTATGTCCAAACTTATCAAATTGTATATAATACATATGTGTAGTTCTTTGTATATCAATTATACTTCAGTAAAACTGTTAAAAAATTACAAGTTAGGATGTCTTTTACTAAATTTGCCAGTTAGTTCTTTAATGTTGTAAAAGCTGCATGAGAAGAATGATCAAATCAGAAGGGACACTCAGCCTTACATAGGTTAAGTTCATATAGGTAGAATGTTATTAATATAAATATTTCAGAAATTGTATCCTTTATATGAAGGCACTAGAGATTTGTCAATGCCTTCATTGTCCATAATATGTTCTTATTCTCAGAAAAACATCAAGCAAACTCATTAAATATCTATGTGTGGTATCCCAATAAAGAATTTTTTCCTCTTCCATTCTGATATTATTGGCTATTCTAATAAATTAATCAATATCATTATTTAATATATTTCTGCTTCTTTATGCTTGCTGAAGGCTTCTGAAAAGAACCCTATTAGATACACTGAACTTTGATACTTCAAAGAATAGACCTTTGAATTCAGTCTGTTGAGCTGTTATTCCTTCAACAACTTTCAGATCGTGCCAGTGGATTAAGACAGGATTTCTAAGACTTCTTTTAGTTTGGAAGCAAACATGCTTCATGAAAGAAAATTGCTTGACAAAAAGTCAAGCAGAAGAATTACTAGGACTGAATGAACTGAGAAGCAAACTTAAGTTGTGATTATTTATTTTGAACATTATAGGAATTATTTTAATTGTATTAATATTTTTAATGAATATGGGAAATGTACTGTCTCTTTCTTTTTTATTCTATAACTAACCATTAATTTAGTAGATTTTACTTCTATAGATAGAATTAAACATTTAAAAATAATATCTAATTTTTGCAGATCCCCTTAGAATTCAGAAAAATATACTTTACTGATTCTTCTTATTTTCCATGGCAATATGGTTATTTAGATTATTTAAAAAAATCTTTTCTCCTTTTTACCTGTATATATTTAGGCACATTGATGCAATTATATCAAGGCATACCTGCAGTATTAATGTTTGAAAACAATTCTTATGTAATCAGGCATGATAAGCTCATTCTAATATGATTTTGAAAAGTTTGTGGAAACATGGAATTAAAAGATGAAAATAAAAAAGATAAACTTTATTTCTCAATATAAGTTCCATCAAGGTCAAGACACTTTCATAAGCAATGATAAAGCTATTTAGTCCTTAAAGAACTGAGGTCCTGGGAATTTAACCATGTCAATGCAATCATTAAATTGACATTATTTTACATTATTAACTGAAGAAAAATGGGTGCTCTTTACAGATTTTTTAAGATTGGGAAACAAAAAGAAGCTATAAGGAGCCAAATCAGGAATGGTGGATGTCTAATGATTTCCCATAAGAACTCTTGAAAAATTGCCCTTGTTTGATGAAAGAAATAAGTAGGAACATTGTAAGGGTGGAGAAAACCTTTCTGGTGAAGCTTTCCTGAGCATTTTTCTGCTAAAGATTTGGTTGACTTTCTCAAAACACTCTGATAATAAGGAGATGTTATCATGATGTGGCTCTCTAGAAAGTTAACAAGCAAAATGCTTTGAGCATCCTAAAAAACTGCTGCCATGACCCTTGATCTTGGCCAGTCCACTTTTGCTTTGACCAGACTATATCCACCACTTGGTAGCCATTGCTTTGATTGTGCTTTGTCTTCAGGATTGTGCTGGTAAAGCCATGTTTCATCTCTTGTTACAATTCTTTGAGGAAATGTTTCAGAATATTGATCCCACTTATTTAAAATTTCCATTGAAAGCTCTGCTCTTGTCTGCAGCTGATCTGGGTGCAATAGTTTTGGCACACGTCAAGTGAAAAGTTTGCTAAACTTTAATTTTTCAGTCATAATTGTGTAAGCTGAACCAATTGAGATGTCTATGGTGTTGGCTATTGTTTCTGCTGTTAATTGTTGGTCCTCTTAGAATAGGTCATGAACAAGACAATTTTTTTCCTTGAAAATTGATATGGATGGTCTGCCACTGTGGTCTTCATCTTCAACATCATCTCATGCCTTCTTAAAATGAGTGATCCATTTGTAAACTGCTCATTTTTGGGGGACAGTGTTCCTATAAACTTTTCTTAAAGTCAATAATTTCACCATCTTCCACCCAGGTTTCACCATAATTTTGATGTTTGTTATTGCTTCAATTTTATGTTGCTCTGATAGGGTCTCTTTTCAAACTGATGTCTTATACTTCTTAATTCCTCAACCTAGATCCTGTTCAAGATGTTACAACAAGTTTGTATAGGCTTATTTTGGCAAAAATTTTGAAATCCATGCATAGTTTTTAATAATACGCATTTTCCATGGACTTTTTGAAGTCTCCTTGTATCAAGAAATATTTATGGAGCTAATGCCTACAAAGTCTTCCCATGAAATTGACTCAGTACCTGACTTATAGGAAACCAGTCTGACAAATATAAAAATGATTGTTTTCTGGCAGACAGGACCTTGGAATTTTGGAGACTTCCAGTAGAGGTAATTTACTCAACTTAGTATTTACTACAGGTGACATAACATGTCATATATGTTTCTAAAAGTCCAAATCAGGATTCTTTATGAAAGCTCCTGAATGAAAATAATTGTGTGGCCTTAGTAGTCACTTAAAACTGAAGGCCTGCACAACTAATTAGCCTCCCTTACACACATAGGAACATAATTAGTCCAAATCTAATGAGACTATCATCACCTTTTTTCCTATCAAGAACAATCTTTAGTGAGGGGAGACTATCACAAGAATTATCAGAAACTCAAAAATAAGGTAAAAATGATGGTAGTGCATTCTTTCAATACTATTTGGGAGTAAAGGCTGCTTAAGATTGTCTAGGGGACTAGTCTTAGTTCATCTTATTGTTTACTATAGAATAATTGTCCCAGACTTACTAAGGCTACTCACTGATTTTTTTGTCAGGTGTTGATGAAAATAATTTCTGTCCAGTGGAACAAAAAAGTACAGAGTTTGTACACTATTTTACATTAACCAGTTTTATACCTAATACATCACTCTTAACAGTTTTTTGGTTGTTAAATTGTGCGTAAATATCCTAGGTTTTTACGTGCTCTCTGAATTGGTAATAACATCTTTCTGGTTACTTCTTTGACATGTGTGTTCTTTTTATATTTGTCTAATATAAATTGTTTTATCTTTTGAAAAATTATACTTTTACCAACACTTTGTCAAAATAAAATGCTACCATAGGCCGGGTGCGGTGGCTCACGCCTGTAATCCTAGCACTCTGGGAGGCCGAGGCGGGTGGATAGCTCGAGGTCAGGAGTTCAAGACCAGCCGGAGCAAGAGCGAGACCCCGTCTCTACTAAAAATAGAAAGAAATTATCTGGCCAACTAAAACTATATATAGAAAAAATTAGCTGGGCATGGTGGTGCATGCCTGTAGTCCCAGCTATTCGGGAGGTTGAGGCAGTAGGATTGCTTAAGCCCAGGAGTTTGAGGTTGCTGTGAGCTAGGCTGATACCATGGCACTCACTCTAGCCTGGGCAACAGAGCAAGATTCTGTCTAAAAAAGAAAAAAGTGCTACCATAGTTAATGATACTTATCTATGTGTCCCAATATGAATTATAAAATATTTTATAGAAAAAATGTTCTTTCCAAGCTCAGTGGCTCTCTCCTGTAGTTTCAGCAACTTGGGAGGAGCCCTTGAGCCCAGGAGTTTGAGCTGTTGTGAACTATGATCATGCCACTGCCCTCCAGCCTGAGTGACAGAGCCAGACTCTGTCTCCTCCAAAAAACAAACAAATCCAAAAAAGTGCCTTTTAATTTACACAACTTGGAAAAAGCATTTCCTTATTTTCAATCTCTTCTTTTTTGTATGCTTGCTACAAAGAAACAATTTAATTTTACATTTAGCTGCTCTGTGCTGTGGAAAGAGCATTTTTGGGTCAAGTGTTATTCTAGTGTACTGATGATGAAAGTCTTTTATATGGTTAATGTATTAATGGACTTTGAATAATCAAAGATCACTTACTGGACATGACAAGTTTCTTTTGTCAGATTAAGTACACATTGTAATGTGTACTTGGCACAGTTTTTCTCAGGCAAAACTTTGTTTAACGATAACTTGATTCCCCACAGAATCTTTGCCTTTAGTACCTTGAGTATTCTTTGTTTTAATGTTATCTCATTAATTCTCATTACTAAATTTTATAAGGAAAGCTTCTGAAAATATTAAGTGAAAAACATAAAGATAGTTCTCATAGTATTGTTATTTAAATAACCGTGACTCCTTGATGTTTTAAAAATTATTAAGAAGAAAGGTCTTCAAAAATACTTCCACTTTTGACCGGGCGCGGTGGCTCACGCCTGTAATCCTAGCACTTGGGAGGCCGAGGCAGGCGGATAGTTTGAGCTCAGGAGTTCGAGACCAGCCTGAGCAAGAGCGAGACCCCGTCTCTACTAAAAATAGAAAGAAATTATCTGGCCAACTAAAAATATATACAGAAAAATTAGCCGGGCATGGTGGTACATGCCTGTAGTCCCAGTTACTCGGGAGGCTGAGGCAGTAGGATTGCTCAAGCCCAGGAGTTTGAGGTTGCTGTGAGCTAGGCTGACGCCACGGCACTCACTCTAGCCTGGGCAACAGAGCGAGACTCTGTCTCAAAAAAAAAAAAAAAATACTTCCTCTTTGAATTAAATACCAATCAAACATTCCTTTGGGTGTGTACCAGATCAGATTAAAATCTACACCCTTTCACCCAAACGTGCATTGCATTCCAGAAACATTAATGGCTCATGGCATTCCAGAAATATTAATGGCTCATGGGTTTATTTTTTAATTATGAGTCATGTTTTTATTTTCTTCATGACCACAGGAGAAATAAACAAGAAAATTATTCTTGGAAAACTTTACCAACAAGAGAAGATTTGTCTTTTTTTGAGATAAGCTCTAAGCATGGTAGAGGGCTGGGAAAAAAACTGGACTCCGCATCTCAGATTTTATTTTATTTTGTTTATTTTATTTTTATAGAGATAGGGTATTTCCCAGTCTGATCTAGAACTCCTGAGCTAGAGCAAGCCTCCTGCCCCAGCCTTCCAAGTAGCTGTGATCATAGACATGTGCTACTATGCCTGGCCAGATTTTATTTTTTGTTTGCTTGTTTTAAGTTATAGAACAAGACAGTTTTATTGTTAAATCAAACTGTGTGGAAATACATAAAACGAATAGAAAATTCCTTATGTTCTCTTTCCTCCACCCAGTGATTTGAATCTGCTTACTTATTTGTTCTGACTTAAAAGACAAATAAGAATAAACTAAGTAAACTGGGCCAATGGATGAAAATATATTATTTTAATTGGAGATTATAGTAGTCTCCTAGGGCTGCTTTAACAAAGTGCTGTAAACTTTGTGGCTTATCACAACAGAAATTTATTCTCTCATGGTACTGGAGGCTGGAAGTTCAAAATCCAGGTAGTGGTAGGGCCATGCTCCCTCCAAATGCTCTAGCGCCTTTCTCTTAGCTTCTGTGTTGTCAGAAATTCTTAGTGTTCCTGTGTTTGTCTTCATCATCACTTGAAGTCTTCCCTGTGTGTCTCTTCACATCATCTTTCCTCTGTGCATGTATTTTCTATTCGTGCAGGACACCAGTCATATGGGATTAAGGGCCCAGTCTACTCCATTATGACCTCATCTTAACTTTCATCTTAATTACATCTGCAAAGACCCTATATTTAAATAAGGTCACATTCACAGGTACTGGAGTTTAGGACTGCAACATATCTTTTTAGAGGGCACGATTCAAACTACAAAGGAGATAATTTACATTTACCGTTTTGATGATTGTTGACAGCCACTTTTATAAGATAGAGGCAGTGATTTCCCTCTTAGAGCTCACTGAATGAATAAAATGTACTTTTAAACAAGTCTAGCTCAAAGTCTTAATAAATGAACCAAATTCCTTTTCCCCCCACACTTATTTGACTTTTGAAAAATATGAAACTTTTATTCCTTAAAATGTTTGTGGAACATTAAGCAACTCAAGCCAGGTTTGAGTCAAAAGGATCTTCTGGCTCATTTTCCCTACTGGTATATGCTGACATCTTTGTGCTACTCCATTTCTCTTCCAACTACCTACAGGAAGGGGCTCACCCAGGCCCTGACTCACTCAATCACCTGTTTGTTTTATGGAGTGCCTGCAATATTCCCAGCACAGTGTTGGGTGAACAGGCTGCACAGACACAATTAAGATGCAAGTTTGGCTTTAAAAGACATCTGAGTTTATGAATGAGAGGAAAATAAAAAATTTTTAAAGTGTGGAATTTTATAAGTGTGCAATATAGATTTGTCTGCTAAATGATTTGGTTAAGCATGAAGAAGAGAGCTCAGCTGCACAGATGGGTGGTCTGTCCAGGGATCAGGAAAAAATTGCTTTCTTCTTATTGTCATTGCCCAGAAGATGAACTACCCATAATACAAATCTGAACTATTCTCTTGCTTAAAATCTTTTAGTGACTTTGTCAACAAATGAGAAATATTGTTCTAGTTTTTCAGTATATTGTAATTTTATTTTTGCTCATATTTTTTTGTCTCCACTTATACATTGTTTTATTCTTTTAATTTATCTTATTAGATGAGGGCTGTCTGGAAAGTAGCCAGCCATTTTTAATAAAATTTTTCATATTACATGGCTGGATACTTTCTGGACAGCTCTTGTGTATGTTCATGAAGTTAATCTTTAATTTTAACTTTGTAGTTCAGTCCAAATTCAGAAATTAAGTCAGAATTAGATTTCACTTCATGTGAATTGAATAAATGCAGTAAAATGAGTCTGAATAAAGAAGAATCAGTATTATAAAAATTGATATTCATGAGGATTATAAATTCATTCATAATGCAATTCCAAACAATACCCAATATCATTTCGGGTATAATTAACTTGATAAAAGATTTCAGTTTTTACCTGGAATAAATAATGAACTCAGTAGTACACAGAAAAAGTGAAAACAAAGAAATGAGATCAACCCTAGTAGCTATTAAAACACTTTATTAAGCCACAGTAATTCAGATATTTTGATACTTATGAAAGAATAGACCAGCTACTCAATAGATAGTATAGACCATTCAGAAACAAGCCTCAGTATAGATGACAATTTAATATGTGATAAAGGAGGCACATTTTATTAGCAAGGAAAGATTGACTTGGACAATCAGTGATAATAGGACTATTGGAAAGCTACATGAGAAAAAAGTCAATTTATATACACACCTACTCACCACCCAATAATACACAACAAAATAATTTGAGATGGAATTAAATGTAAAAATTTGAATGAAGACTTTTGCTTTCATACATGTAGGATTTTGTCACCACAAAGATCTCTCTAGTGCTACCCATTTATAGTCACACCCATCCCCTTCCCCTACTATCCATAACCCCTGGAAACCACTCTTTTTTATCTCTATAATTTTGTCATTTAAAGAATGTTGTATACAAAGAATTATACACTATGTGACCTTTGGCTATTGGCCTTTCCCCGCCACTCAGCATGTTTTTGAGATCCACCCAAGTGGTTGTGCATATCAATTGTTTTTTAATTTTTATTGCCAGTAGTATTCCATGGTATGTACATACCAGTTTGTTAACCATTTACGTATTGATGGACATTTTGATTGTTTCCAATGTTTGGAAACGTTTTTTTTTTCCATCCTTTTGTGGGTTAATTCAATAATTTTTTGAATGTCACTTTGATCCATATGCAGTGTTTTTGAGTGTACCTCTTTGTACAGTTTTTTGGTGATTTAAAAAATGCTATAGAGAATAAACACATATTCAGGAAAGGAAATACAATATTGATAAAGAACAAAAAAAGTTGCAAATGTCACAAATTTATTCAACATACAAATTTTATGTATTTCTAATTCTCTTCTCTCCTCTCTCCTAAATCTTTATTCTTCACTTTTAGAGAAGTTCATCTGATGAGGTCCATTGTTTCTGTTTTCAAGCATTTCCTTGTTCAGATTCTAAACAGCGGAAGAAAAGGTAGAAATATTAGAGAGATTCTGTGACCTACTAAAAAAAGTTTTTTATATTTCAATTATAAATATTTGGACTTAGTAGCTTTTAGTTATGTTTAATCATAGGGCTGCTCTCAATTTTTTCATATTTTAAAGTGGAGAGCCAAAAGTCTCAGCAAATGCTATAAAAAATGAACCCTGTCAACTAGCAGAAAAGGTAAGTCTTATAAATCACACCCCTCATGCTGTACTAGATAAATAATTACAGGGACAATTTTCCTGGCCTTAACTAGTATACTAGAAGGATTGTGGGTGATAAATATAAGATAGTACCGCTGGGTATAGAAAGTAAACTAAATATTAGATAATTTGGTTTTTTTTAAATTTTATTTATTTATTTTTTATTTCAGCATATTATGGGGGTACAAAAATTTAGGTTAGGTATATTGCCCTTGCCTCCCCCTTCCCCCCCCGAATTAGAGCTTCAAGCATGTCCATCCCCTAGATGGTGCACATCGCACTCAGATAATTTGGTTTTGATATGTGGCAGATTCTTGGACTCATCTTCAAACATGCCACTACATACATCAGTAATTATATTTTATTTGCATGTTTTCTATTGAGAAATTTTATAATACATTTCATATACTTAAATTAATAAAGGATACAACAGGGTTTTTTATAATATGGAAAAAATACACATCTTAAACAGCAGCCTTATGCAGAGAACTGAGATGCTTATTTATTTTCTTGAAGTTGGCATTAGATTTTATTGTTTATACTTTACCAGCACTGCAAGGGGCACTGTATTCTTCAATGCTGAATTCATCTGAAACAAAACCAATGATTGGAAAGAAAGAGTGAAGACATTCAGCCATAGACATCTGAGATGTTAACTGTAAATAAACTATGTAAACTGAGAAATAAAGTATAAAGCATAGCTATAGCGCCAATAAAAATGACTGACTTCTGTACTAAGCTATTGAAATTGGGGTGGAGGAACTAAGAGAAAAGTGGGCTTGGGTACAGAATTGAGGGGCAAGTTACACAGGTGGTGTGCCTGTGTATAAATATGGGACTCTGAATTGTCGCTTTCATAGTTGCGTTTTTTTCCACCGGAGTTGTACCTTCTTTTCTGAACCTTTGTTTAACCTAATGAGGTAAATTTTAACACTACCAGCATGCTAACATGCTGGTAAGTTTCTAATTCAAAGTCCTGAGCAAATGGAAAAAATTCCTGATATATTGCAAAATTTCCCAAATTCTGTGAGATTATCCAAAGCATAAGTCAAAAACAGATCAAATTTTAGGTCTCACATCACACATTGGTACTGGGATATGTGTGTGTGTGTGTGTGTTCTTTTTTTTTTTTTTTTTTTTTTTAGTTATTGCTAGTCTTTTTATCTTTCTGGAATAATTCATCCAAGAACAAACAACTTCATAGGAAAATTTAGATAGAATTGATCACTTTATTGCTCCACGATCAGTTTATAAGAATGGCTCTAAGATGTGTTTAGGGGGCACGTGAGAGGTTAGCTTACAAGAAAATGATTATCCAATGAGCGTAAACTCACTTTTTCTTCCAGTAAAAGATTGTGGGGTTTTGTTCTCTTTAAGGTGATCCTTTACTAGGTTAGCCACCAGCTTCTCAAAGCTCAGCATGTCTGAATCCCACTCACCTGTCTCATAATAATCATAGGCTTTTACTGTAGCTGGTTTTAAATTCTCTACTTGGACATCTTGTTCCACCAAAAAGGAGAAACTCAGGGTTTGACTGGTTAGCTGGAGAGACAGGAAAACTGAATTGGAACCAAAGATTAACTTAGTTCTTAGTTACTATCTTCTCTTCCTAAGATACTATCAAATCCTGTAGTTATGCTACCCATCTGTGCCAAAACCTATGGAAAGACTGGGGCATTTTGTGACCTGTATAACATAGTGGTGGATAAAAGAAGGACAAAAGAGGCAGTTGTGTGGAGAGCCAAATGTGATACACTGGGCCTGTTGATCAGTCCAGGCCTCATCTCCCTTTGTAGCTATTTTGCCCTCCTTCACCTGTGTACATGAACAGCACTGTTTGGAATCTGTTTCGGTTTGTTAGAAACTCTAGTAGTTCTTCCAGATCTAGCAGAGCCACAGAGTCTTACCTCTTCAAAGTAAATCAGAACATGGTTGGTGCTCACTTCAGCCTTCTGGATGGGAGGCCCTTTTTGGAGCTGTTGACCAAGAGGATAAGCCAGAAATATGGAATCAGGAAATTTTGTACTAGGAGCAGATTTTAGATATTTATGTTCTAAATGGCTTCTCAGAATATCCAAACTGCTAATTTTGATTGCTTCAAGAATAATTGTAATAATCATAATGATAATAATATTTATTGAACATTTATCTCTTTTTATATATGCTATAAATGTTTATACAGATATCTATATATGATATATTAATATGTATAAATATACATACATATATACACCTTTTTCCTTTTTATATATAGTTGGAAGATAATTCAATACCACTCTGCATATCTAGATGTCTCAGAGTTTTCTGGAACATTGTTTATCATGTTTCTAACTATGCTCTATATTAATGTCATACAACCATGATACCCACTATTAAAATTATGGAAAAACGCTCTGAAGAGGCAAGTTTGAGGGTGGAAACCTCTTGAAAACTGCATCAACAAAGTCAAAATGATGAACATCAATGTTGACATTTATCATGACTTTACTTTCTATAAAGGACTTAGGGATTACCTCTTTTACTGATGGTTTCACAGGTATGAAGCCTGATACCATCTTCACGTCAACAATGACCATGTTGGAGCTGGGTCGGTCCCCAGTGTAACTATCAAGTCCAGGAAAAGAGATGGCGCATTCGAATAAGATTCCTTAGAATTCATTTAAGACAGAACTCTCCCCTTCCCCTTTATTTCTACCACCCAGTTTCTCTTTCTACCACATTTGCTTCTGTTATTGTTGTTTGAAAAAAACCATCATTTTAAATTCATACTCTTCAGATATGGCAACATCATATTATTAACATTAAGGCATTTCAGTAAGTCAAGAAAATGTTCTTTTTAATAAATTAAACTATTCCATATTCATTATGTGTGACTTTGGACAATGAAGTTCCCCTACACAAAAATAATAAATTTCTCCATATTCTACAAAAGGTCTAGTCATGATTTAGGATTTACCTAATATTGATGTGAATCTGGAATTTTCTGTGAGCATCTACTTCATCACAGTTCTTGGGGACAGTATCAACCTGCAGGGTGAAGGGTGTTTTCCCTTCTTTCTTGAGAAGTATGTTATATCTCAGGGATGTCTAAAATAAATGAAAAAAGTCCTTTATCTTTGGGTTCAAATAGTCTGTTCCAGATTATTCATATCTTCGCTTAGCACACATTTCTTTTTTTTTATTTTGAAATTCAAATTTAACTCTTGAGACTTTCTCTTCCATTTGCAGCAACCCCTTGGTCTCACCTGGAGGTACACACATCCTGACCCTGACACGGTGGTGCTGTACTCCCCTGGAATCTCTGGCAACCCAACCTCCTGTAGCAGGAGGCGGTTGGCATCATCTACTTGGAATTCTTGAGAGAAAGTGTCTGAAGATTTGACGGTGACCAAAGCTGCTTTCTCACTTTTAGTGAAAGTTGCTGCTCCGTATTTGGAGAGGGCTTGGAGAGCTACCACTGTATCCTGAAAAAAAGTGGGTGCAGAAATCACCGGAAAGGAAGGCAGATGTAAACCATAATGACACTATCTTCTTTCTGAATTATTTAGTCATAAACCCCATCTATTAACTCAATTTTAATTCATTTCAGATCTGGTTATTAATGATGAATTATTCTAGGTAATTTAGGGGAAAATAAAAAAAGTTCTTCATTCAAACAGTTTACAATATGCATGTGGAAATAACAATTAAATACTTGACACAAATGGAGGCTATTTCAATAATTTATAAATGTATGTGACAATATTTGTTATAAAAATTCAGAGAAGGGAGAGGAAAATATGGGCTAGAACAGTAAGAGAAGACTGAAGAAGATGAGAAAGAAGATTCTCTTTGAATAATGAGAAGGGTTTATATAGACAGAAGAGAGTCGTCAGGGAGTGCCAGGCTGGGGGATGTTCTATGTGAAGCCAATTCCAGAAAAATCGAAGGGATCTGCCTAATTAGATCGGTGCATTCATATTTACTGGGGAGAGGACATATTTTGGGTGAAATATCAGATAATTTTAGGATTTGGGTAAAAAAAAATTTCCTATCTAAGGGAAGTAATCCCATGAAAACACTGCTCTGGGAAGACTGACCTACCTGTACTGTTGGGGGTCCCCTAAGGAAAGAAGATGTGAGAGAGTGTAGAAGGCATAGCAGCAATCCACACAGAAAATAACAAGGCAGCTGACAGCAATGGAGAAGGCATGCATTAGAAATGCAAAACATTCAATTATTCAACCCCTAAAATATGGTTGTGTCTACATATGTGTTAATATATGTATTTCTCCTCCACAGACCTGAGTAGAGGAGAAGCCCCCATGGGGGTTTTGCTGCTTGGTAATCCACTTCACAATGCGCGATGCCACAGACAGGTCCTCTGAAGACGGGGCAGGCTGTACAGCAAGATAGGCAAGGAGCACGTAAGATGTCATCTCCACTTCTGCAGAAGGAGCCCGGGGTTGGCGATAAAATGTCTTAGCTTCTTGAAGTTTCCCAGGACGTTGCCAGTGGATTGAATCCTCTTTAAAATGGAAAAGGGTAGAATCTTTAAGCTCATAGAATGGTTTCAAAATTTAATCCGTAAATGATGATTATAATTAGAGCTCACCGAATAAATTGACATAAATGATTTAAAAAGTGTTAAATAGTCACCATCGAGCAAATCTTTGCCAAGAAAATAAAGTCCCAGCTAATCATCTGGAGTCTTTGTGACTATTACATACTTGTGCAATATTAGAAGTTGTGGCTCTATAGAGTCTATAATGGGTGGATTGATAAAATGGTCCAGGTTACCTAGAGAATTTAAGATCAACAAAAATTTCTTATGTTCATTAAAATTAAGGTAGCATGATAGGGGTAAACTCAGTAGAGGTACTCTCCCTTCCTTTTTAAAAAATTTTTTATTGATACATAATAATTGTAGCTATTCGTGGAGTACATGTTATATTTCGATACAAGCATATAACACATAATGATCAAATCAGGGTAATTGGGACATGATTCACCTGAAACATTTATCATTGCTTTATGTTTCTCCCTTCTTTTGATCACTGGTGATTGTTAGAAGTGAATTCTGCAGTAGCAGTTCTCACCTTCTTTCACAGCCTCTCTGTCTAGTGATTCAAGCAGCTCTCTTCTCTTGGCCTGGTTTCCTGCTAGGGCAAAGGCATAGGCCAATAATGCCTTGGTATAGACAAGACTTCCGTGGGCCTCAGAGGTGGAGCTCCAGGCCTTTTCAAGGCAGAATAGAGCATTTCGGACAACTGGGTGCTACAAAGATGAAAGGCAATCCTAAAATAGCAGAACTAGGCAAACAAACTGTCCCCAGGCTAACCCCAGATAAAAAACCCCAGTATGCCCATGCAACATCATAGTTCTAACCAAAGAATATTTTCCCCTGCAGCTTCCAAAAGGACCTTTACATTCCAGTGAAATATACCAAATTAAATATCATGAAAACCACAATTAATTTTCTTTAGGGATTCATAGTGTCATTATTTTTATTCCTTACAATTGTGAAGGAGTTAGAGGGAATGTGCTTGTACATACAGTGACAGGCAGTGGGATCTCCAGCAGAGCAATGGTGATGTAGGCGGAGAGTGTCACCTCGTCGTCCACCCCGCCCTGTAAGGACCAGAGGCAGAGAGCCTCAAACATTCCAGTAGTCACTAGCTGGAGTCTGCTAACTCTCCTTTTCTCTTTGGCATCTTCACTAGATAGTTTCTTTTCTTCTGCCATATTGTTGATGTTCCCTCATCCTCCTCTGCCCTAAAATTCTTGAGAATATCCCAAATGACCTTCCCTCACTTTTATTTGAATACTATTTTTCATTCAATTAGAAAAACTGCTAACATTGCTAGATTTCAGGAGCTTTAGAGTCCACCATCCTTCCTGAAAGCTATGCCATGGGGACTGTAGGACTCAATATAAACATCATTCCCTTCTACATATCACTAACTTCAGGGACCAGAACAAAATTAGAGAAGGCATCACCTTCATGGCATTGTTTAGCAGTGATCCAGAGCGCTGGAAACAACCATTTTCCTTTTGTTTCTGTGACAGCCAGGTGAGGGCATTCATGATGTGTGAGTTGTCCACAAAGATGTACCACTGGGCTTGAGCAAAGGACTTGAGCACAAATGCAGTGAGCCTGTCCAGCAAAAGAGAGGCTGAAACATGAGGACTACCTTACATTTAGAGCTCACTTTGTGCATTGCCTCCAGACATTGAACTTCACAATTCAGCGGAGGAAATTGTAGGGGAGAATTGTTGGGAAGCTATACTTGAGAGCTGAATATTCTCTAGTCCAGCAAACATATGAATCTCTATTTTTAAATCTCTCAACTTTACTGGTTCCCCAGAGTTGATGCTTTTCATTTTTTTCCCCATGAAATATTTGTTGGAGCCTTCAACCCTCCCCATCATCAAAACTGCCTTTCCTGAATGACTTCTGATTTTACTACATCACAGTTTCTTTCTGTCCTCTCCCTCCTCTCCTTCTTTAATGTACCATGTGAAAGTTTATTCCTCTTTCATTTTACATAATGACACTTTCTGCCTTATATTTCCATTTTGGAGATCCTTATTTTACCACTGTCCGCTGTGCTATGAGAGCATGTAGGGATAACACGTAAGGCATGTGGGTTTTTAAAGACTAACAATTTTCCACAAAGAGCTCTAGATACTAGAGAGTAGCTATTTCTAGAATCCTGAAATGTCATGGATCTGCAGAGAGAATATGGAAATAATTTTCTTACCAAGTGTTTCCCTGACTTCCATCACCATGATCCCCAAAGGCGCTGTATGAACCATCTCTGTGCTTATAATTCAACTGCCTTTGGTACCCTGAAGAGGAAGTTTTCATAGATTTATGAAATAGCGGAGACATTAAAGGATTATTGAGTTTCTTCCTCAATGCCATTGAGGAATCACAGGGCAACTATTATTTTACAAAGATGTCCCCAAGACTTGATACCATCAAATTTTCTAGCTGTATAGACATTTTATTGGAAATCACAGCAACAGTGACTATCAAATATTAACTGAAGAGATGATTTGAGATCACCAAAAGATTAGGAGATCAATTATGGGTTTCTCGTGATGAGGTAATATCTCACCACTGATGAGGTAGCTGATGGCTTTGGCCTTGGTCTTCTCTGTCAGCTGTCGAGTCTCATTCAGATAGTTTAGAACATAGATGTTAGGGACAAAAAGGACCATATTCTGCTCTCCACAACCATAGGGCATCTGTAGAAGATTCTGAAGGTTTTGCACTACAGAACCTAGTATATCTCCTGGGGAATGAAAGTTATAGAGAAATGAGAGGATCACAGAGCTGGTTTGTGTTGGGCTAGGAAAATAGATTGGGCTAGCTAATGGAAAGGCCAAATTATGTATGGAGTGAAGTGTAAGAATGTACAAAAGGAGAAGAAATGAGAAACAGGAAGGAAAGAAAATGGTGAGAAGGAAAGTAGACCGCTCAAGGATGGAAAAAGCAGGAAAGAAACTGAATGGCAGGCGATACATCTTTTCTGATGTCTGTGTAAGATGAACTACAATAGTTTTCACATCTACTAAGAAGCATTGCCACCTTGTAAATCACTTGAAGATGAGGGCACAGAGATGTGAGCCTCTTTGCTTTTTAGAGTTTATCAAGGTATAATATGTAGCATGGCATCTATCTGACCCCATTTCCAACTAATACATAGTGTAACTCTTAGCTTAGTGCTCTTTCTTTCGATGCAATGCCTAGTGTCAGGGACTCCATTAATCATGGATGGTGAGGCCCATGCATTGGAATTATAGGGATGGGCAGCCGCTTCCCCTGGGCTGAGACACTCACCCAAAACTGAATACGTGGCCCTGGTAGATCCTTCCACCACATTTGAAGGAATAGTCAGTGACAACTTTTCAGGCACACCAGTATCTAGTGAAAGAAGACAAACACATATAAGAAAGGGGAAAATGAGATAAATGTTCTATTTTTGTTATGAATCTTTTTCCTCTATATGATCTAGTTCCAAACTTTCATTTCTCATTATCATTATATAATTTCTTTGATGGAATCCAAGTTTCTTTTAAAGCCATGATTAATCTTTCTGTGAAGTGCATATTAACCATATATATTTGTGCTACATTTCTATGGCTTTTTTTTGTAAGCATATACTTACAGTATACTTATTTCCTTCTCTTTATGATTTATATTAATTACTACTGTTAGTGTTTTTTGATAATCACATTCATTCCATAAATATGTATTAAGTGTGTGCTATGTAAGAGGTTCAGTTTTAAGTGCAGTGATATAGAAATTTTCAAAACAAATTTCCCAATCTCCTGGAGCTTTCACTTTTATGGGAGAAGTAAGATAAGTAAGTAAGCAATATATTTGGCATGATGAATACTGATAAGTGCTATAGAGAAAATTAAAGATCAAATGTTTATAAGGCGAGCTAATAAAACAAGGCAAATCAGGAAGTGCAGAGCGTGGGGAGGAGGATCCCAATTACGTGGCTCGTTGATAAAAAGTCATATGTGAGTGACTCTAAGTAAGCCGGAAGTAAGATTTACAGACACTCGGGGAAGATACTTCTAGGAAAAAGGAACAAAAAGTAAAAAGACTCCAGAGATTGAAGCATGCTGGGTGCATTCCCAGAGGAGGAAGGGGGCCAGTGTAACTGGAACAAGGAGAGTGGGGGACAGATGGTAGGCAATAAAGTCATGGGATAGTGAGGGTTTGTAGGTGACATTAAAGACTTAGGCTTTTCCTTTGGGCGATATGGGAAATCCCTGAAGGCTTAGAGCAGAGGAAGGGCATGATCTGACATATGCTTTAAAGGATGCCTCTTTCTGTAGGGTTTGAAGGGGAGAAGACCAGGAGACCAGTTATGAAGTTTTTGAGATGGTCCAGGAGAGGAGGGACTAGAGTAGTGGATGTGGTGAGAAGTGGGCAGATTCTGGATATACTCTGAAGGTGGAGCTGGCTAGATTTGTGAATGATTGGGTGTGCAGTATAACAGAAAGAGCATAATAAAGGAGAACTCCAAAATTTTTGTCCCCAGCAAGTAGAAGAATGGAATTTCCATCATCTGAGATGAAGAAAATTGTGGGAGGAGCAGATTTGTGGAGCCCAGAAGAGGTTCAGTTTTGAACATGTTCCTTTTGAGATGCCTATTAGACTGACAAGCCTATGAGTGGAGATGATGAGTAGGCAGTTGAACATATGAACTTGAGTTCAGGAAAAGGGCGTGGACCAAAGATGTAAATTTTATGGCCTCTAGTACACGGTTGTTATGAAAGCCATGTGACTAGGTGAGATTATCAAGGGATGCTCATATAGAGAAGAGAGACCTGCAGCGTGAGCACTGTCCTCAAGATGATTCTATTAATAGATAGCAAAGAGTTGTATTTTTTAATGGTGATTTTTATACAGTTATATTAACGATATGAGTAAAATATTGGTGTTCTATATATGTTAGTGACCTGGAGTTCCTCTTACAATAACTTGTTTGAGTAAAAACATGAGCACATTTAAACTATTAATCGAGTAATACATAATGCTAGTGTCACACAGATATTTCAATATTTTGAACACAGTTTAGGAAGACATTTGGGAAACACAGGTGTATTAGAAAGAATCCTGTCCTGTGGTCAACAGTTTTTTTCCTCATAATTAGCCAAGAGCTTTTAGGCAAGTCTTTTAATTTCTCTATGTCCGTTTCTTCTTAAAACATGGTAATAATAGCACCCTCAATAGTATTTTCTATTCATTTCTCTAAGGAAATTGAACCTAATTCCAAATAATTTTCATTAGGAAAATGTTTTTCATCAGCTGTCCTTAGTTTTGCACATGGGAGAGGATAAGAGTTTTTTTTGTTTTGTTGTTGTTTTGTTCAGAAGAAAGTATTCCCCAAAGGACACCCCACAACTATGGAATATACTCTGGCAGGTGGCTAAACATGAAAATTTAATCTATTTTTTACACTTACCTGATGCACAGAGCAGTGTGTTGAAAGTTTCCTCCTTTTCTATTCCTTCAGGCTATGTATTGACAGAAAAACAATAAAAAAGTAAAGTGATACTAAGTGTGTAGAAGGAAAATGAATCACTTCAAAGTAGAAAAGAAAATGTCAGTGAATACTTGAGTTGGTGACACATTCATATTCCTGGGAATGAAGTGTCACCGTCACGTACATGTTAGATAATGCTATATTATATAACAAGGCCTCCGAGACTCAGAGAGAGTACACCCACATACCTCCACTAGTAAGGGCTTGACTATAGTGTCCTTCTGTCCAAGTGTTGGGACTTCAGGCACCTCATTGTCACACAATTCCTGAGACTGCACAGCTTCTGCAGTAGCTGTAAAATTCACTTTTCCTAGGGAATAAGGTTCTTAAGGAGTTAAACAGTGATTCTATATGAATAGTTTCTTCCTCTTAACTTTCCCAGTATATTTAATGGTTTTTTTTCTCTTGATCAGCGTTAAAGGAGGAGCAAAAGCATGTGCTGGGGGTCAGAGAGGAAAGGAAATCATCACAACACATGAAGTGGAATTGGTTAACAGCATTGCCACTCACCCAGTGACTTTGGGGTCACAGCCCAGGACAAGGTTTTCCTCCCATTTCCACAGACACAGTGAGAGTCTTCATTCTTCTCCACTGGGATGGCCAGGAAAGCAGAAGAAACCTCCAGCTGCACACTGACCTGTCCACACCAGACACAAGTTTGTGAAGGCACACAGGTAGAGGGCAGGGGGGAGAAGCTGGCAGGGACAGTGCAGACCCGTCCAGAGGCTTTGACAAGCTGTCCAAACAGGGTAAATCCTATCAAATGCTGTGGAGTTTAGGTGTTTGCAGTAAGGGAATTGAAAAACCAACAGGAACTAGGATAAATGCTCAGGATTTTGTCTAGTGCCAACACAAGGAAGAGATGTTTTCTTTAGTCAAAGTGAGAAAGTGAAGTAATGAGGTGGATATAATGCGGGAATTTAGGAATACACAGATATAGAGGACTGGATGAAGACAACCTTACCACCTTGGAGCTGTCAGGTAGCTTTGCTCTTAGTATCTGTTCTGTTCCAAAATTAATAAAGATCATATTCAGTTCTGATTTACCACATTACCTAGAGACCTAGGTAAAGCATGGTGATTATATTCCTTCATTCTGTTTTCACTCACTTCCAGAGAAGCGCCCTTACCCGAATGCACTGGGACAAGTAGTTGAACACAGTGGCTTTCAGTGTGAAAGCTTCTCCTCGCACCACGGAATAGGGGAGGGTGAGTTCTAGGAAGAAGGGCTGGAAGACTACAAGAGAGACGACAGGGGAGAGGCCAAGCCCTGCAGTTCCAGACAAGCAGAGTGCGCTGGCCTTCCACTCCGTGATGGTGTCAGGGACCTTCACTGCCAACTCGCTTCCACCTGATGGGCTAGTGAAGGAACAAAGAAGCAGCATGTGAACAAATCTCTTTTTAAACACAAACCATAGCTGATTCTAGAACACGATAACTTGGTAACCTAGTGTGGTAAATGCTAAACTTGATCGAAAGTTTGGTGCTCCTAGTGCTGTCTTTTAAAAGTCTGCCCATCCTTCCTTCCTTCTTTCCTCCCTCCTTCCTTCCTTCCTTCTTTTCATTTCCCCTTCCCTTCCCTTCCTTTTATTTAAAGAAGACAGTAGCCTCTTGCTTTCTATTATTTTAGTTATCTAAGGACCAAATTAGAAAAAAGTTAGCATTGTGTAGCTATGAGATAAATAAACTGTGAACCTAAATATTTCCCAGAAAAGAGTGGAGCAGAACTGAAAGGATCAGGAATCCAGGATGACATCAGAATCATACGGCAGGATTCAAATCCTCTCCTAGGCTAGATTCCAGGCAACATACAACTTACTCAAGTTCCATCAAGTCCCAGATCCAGGTCTCAGGGAAATACTTCCGGATCATCTCCTTCACTTGAAAGTCGGAACGTCCTTCACTTTTCACTTGAAAAGTCGGAGAGTTTTGTCTCCCAATCATTGGGTAAGCAATTGCTGAAGCAGCAGGTAGTCCAGGGAAGGCTCCCACACCCACTATGGGGAGACAACACACAGGCCCCAATGTGAACCTCATTTTATTGATTTCTTATAGCTGCCTTATTTCTCAAGTGGAATAATGTCATTTGCTCAGGGAATGTTTATTATTGGAACTTGTTATTTTGTTCAGTTGTCTATTTGTCCTATAAGAAGCCCAATTATATTGCTTCTTCAGATAGGCTCTAGAGTTCTTTTTCCCCGGATGGCTGACTAGAGACTTTGAACACCAATTCTCCCTAGAAGGAAGAACCTAAGTTACGGGTGAATAATCATAGCGGAAGTGGGGTGCTAAGGGGGGAGTGCTGGAGCCTGTTGGAGAGCTCACAGGAAGAAGCTATGACACAGAAAAAGAAAGAAGCAAGAATCTGGCAGAGATTGAACAGGGGACTTAATATTACACGGAAAGGGTAGGTGGAGAGGTTTTCAGCTTCCCTCACCCTTGTGGCAGACTGCTGGCTTCTGAACTTAAAAAAGAGCTGCTCTGTGCTAATGGGCTCAAGTACTGGAGTGGGCTGTGATTTGGGGACTTCGTGAGGGCATTACACTGGGCTACCAGCTCACACGGGGCTGCTTGCTTTCCCCCTGGGCGCAAGCTATGGTGGCGGGTGCCTAATCAGTGCTTTGTGGAACTCTGCACTGACCAGGGACCTTCAGCCCCATGTCTTCACATCTCCAGATGCCCTGCAGACATTCCCCAGCATCTGCTCATATTGCAGCAGCCACACAGGGTGGCTGACCCCATGGTGCAGCAGGGCCCCCAGTGGTCTAGTCCTCAGGGATTGCCGTTCCTATTGGATGGGGGAGTGTCCCACAACAAAGGAGCACCCCCGAGGACAAAGGAAACCAGAATGTGAACTTTTCCATGTCATAGAGTTCTCCACTACGGGCAGAGAGTGACTGTGCTTCTTTCTACAGAGATGTGCGCACTGTGCTGGGCTCTGTGGGGAAGACTGTGGTTCCACCGCAGTGTCCAGGCAACCCCAGTGCTCATGAAGGGACGTGGAGAGGGGGATTTCTTCTCTCCCCCAACTGCTGCAGACCCAGCTGGGGCTGCTACCCTGGGAGCTCAGCACAGACATTGACCGTGGATAGCCATTCCAGGGCATTTAGGGGTGACTGCATCCTCATGGGAGGTGTGCCCTCTGGGCCCAGGCTTGCACAAGGGGTAGGATCTCTCCCCGTCTCCACATGGAACAGCAGTGTTCCTGCAGATGGACAATGGTGTCTGTCTCATCTAAATATCCTGAGGACCTGGACAGGGGCATGACAGAGAGGCAGATCACATTCCTGCTGGCCTGGTAGTGGAGCTGGGGCAGCTCTCTTTCTTCCCCAACATGGAGACCTTGCTGCATTTCACGGGGAGCTCCCCCTGCCACCCCCATCTGGGCTGGGGCTTGTGCCCACCACTGGAGTATTACATATACCCATCTGCTTCTGCCACAGTCAGTTCTTACCCATGGGCACTACCTACTGGCCTACAGGCTGAACTGCACAGCCCAATGAAAAGGATACTGACAGTGCACAGCACTGGAGAATGACATAAGCTTCCTGAGATCTCCACCATTCTGGTCCTGCAGGAGACGATGAGCCTGCTCACACTCCTAGTACATTGCTACTACAACCAGCATCTGAGAAAGCCACCACACAAAGGCTATCTATAACCAAGGATCTCATACAGAGTCTTTGCCCCTGAAAGCACACAGAATGGAACATATACAATATACATTATAGTCACATTCTTAAGGGAGAAAAAAACCCACCCAACTGAAAAATTCTAAAAAAAGAAGAAGAGATAGTCTAGCCAGATGAGAAGAAACCAGAGAAATAATTTTGATAATATGTAAAAACAGAGTTTTACAACACTCTCAAAGGATCATATTAACTTTCCAGCAATGTATCCAAATGAAAACGAAATTTTTGAAATAGCAGATAAAGAATTCAAAATACTGACTTTAAAGAAGCTCAATGAAAGCCAAGAGAAAGTTGAAAGCCAACACAAAGAAATAAGAAAAACAATTCAGGACATGAATGAAAAATTTTCTTTTCTGTTTTAATTATTATTCTTTTTAAATTTTTTATTTCAAAATATTAAGGGGGCACAAGTGTTGTTTTTTTTTTTTTTTACATGGATGTCTTGTATAATGCTTAAGTCAGGGCTTTTGGTATGCACATCACCAGAATAGTGTTCATTGTACACATTAAGTAAGTTTTTATCCTACACCCACCCTTCTGCCCTCCTTCCTTGAATGAAAAATTTTCTAAAGAGATAGATATTAAAAAAGAAAACAAAATGCCACCGCAGGAAAACAAATACAATCTAATATCCCTGGCAGCTAAGGTGTTATAGCTGGGAGGACAGCAAATCAGATATCAAAAGCACCTTGTTTTAAACAAACAAACAAACAAATAAAACGAAACAGACAGAGCTTTTGGAAATAAAAAAATTCATAAAGAAATTACAAAAGATGGTATAAAATTTTGATAATAGACTAGACCAAGCAGAAGAAAGAATTTCAGAGCTTGAAGACAAGTCTTTAGAATTAACCCAGTCAGACAAAAGTAAAGAAAAAAGAATTTTATAGATGAACAAAGCCTTCTGGAAATATGGGATTATGTAAAGCATCAAAATCTACAAGTCACAGATATTCCTAAGGGAGAAAAGAAAAAGCAAAAAGTTTGGAAAACCTATTTGAGGGAATAACAGAGGAAAACTTCCCTGGTCTTGCTAGTGATTTAGATATCCAGATACAAGAAGCTCAACGAATTCCTGGGAGATTTATTGCAAGACAACTTCACTAAGGCAAATAGTCATCAGATTGTCTAAAGTTAACATGAAGGAAAGAATTCTAAGAGCAGCAAGAGCCAATGAAAAGTTGGTTCTATGAAAAGATAGACAACACTGATAGACCACTGGCTAGATTAACTAAGAAAAGAAGAAACAAAATTCAGATAAGCTCAATCAAAAATGAAAAAGGAGACATTACAACTGATACCACAGAAATACAAAATATCATCTGAGACTACTATGAACACATCTGTCCCAAGAAACTAGAAAACCTAGAGAAAATGGATAAATTCTTTGAAACATACAACTTCCCAAGCTTGAATCAGGAAGAAATAGAACTCCTGAACAGACCAATAATGAGTAGTGAGATTGAATAAGTAATAAAATATCTCCCAACAACAACAACAAAAGCCCAGGACCAGATAGTTTCTCAGCCAAATTCTATCAGACCAACAATAAAAACTGGTACCAATCCTACTGAAACTGTTCCAAAAGATCAAAAAGGAGGGAATCCTTTCTAACTCATTCTGTGAAGCCAGTATCACGCTGATGCCAGAGCCAGGAAAGGACACAATAAAGAAAGAAAACTACAGACCAATATTCCTGATGAACACAGGCACAAAAATCCTCAACAAAATACTAGCAAACTGAATCCAACAGCACATGAAAAATATAATATACCCTGATCAAGTGGGTTTTATTCTAGGGATGAAAAGAAGTTTCAATATATGCAAATCAATAAATGTGATTCACCATATAAACAGAATTAAAATAAAAAACCAAATGATCATTTCAATAGGTGCAGAAAAAGCATTTGATAAAATTCAGCATGACTTCATCATAAAAATCCTCAAAAAGCTAGACATAGAAGGAACATACCTCAACATAATAAAAACCATACTATGACAAACCCACAACCAAAATCATGCTGAACAAGGAAAATTTGAAAGTATTCCTGCTAAGAACTGGAACAAGACAAGGGTGCTCACTTTCTCCACGCCTATCTCTGTTTGCTGATGATATGATCTTATGACTAGAACATCCTACAGACTCCTCCAAAAGACTCCTAGATTTAATAAGTGAATCAGTAAAGTCTCAGGATACAAAAATCAATCTGTACTGAAATCAGTAGCATTGCTCTACACCAGTAACGACCAAGCTGAGAACCAAATCAAGATCTCAATCCCATTTATAAGAGCTACAACCCCCTCCCCTCCAGGAATGTATTTAACCAAGGAGGTGAGAAATATCTGCAATGGTGGGGGGAGAAGGGGATGGGTATATTCACACCTAATGGGTGCAGTGTGCACCGTTTCGGGTATAGACAAGCTTGAAGCTCTGACTTGGGTGGGGCAAAGGCAATATATGTAACCTAAATATTTGTACCCCTGTAATATGCTGAAATAAAAAAAAGGAAAAATTTAAAAAAGTACAAAACACTAATGAAAGAAATTGTAGATGACACAAACAAATGGAAAAACATTCCGCGCTTGTAAATTGAAAGAATCAATATTGTTAAAATGACCATATTGCCTAAAGCAATCTACAGATTCAATGCAATTCCTATCAAAATACAAATGTTATTTTTCACAGAATTAGATAAAACAATTCTAAAATTAAAAAGTGGGCAAATGACATGAAGACACATTTTTTCAGAAGAAGACATACAAATAGCTAACAAACATATGAAAAAAATGCTCAACACCACTAATCATCAGAGAAATGCAAATAAAAATCACAATGAGATCCCATTTTACTCTAGTTAGAATGGCCATTATTAAAAAGTCAAAATATAATAGATGTTAGTGAGGACGTGGAAAAAAGGAAACATTTATTAGACACTGTTGGTGAGAATGTAAATTAGTACAACCTCTATGGAAAATAGTATGAATATTTATCAAAGAATTAAAAATAGATCCTTTATTCAATCCCACAGTCCCACTACTGGGTATCTACCAGGAAAAGAAATCATTGTATCAAAAAGACACCTGTACCAGCCTGAGCAAGAGTGAGACCCCGTCACTACTAAAAAATAGAAAGAAATTAACCAGACAACTAAAAATATATAGAAAAAATTAGCCGGGCATGGTGGTGCATGCCTGTAGTCCCAGCTACTCGGGAGGCTGAGGCAGGAGGACTGCTTGAGCCCAGGAGTTTGAGGTTGCTGTGAGCTAGGCTGACGCCACTGCACTCACTCTAGCCTGGGCAACAGAGTGAGACTCTGTCTCAAAAAAAAAAAAAAAAGACACCTGCACTCGTATGTTTATCACAGCACAATTTACAATTGCAAAGATAGGCAATCAAGCCAGTTACCCATCAACTGATGAGTAGATAAAGAAAACATTGTATATGTATACCATGGAATACTACTCAGCCATCAAAAAGAATGAAATAATGCCGTTTGCAGCAACCCGGATGAAAGTAGAGGCCATTATCTTAAGTGAAATAACTTAGAAACAGAAAGTCAAATACCAATGTTCATACTTATATATGCCAGAGGTAAATAATGAGTACACAGGAACACAGCAAGTGGAATATTAGACATTGGAGTCTCAGAAGGGCATGAGGGTGAAAAGGTGGGAGAGGGCAGTGCAATGAGAAATTACTTATTGGGTACTACATATGCTAATTGGGTGAGGGTTACACAAAAAGTCTAAACTTCACTACTATGCAATATATCCATGTAACAAATCTATAATGTACCCCACAAATCAATAAAATAAATCAAATATAGTCTAGAGGCAACTATATTTTTTTAAAAAAATAAAAACTAATACAGCTCTCTCTAAGATGATTATTCAACTGGTGAAGAGAAGGATAAACAGTAACTTAATACACCAAATATTACTTTGACACTGAAGTGATGATCACATATGTACCATTGCAGTGAGAACCAAACAAGAGGAATGGCTGAGCAAGAGGATTTCAGGAATGATTTGTTTGTTTGTTTTCACAGTGAACTAAATGTGGAGATGTAAACAGCAAACAATAGGATGCAGTAAAGTATGTGTTATCGACAATGGGGACTTAAGAAAGAAAAGAGACTCAACTTTGGTTTGGCCAGAAAAGACTTTACCCAAAGTGGAACTTAAGATGGTCATTGATAGATAGGAAGCAGAGGAGAGTGGGAAGGCATTCCAGGGAAAGGGCTATACAAATATATTCCTAGAAGTGGGAAGGGATGCTTCAAAAGGATAATGAAAAACTTACTCCTCTAGAGTAGAATGTCTATTTTGGGAGTGTGTTTAACATAGTTGGGTAAGCAGGAGATATAATTATATAATAAAACATCATGAAGGTTAGGAGAAATGAATAAGATCTATTAAGGCAGGAGTTAGTTATCTTGATAAAAAAGAAAGTGATACTCCAGAGATCAGAAAGAACATATATATGTATATAATATATATGAAATATATATTATATATATATCTTAAGATAACTATCTATAATTTTCTGAAGATAATTATATATAAATACATAATTATAAATAGATATGTAAAGAGACGAGACAAGAAAGGTAAATTAGAATTTTCTTTTTAGTAATCTAGTTATGAAATAATGAGGGGCAGGACTAAGGTGATATAACTGAAAAAGAGGAGGAAAAAGTAGATAGGTGACAAATACCAAAAGAAAAATTTATATAGAATATTACAGAATATTTGGGATAAGACTGTAATGATGGTACTCTGAGTTTTCGTTTTCTGGATCATTCACTGGCATGGTCTCTCTTAAGATTGAAAAGAAGGTATGTACTTGGTTTTGAAGGATATAAAAATCAATTAATAATGCTTGTCAGTTTTTTTTAACATAACATTCTATTATGTGGAATCATAATTAGATTTTTTCATTTTATGCTCACAATACCTCAGTGAGTTTGGTGTTGCCATTCTGACTTTAGATATGAAGACATTGAGCCTCCAAAAGGTGAAGTGAGTCTGCAAATTTTCAAAGTCACAGAGAGCAGATAGAGGTGTGAAGAGAAATTGTCTCATTGTTCTTAAAACAGTGTTCTTTTTTTCATTATATAGAATTTTTTTCCCGTCGAGGGAATATTCTTATTCATTCCTTTGTTTTCAACTAAAACTTTACTCCTTGCCTTTCCAGGTAAACAATCTACTGTGTTAAAATGTGTTTATTCTTCTTTTAAAAAAATACTTTATAGTGCCATCCTTATTTTTTATTAGAAAGTAAGTTTTGAAGACAGTCCAGCATGCAGAGAGAAATTTCTCTAGGCCTCATAGCAGCAGAAAAGAATATTCAGAGTCTTTTCAACTTTTCCTCATTTCCAGGTATACCTTAAACACAAAAAGACTGCACAGTAGTATGTCTGCCAAAATTTGAATTATTCTATCTTGGTCAATATAAAAAAAATCACTTTTATCTCCATTAAAAAGATATGACAAAGATAGTTAATATCCATATGTTCCTTCCCATTTCTCAGCCCCCCTCGCAGGTAGGGCAGGAAGGTGGGCAGACATGGCATAAGCCATCTCCACTATTGGCCATAAAAGTCATGTGCAAATCTGCTCCTTCTTCCCCATGGTTGTGACCCTGAAAGGCACACAGGAGGTGGTACAGTCACAGAGGAAAGCAGACTGGTTATCCCTGACTCAGTACTTGGCAGGGAGCTGTTCTGGAGAGTTACTAGACCCACAAGTAGGTCTTATGAGCTATTGAGATGTGGGGGTTGGTTTTTTACTGGAATATAATTGGTCTTATTCTAACTAACTCAAATAATGAATCCACAGTAGATAAGGAGGATATGAAGTAGCAAGACTATTGTTGAAGGCTAGGACAAAAAAGTAGTCAATTTTGACACCAGGGAGAGAATAATAATAACCACTTTAACATCTCGTTTTTGAAAGGAAAATGTTATTTGAGGATAACTTGCCAAGAAGTTGCTGCAGTTGCAAGATCCAATACTGAGAAAAATGGCTTTTAATTTCAACCCCAGCTAATAACGCATAATTTTTCTTCTATTATTCTAGCAGACAAATAAATCACACCCTTACCTCCTGCCTGGGCAACAGGCATTCGAAGATATGGATATGGCAGAGGCAGCTGACAAAACCGTGGCTTACGGATTTTTGAGTTGGTAAAAATATTTAATCCTATAGACTGGAAAAAATATTAATTGTTAAAGCATAATAACAATCCAATCTTGAAACTGGAATTAATTTCTTGAATTTGTATTGTACTTTCACTGTTATTTTACACATAGCTCATAGGATCATCATGAAAATTCCACACAATAAAGAGGAGAGCTATTTTATAAATATGAAAGCAGAGTCATACAAGGTCAAGTTCATTCAGCTAGTAAATGGGAGTTTGGATTCAAACCCACTTATGATTCCTATTTCTACGCACTGTCTGGTATACTATGAAGCCTTTTTAATTGTACTTTTAGCACCCCCAGAGACTATTTTAGCCTTAGATTTTTCCCCTTCTTTTTCTCTACAAAACAATTATCTATATCTAGAGATACATATATTAAATAGATAGGTAGATCTCTAAATGGCTTTACTACAGAGAGCAATTTTTTTTGGTTTCTTGTCATCTTAAATTGTAGAGTTGCATATTGGAGGTTTTTCTTTACAATCTTAGTAAACTCTGTTTTGTTTATATTTTGTTGGAAGACATGCCTTTCCCTGAATATCTCTAGACCTGTAAAATTGAGAGAACTCATCCCTTTTGTGATTGGTCCTTTCCTCTTTTCTTTCTCATTTTTCTCTTAACTGTCTCAAATGTTGCATCCAAAGCCCACATGCAGATGCCGGTAGTAGTCTGAGTCCTACAGCCCAGCTGTTCCCGTCTTCCTCCTTTTTCAATGTTAGTCACAGACAAATATTAATACTCCTTGCTCTTTTATCTCAGGGTATGTGGGAAACTGTGAGACTCTTGAGCAGAGTTGTCAGTGGTGGTTGTGATATGGGAGAGGAAGAAAAAAGTCAGAACTAAATATTTAGAGATTAAACAGCTAGTTAATGAACCTGACGAGCGTTCCTTCCATCCCTCCACCACCTGATTTGTGACTCTGGAGGCTCCAGAAGAGAAAGATTTAAATGACTCTCAGCTAAGCTGCAGAAAAATGACGTATGTTTTTCTCGAGGTGTGATGATGAAAGTCTTTACTCCTTTTTGATAGTGGCAAGGTTTAATTTCACAACCTGGATAAACTCCCCTTTTATATTAATAACTCTGCTCAGACATAGTTACACCTAAAGAATCCACTTGAAAACATACTAACATTTCTAACACAAGTTTTCCTTATCTTTTCTTAATGAAAGGCTACTTTTAGTTTTCCTGAAATTTTACTGCCCTGTGAGGGCTAAACTATTGCACTTTATGTATTCAATCATGTGTTCGTTCAGTAAGTATTTATTGACTGAGGTGATGGCTGCCAGCAAGGTATTCACCTTTCCATGGGTGTAAGACACACTATGGAAAATATTTTGTTTTGTTTTTCTCGCATATTAGAATCTCTGAGTCACTGAGAGGGGAATAAGATGGTGGTTAGTAGCTTTGGGATAAAGTTAAGGTTTTGGGCCTAAACTACTTGGTGTTTAAGGTGTCAAAGAAATTTATGGGTGAATATCTATATGTACACAAAGTTCTGTATGACTCTGAGGTTCCAATACTTTTCTGTTACGGATCATTTTGTCAGGGGAAGGGAGGACCAGGCCCTAGAGTTTGGAAGCCCATTGGTTCTCCATCTTAACAGAGACTTAGAAGTCAATTTTGGTTGTGTTTTTAAGAAGAGGAATTACCTTAAAGATACCGTAAACATCATCATCATCCAGGACTTGCTTTGGTGAGTAAAGGATTCCATTGTGAGTTATGTCTTCTGCTTTGATGCATTTTTCATCGTCTTCATTCATAGGATCTCCATATCCAATGTTAAGGAGAGTTTTTACTGGAAGCTGATCATACACCTGTAAAATGGAGAGAACAAAGAAAAATTCTTTCTTTTTTTAAAGAATTTTAAATGTGATAATGTTCAATATGGGATTTAAAAGATTATGGTGTTTAACATCCCTATGCTTATATTATAAAAATCAACACAGAGAAGCATGGAGAGATATTAAAGATCATTGATCCTGATCCTCTTACTGGACAAAAGAAGATACTATAGAGAGAGATGAAATAAATTGTTTAAAATCTCAGAATTCATTTTGGTTGAGTAAAAATAAAACCCCAGTCTCTTGTCTCCCAGACCAGATTCTTACGTCTAAAAGGAAGCAGAAAATGTGGACAGTACAGAGACATGTAATGAAGCAAAAAAAGCCACTCATAGTCCCATCATCTAGAAAAAAACTCTGTTAATACTTGATTAATTTCCTTTTCCCATTTTATATGATTAAGGTCTTACCAAATTTTCTTTTGAGTCTAAAAAGAAAGTTTAGCTTGAGAAAAAACTAGTTGCAGGGGCAACAGAAATAAATCAGTTCCAGTTTTGCCCAGTGTGTAAGGTGACCTGCTCAGACATATAGTGTTCAGGCCATTAAACACACAGGGAGCCCCCTGCAGACCTCCTAATCTGCCTCTGTCTTCTCTCATCTGCGCTACTGGAATAACCTCTTAACTGTTCCCATGCTTTCATTCTCGCTCCCACACTCTCAGGCAGTGACTACAATCTGTTTAGTAGATCAGTCTAAATTGTCCACTGTCCTGCTTAAATCTCCTCAGTGATTCACCATTGCGTTTACGGTCAACTCCAAACTCTGCGTCACGTGAACAGAGCTTGCCACGATCTTCCTAGTTTTCTGTTCTACCTGCAGCCTCTACCATCCTCCCCTCCCGCCACTACATAGTAGGCCATTCTCTTTTCCTTCTTAGAACACTCCAAACACATTCTGACTTCAGAACCTTTGGGTGTGCTGCTTCCATTCTTTGTAATGCCTGCTCCTGCCCCTACACCACCCTCCAATCTAAGAAGACACCTCTAATCACTATTTCAAAAATTGCTCAACTCTTTTATTCTTGATCCCAACACTCTGTTTATTCTTTCTATAGTACTTATCAAAATCTGGAATTATTATGTTTTTGTTGCTTATTTGTTCATTTTGATATCTCACATGATTATAAGTCTAAATTGGTCAAAAGCCAAATATGAATTGCTCATCATTAATTATTTAATTTAGACATTTACACATCCTGGTCTCAGCATAGTGTCCATCCTGCAGTCAAGATGCAATAAATATTTATTAAATAAATAAATGGACCATGAAGCCAGTAAACTATAGGGCCTTTTAAAAAGTGCTTCATTGTAAGAGACATTTTTAAAGACAAGTTTGAAAGAAAACTCTCTTTGGTCCACACTTAAAACCAGTGAGTAAGTGCCTGGATTTGAGGTAAAGGTTAAAAATCTGGCATTTCACATAATACCTTGAAATGTGGTGGGTTAGAAAGTGGGTTTCGAAGAAATTTCGTTCAAATTCCACCTCTAAAATATATTTTTGGCATGCTCCGTCCTCAGTTATTTAATTATATCCTAGTTGTGCTTTCTTCATTCAAAAAATTATGGTAGGAATATCCACCTCAAATAAATATTTTTCATTTATTCACTCATTAAAAATGTGCTGAGAGCCTGTTATACACGAGATTCTGTACTAGGCACAGGGAAGGTAGTGGCCAGCAAGATGGCTCCCTCAGTGAGGATATAACAGAGAAGACAATGAGATGGCATGTGTAAAGTACTCTGTGCAATTTCTGTTGGGGAAACGGTATTA
>CM052440.1:78094871-78143768 GCA_028533085.1 Varecia variegata | reverse complement strand
AAAAAAAAAAAAAAAAAGACTTGTTTTCTGAGCTCTACATTATGATTTTTCTTAATACTTTTTAAAATGATTTTGAAAGCTGAACAGTAGTTTATTCTCTATTATTACTTTTAATTGACAAATCATAATTGTATACATTTCTGGGGTATAATATGATATTTTGATACGTGTTAACAAACTGGAGTTGATTAAATATAGCTAATTAACACATCTATCACCTCAATCGCATACCATTTTTTTGTGGTGAGACATTTGAAATTTATGCCTGAAAGTTATGTTGAAATATATAATACATTACTATTAACTATAGTCACCCTGCCGTGCAATAGATTTCAACATCTTTTTAATATTTCTATTTGGATATTCGTGGGCACTCAAACCAAGGATATTCAAATGTGGGATCATGTTACCTTCCCAAATTTTCTACAGCTCCAGTGTTCTCTATTTTAGTATATTGTCCTTGTATCTCTCCAGTAGTGATGCAGAAACACTGAGGGTTTTTTTTGAGTAATTTTCTCTCTTTCACTGCCTATTTTTAACTCACTGTTGAGTGTTGTCACCACCCCACACCCTCATCAAATATAGTTTAATTGCATCTACTTCACTCCAAAACTGCTGCTACTGTTCTAGTTAAAACTATAATATTTTTTCGCATTTAGTTTGCAATAGCTTTCTATTTAATCTTCTGCAGTCCGATCTCTCACTACTTCATGCTTGGTCCAAACCATTCTCTGTACAGCCTGAGCTAATGTGGTCATGTCATTCTGCTTAAAACCTGCCCTCACTTCTCAATCCAAAATTCTTACTGTGTCCTAAAAGACCCTTAAGAACTGTTCCGGCCTACCTGCAACTATTTAGTCAGTTCAGTTACACCTTCTATCTTAGCTACTGTCACACTGACTACCTGTTAATTCTTTGGCCTTGAAAAGCTGTTTCACACCTAGGGCCTTGGCCATTCTTCCTTTTATCTTACATTTCTGGTCAAGTCATACTCATCCTTCAAATTGTCGGTTTTCTCATGATCTTCTTTCTACCTGAAATACCTTGTCAAACTATATCTATATATTTATTAATATGTTGCTAATTTGATATAAACTATTGCAATAAATGAAGAATATATAAAATTCAAATATAAAATTCAAAATATAAAATGAAAAAATTGCCCATACACTGTCAATTCAAAGATTTGTTATTACAAAATAAGATTAAAAATGCCTAGAAACCTTACATCTCTTATATGAAAGAAAATTGGTTGTCTAATAAGCTGAATTATCAGTTCTAAAATTTACCAATATCGATATTGATATTGAGTTTTGAAGCAGAAAGAAACTTTTAAAAACTATCAGTAATAAAAAAATTCAACCATTTAGATGACAGGCATCTCTTTATTTCTTCTATAAAAATTATATTATAAAATTATTGTTTATAAAAGGCAATCAAAAAGTATGCAGCCAAACCACACAGGAAAATGTATTATAGAGGTGTGTTAAGAAGTTAATCAATAAAAATATGCTTTGTTTTCCTGGATTTGTGATTATATTTGCTTTTTAAATTAGTAATTTACTATAATTTCTTTTCTTATTAAAAATATTATTTTCATAATAAATTTTGATTTTATCATTTTAAAATTAATTTTGTTAAAAGTAAGACTTTTGCCCCAAATTATGATTATGTTGAAAGAATATCTTACCTGCCCCCAAAAAGGGAGGCCACGTCTGTAATGTGAATCCACTTTAGTAAATTTCAGTTTGCTTAAGGTATTTGTGATTTCACATGATCCACTCCCAGTTAATTCCAACCCTGAAAAAGAAGTGAGTGAAATCGAACAGTTCTGTGTATTCAAAACTCACCTCCTACCTCCACCCTAGCCTCACTCCATCATAACAAAATACCATCCACTTCTCTTTTCTTATTCTTTCCAGAATTTCACACACTTAGAAGACAGAAGCTATTTGACAAGCAATTTGACATTAGCTTCACCTCATATAAAACCTTATTTGTATCCATAATCCCTAATTCCTCTGGTTTTGCAAGTTTCCTATTTTTCCACCTATGTTCTTGATTCAGTTCTCATCTTCTCCTCTGTGATCTTCTCCATCTTTGTTTTTGTTGTCCTGCTCTTTCTGCATACAATTAGATTCTTTCTGCATGCAATTAGATTCTTCACATTCACATTGGCCTAAAACTATGTTTAAATTTCTTCCACAACCACTTCCCCAGAACGATCTTTCTTTTCACTGCATGGCCTATCCACAGTCTAGCCAACATCTGGCACTTTTCCATTTCAGTGAAGTGTAATCTGTATCTTGTTCTCATCATCTAAAACACCACACTACCAAAGTCTAGAAGATCCCTTACTTGCTGCCTATATTGTATTCTCATCTCAGACTTCATCGTACATGAACTCACAGTAAAGTACCACTGAAACTCTCCTTTCCAGTGACTTCTAAAAAGCTGTACTCTTTTATTTTGCCCTATCCCTATGACTTCTAATTTTATTATGCTGACTTACTTTCTACTGTTTATGTCCTAAATGTAGTTGTTTCCATGCTTGGACCCTTCTTTGTCCTGTCTCTATCTTAAATTTAGCAGTGCTAAATGAGCTCACCTTCAGAGCAATTGCATTCACTCATTTTTTATTTTTATTTTTTTAATTTTTTAAAATTTTTAAAATTTTTTAATTTCAGGATATTATGGGGATACAAACATTTTGGTTACATGTTATGACTTTGCTTCACCCATGTATTCACTCTTGAGAGAGTATAGGCACAAGGGAAACGGCTTTAGATTTACATCTGTAGTCCTGCTTTTGCTCTGGCTTTCTTTAAAATTATCAGTGGAATAAATTCACTTTCATTTTGATATTCCAAATTATAATGAACTATCTTTGACACATCTCATCACAATCATTCTTTTTCATCCAATCCTGGAAATGGTATTTCCATTTTCCGGGCCCAAAATTTGGAATCTTTGAGGTCATCCTTGAATAACCTCCAAATTATCACATTGTAGCACATTTTTCATCTAGTCTATCCTCTTCAGGTCAGGTCGGCTAGAACTACCTTTTTGAGGGGGAGTTAAAGAACATTTACTGTGCTACGTTTCCATGTCTTCATTCTTATTTTTTAAAATATTTAACTGACAAAGATTCTATATATTTGAGTTGTACATTTCATGCTGATTTGATATATGTTGTGTAATGATTACCACAGCCCAGTTAATGAACACATCTATCGCCACCCATGCTTCACATTAGATCCCCAGAACTTAATTATCTTATACTGAAAGTTAGTATGCTTTGATCAACATCTGTCTATTTCCCCGGAGTCCCTGGCAACCACTATTGTACTCTCTGTTTCTATGAGTTTAACTATTTTAGATTTCACATATAAGTGAGATCATGCAGTATTTGTATTTCTGTGTCTGACTTATTTCACTTGGCATAATGTGCTCCTGGTTCATTTATATTGTCACAAATGACAGGATTTTTTAATGGCTGAATAGTGTTCCATTGTGTGTATATAAATATAGATATAGATATCTTTTTTGGTGAGATGTCTGTTAAGGTCTTTGGCTAATTGTTAAAAATTGGCAATGAATTATATATATTTATTTTCTTCTTTCAATGGCTGAAACATATTCTAGTGTGTATGTGTGGTGTGCGGGGGTGGGGGGGCACCCCTCCCGTCTATCAATTAGTTGCTAGTGGCAGCCTCCCTTCCCCAAGTGATGACAATCGGAAATGTCTCTAGGCATTTTCAAACGTCCTGCCTTTGTTTGAAAACCACTGCTTTAGACTATAGAACTCTTTTCTTCATAGAACAACTCACAGGACTAACGTCTTGGGAACTCACATCTGGACATACTGATTTAGTTCAGTTGTCCTCATCTTATAGGTGAGGAAATTAAAGCCCAGGGAGGTGAGGCGACCTACCTTAGTCATGTAATTTGTGTAATGCATGTAAGAGGCATATTGTCCAAGTAAACCTTTGCCCTTTGGACTCAACCCTATCCTAGCTTTGTTGGGTGACACTGACGATGTAGGCTGAGGGTAGGATCTGGAGACAGCCCTCATTCAGCTCCGTGAAGCCCTTTCTTTGTCACTGGTGCTTTTCACAGGTTAGAATTATCTTTTTAAAATGTTAATTCATTTAGGCCATTCTCTTCAAATATATCTGAAGGTATCCAATGCTTTTCAGAATAAAGTCCAAACTCTTTAGTGAATGATTTACTTTCTTCTACACCTTACCACCAGCCTACAGTTTCAGATTCTTATGAAATTGAACATATTTTTTAATGCTTATCATGTTCTCCCTGTCCATCTCTAATCTTTAAAAATGTTACCCATCCAATATAAATCAGTCGAAATGCTACTGTATCTGTAAGGTTTTCTTCCGGCTCTATATTAGAATTAACTACCTCACTTCATACTCATTTGGCCCTCAGCTTTTACAATTCTTAGAGAAATTTTATTATGGTTATGCACACACACTCACTCTTCATTTCTATTTTTAGATGCTTAATTCCTTGAGGGCAGAGACCACATTATTTTCCTAATCCCCAGAAACTAAAAGTGTTTTCCAGTGTTTTACATAGAATGGAAGTTTGATAAATGTATATTTAATACATATTTTAAAATGATACAAACCTGTTCCCTCCTCTCTGAACTTGGCTTCCACTTGTATTGTCATGTCATACCCTCTTTGTCTCAGCTGAAATACTTTAGTCTTTATGAGTTGTGTGAAACATCCTTTATCATCTGCCTGAAGAGAAAGGAAGAGAATTCCTGGGTCCTCTGCTTTGCTATCAAAAAAGTTATCAATCTATGAAATTTTTTTATTGGGCATAAAAATAATTTTAGAAATGTTCCAACCTCCTTTTTAGTGCTTATCCTTTCTCAAGCACAGAAATGACATAAAGTATCTTCATTAATGATTGAGTTATTCATTGTTAACTTTTGCCTTCTCCATTCTCTTCTGAAAACTGGTCCTATTTCTGCCATATTAAACATTGGAGTTTCCAAATGTGCCATGATATTTTGTAATTCTATCTCTTTGCATATGTCCCTCAAATGATAACATTTTCCCATTCTTACCTTGGCCAACAGTTACTGCTCCTCAAAACTTAACTCAGACATAATGTCCTAAAAGAAGCCTTCTTAACCATCTCTACCTAAATATCAACTAAAGATTGTATGTTCTTAACTGCATGTTCCTGATGTCTAGGACGTTAATAGGAACACATACTTTCATTGACTAGATGAATCCTTGTAGTAATCTCAGATTTCCATAAACATTGGGATGCATGTTTTAATAAAGTTTTGTTATCATTTTAAACTTATTTACATGAAAATATGTATTGAATAATAAAAGGTAATCATATTTATTTACACATGATGTCATGACTTGATTAAAAATAAAAATTAATCCTAGTCTCCCTGATTTATTAAAGATTTCAGCAGCGAGAGCGTTCTCATGTTTATCTTGTTTGTAAACATTTACCTTGATGTTTATTATCATACTCATCACTCTGGCCTCTCATTTATTTGCTTTCTGCAGCTTTGATAACTTTGTCATATCCTTACAGTGCCGGCTCACACTGCCACACACTGGATTTTACACCCTCCTCCTTTGAAATCAATAGTTTTGCATTGAATTTGTAAACACAACATATTCTACTTTCAGCTGTTTCCCTGAAATAGTCTTATTATACCTCTTCTTTGATATAACTGGGGCCTCTGATCAATTATCTTACTAAGTCTTCTTGTCTTCAACCCAATGCTGGTTTAACACTCCTCCATTGGCAGTTTAGATTCCATGGCATGTCATTTGATTCTTCCTCTAGCCTAATTCTTAACACTTGCCACATTCCTCTGTCACCTGTTTGATTAAAGGCAACTTTGGATATTTCCATGTGCTTTTATGCCTTTATACCTGGCATGTTGATTGCTTTTGATAAGAAATTACAAAACTGGCCAAATGAATACCAATATACACCCATGAGCCCAGCCCTCAAGGGGCCCCTAATGCTGCTAGGCAATCTTACAACTTTTCCCTTACTCCACAATTTTGCTTGATGACTATTTCAAACACTATTCTCTATAGTATTGTATTCACTATTGTAATCCATGAGAAAACAAGATCTGATGTTAGTGGTTTGGGGAGTGTTTCCACGTACCTGTTGACTAAATTCTTCCCAGATATGTTTTGAATGTATGTTATGGCAGGTGGGATGGTATTGAGAATATTTTCTGCACACATTAATTGTCACCAGCCCAGGGACGGGCTTTCCATATGTGTATCTATAAGAACAAAGTAGTCATACAAAAAGATATTTAATATAAATGATGCAGAGGTTTCTTCACCTGATTTGACCCATTCATACATCCACCTTAATAGTCTAAAGCAATTTTATTACCTTTCATAGCATTTGCATTTTAGAAGCACTTATTCTGAGAGATTGTTTCTCAATTATCTATAACTCTAAGAAAAAGTGTTTAATGAATGTTTTTGAAACACCTACAAATGGAAAATTACTAATTAAGTCTTTCTCAGATCTTTCCTCCCTCTCAGTTGAGGTTTTATTACAAGACTGTCCTACTTCCCTCTTTCTCTGCTGTCAGATTATCTATGCTATGCTTCCAGCTAAGTCATTTTAGGGCAAAAAATTTAAGGATATATGAAAATTATATTTCTAAGTTCTTCCTAATTTGTAAGTATTTTAAGAGGATAAATGAGAAGTTAGGTGGGGGAAGTAATAGCTATAAAACAAAAATGTTATCTATAAATAGGATCATAATGACTCAGTTTGATTCTGCCAAATATGATGGAAGGATATGATACAAAGCCAAAATTAGCTTATTGTTTCTTAAAGTGTGTTTTATGGACCACTTGCATTGAAATTACCTGGGATACATATTGAGTTACAGATTCCTGAGTTTTTTCTCAGATTTATGATAACCTCTGGAGGTGGGGCCAGAGAATCTACATTTTACTAAGCATCCTCCACAGATTGGGATGGACACTGAAGTTTGAAACCTATCGCCTTAGTTCAAACTGCGAGGTTGATAAGATTTAGCCTCAGTGCCCCAAGCTTCCCCTTTATAGGTTTTGCCCCCAGATTCCCATAAATGCTGAGAAATGAATAAACCATTTACTAAATTTCAATTACTTTTGGAATTTTATCTTTCAATCTGAATCAAAAGGCTTTCCTCTGATGGAAAAATTTAAAGCATCAAGATTGGTGAGAAGGATGCAAATATGTTTCTCATGCTGCTTTCAAAAGCAAGAGGAAACATTTCTCTCCTCTGTGCATGTGGAAAATGCTCTAATGCATGAAAAGGCACCCAGGGAAGAAATACGTATAATATATGTATGTTTCATTCTATCATATATATCCAGGATTTAAGGCAGAACGTGTGCTTAGCTTCTTTCCAACTATTTTCCATAGTTTAAGAAATTTGGATCAACAAACAGAACGGCGATAACAGGGCACAGAATAACAGGGATGACATGAGCATGAGCTCTGTAGCTGGATGGCCTGGGTTCAGTCTAGCGCAGGACCTGGGATACACAAATGCTTCATAAAGTCAGACTTTTTTAAATTGCAGAAGTAACATAGCATAGTGGTGAATAGTTTGGGGTCTGGAGCCAGACTGCTGGATTTAAATTCCACTTAGCCACTTAGCTATTTCCTATCTGCAGTAATTTGAGCAAGGTTTTTTTTTTTTCTTTTTTTACGTTCTATAGGTTATAGTTTCCTCAATGTAAATTGAGGATAAAAATTATCTACATCTCACAGGGTTAGCATTAAAAAAAAGTTAATAAGTTAATTATACAAGGCACTTAGAACATTGTGTGAAACATTTTAAATGTCCAGTAAATGATTTTATTATTAGCAGAATTGTCATCTGCGACAGTCCCTGCTTCCTACTGAGAGCTTAGGACAGAGTTATTCTTCTCCTAACTGAAATACTTTGAAGTTCAGTAACTGTCATGTACAATATATTCTCTCAAAGTACAGAAATAGAAATGAAATGAAATTTAAAAAAATGCAACTCACAAGCCACAGACAGATACCACAAAGTCTTCATCCAGAAAACCAATAATCTTGGGCATTTTCACTTGGACCTCAAATTTGGGGATAACTGTTTTCAACAGAAGAGAAAAAGAGGTGAGAGTGGACATGAGATCCTGTAAGTATTAGTAATGGATTCTACCCAGAACCTTATAACATAGGGTCAAATTAAATGACTTCAACTGTAATAGGGACAATGTGGACAAAGAGACGCCATTTGTCACCATGGGTAGTTCGTACTATGCTAACTGGTAAAGCTGGTGCTACATTTCCTAGTCTCTCTTTCTCTACATTTGTGCAAGATGTCAAAGGTGAAAGGAAAGCAGCACTGTTAGTCTCCGAGATCATCACAGTTTCATGTGGTAACAGAGGGGCCAACTGGTTCCAATTTGTCCTTATTCTTTCCTCCCTGTGTCTAGCTCTTCTTCCCAAATTCTAGCTCTGCTGACTGATGGAGACTCCAGGTCCACCCCCAGACCTTGGCTAAGGGCCTGCTGAAGTGGTAGCCATGCAGAGTGCAGAGATCACAGCCTTCGTGGATTCTTACATCTGCTCCCCTGCACGGTGCACTCGGGCAGCTGAAGGTGCCTGGCTTCCAGATCTCTGGCAAGCTCTGCTTTATCTATTCCCACTGATGCTTCATAACTGGTTAGCCATCTTCCCTGATGTGTCAACTCCTTCTGAGGGATCCTTACTTTTCTAGCTTCCCTCACAGTTCTGTAAGGTGTAATTCCTATAATATATGCCTATTTTGTGATTCTTATGGCACAGCTCTGATAAGTCTTGGGAATCCTAGTTTCTTATAGGACTCCTCAGTCATGACATAAAATGTTTAATTTACATTAAAAATACACATAACTGATAGTTAGATGGCTTCAATGCCTTACTTAGTAATTAGCTATGGTTGAATACTAAATCAATTATGTTATAGTTTAGTTGATTACTGTACTTATTTGAGCTATAGTTTAGTTGATTACTAAATTACTATGACTTTGGAATCACAGGCAATTAGAGTAGTGTAGGTGTAGGTTATAGACAGCCATAGGGTAATCCAGGAAACACCTTCAGTTATAAGATACAGAAACAGATACATAGTGTGCGTAGATGACACAAGTATTGGTTAGCAATTTGTGTTCGAACAGGGTCACACGGGCCTATTCAAATCTCTTGCCTCTTATTGGCTCTGAAATTTTGTAAATTGCTAACTAGTATTAATATGCTTATTTGTAAAATGGGGATAGTAATAGTATCTGCCTCAGACGACTGCTGTGAGGATTAAATGAAACAGTGCATGAAAAGTGCTTAGCAAACATCCAGGTGAATAAAAAAGGCTTGCCGTTTTTCAGCTATTGTGTGCTAGACCATTGCTTGCTACCTATATGTAAAATTTATCCAATCTTAAATACTCGGATATCATAAATGCCTTACACGTGTAGAATTCTTACCATATTCATTCACATCAAAGGAGTGCTCTATTCTTCTTCCTGACTCCTTCTGCAGCACGACCTTGTAGGAACCCTGAATGGGCTCCATGGATAGGGGGAAAGAGAGCTGACTGAGTCCCCCTTGCAATTGGACACTTTGCCATTGGAAAATTCGGTTCCTCTTGGGGTTCTGTAGGTAAAAATATTATGAGTTCATAGAAACAACTGAAATGTGCACTTTTGAGTTAGAGGGGCAGCTTTTCAGGTCAGAATAATATTGGGAGATGTATCACAGATGGTTGGCAAATTGACACCAAAGGTATTAGCAAAATTTTCTAGGAATTCCAGGTGGAGACTAAGGCAATAAGTTTACCAGCTATGAGATATTACAGATGACATTTCATACTGGTGCCTCTTTTTGATACTATGATACTATGTGTATCAATTTTAGCCAGAAATATTGAAGTTTGCTAAGTTGCATCACCCCAAAGAATTTTGTTTCTTCATTTACATCTTATCCACTTGTCAAAGAGTTTAAGGTAAATAGGGAAAATAGTATTTGTTTAGTTTTGGTGAAGTGGGGAAGGGAAAAGGGAGAAAGGCAACTTCATTTAACCTATAGTGAGTCCTCTTTCCTATTGAGTGTAGTATACTACTTACCTCAATATAAACAACCAGGAACTGAAAAGAAAGAAACAGCATGAGCATCTGACAGAATTTCGAAAGGGAAAACCATGACCCCAGCACTGATAGAGTATGTTGACCAGAGTAAGAGTCTCTATGTTTCTCATCCAAACAAGAAAATGTCTCCTGTTTGGTTCATAGCACTTTATATGTTTAGTTTGAGGCTTACGTCTCTTAAGAAGTCATGACTTTCCTTTTGTGAGATAACATACAATTGAGGAAACCTATTTAGATAAAAAGGTCTAAATAATAAGTTTATTATTATTTTGTGGATATTTGTTTTGCAGATGATATTTAAGAGATAAACCAAATTCACTTCTTTTTTTCTATTCAACAAAAATAACTGGAATCTTTAAGAGGACAACTTCAACTGAATACTTTAAGAATACGGTTAATGAACTACCTTGACCCTCACCCCTGTTATTCTTCTAGCAGTTGTACTCTTACGAGGTCCATCTGTGGTAGATTTAAGTATCTCTTATATTGGTCTCAGGTTTTCCAAAAGAATAGGCCTTAAATTTTTGTCTGTTTTCCCCAACCTCATCCAATTTTATGAGACTCACTGTTTCATCCGAAGGGCGAAAATTGATATCCACAGAGACAATGCGGAATCTCACTGAAACACAGAGATTTTTCCATGAAATCCCCAACAGGGACTCAGGTCAGTAACAGCATGCTGGGATTTCCATGACTGCAGAATAAAGGAATAAGGAAACTCCTCCCTCCTCCCAAGCTTTCCTTGCTATTTTGTTCCTTTTACCTGTTTGTCCTGGCTTGTAGATGGGTTTGTCTGTCTGGACAAAGACTGTGTTCTCTACTTTGGTTATGTGCATTCGTTTCCTCTTAATGAAATGCTGAGTTGGCCCTTTTACCTGCACAAGAATGACTGCCAGGGAAGATGGCAACTCCGGAATCTGTAAAACAGAAATGGGCTGGAGAATCTGCCCATACTCACTTCCCAATGTCTCAGCCTTTATGGGTTTCTGTTTTCCTGGTTAGTCTCTGAGAATCAGTAAGGGATAAAGTCAAGGATTATGCCTTGTTTTATAAGTAGATAATTATGATTGTATAACATGACAGTAATAATTCATTGATTTGATAGAAGGAGAAAATATCATTGCAGTAAAATGAACTAATTCTTCAATCTGGCCATGACAGTAAATGAAATGGGATGCTTGCCTTTTCACAGCAATATGGTGGTATTAAAATAATTATTAAATTCTATCTTCCAAAGGTCAAAAACAACCATATATGTTATCATTTGTACTAAGCCAGTATGATTAAACATTTAATAAGTTAAGTAATAAAAGGTTAAAAGGACAATACATCAACCATCAACCATCTGTGAGATCTTAGATGAGCCATTTGACTGTATGAATCTCAGTGTTTATATCTGTAATGGCATGAACATGATTTACCCTCAGAAATTTACTTTAAGAGCAAATGACATCCTTGCTATAAGTACAGTTAGCTTTCACATATTGCACTAGATACGTTTATAAATATTATGTGAGCATATTAGGTAGAACTTTCATTCTTAGACTCTGATTTGAAATTCATTCTGAATTCCTCATTTTTCCTTCATGAGGGTTTTCTGTGTTTGAGGGGTCAGAACACAAGGTATCCAATATCCTCTCTCTCCCCATCGCCCTTATCCTGAGGAGTGACACTGACGATGAAGGGGCTGCAGTGGAAAGAATTCCTCTCCGCCACCAGGTCTGTGAGGAGGTCCCTGCTCTGCATTCCATACTCCAGAGTCACATTCACTGTCACTGTCTCATTCAGGTGATTAAGGATGACACAGGCCTTTTCGGGAACGCCAGTGTAGAGCTCTGATGGGACCAGCACCACGTACTGCCTGTGGAGAAGACAGGTCTAGATCAACCATGGAGAGGTTAAAAAGACATCATTATTGTGGCTCTTTTCTAGATAACCTTTGCCTTTGTCACCAATCATAGAGCAGAGCCAGATTTCAGCAGAAGCGTATTCTTCAAAGGCCAACCCAAAAGACCTGCGGGACTCAGAAAACCCCAAATTAAACATCAATATGCTTCTCTTGCATTGTGGAACTATTCAGCCTCATAATAATAGAAAGCCTGTTCATAGCCATGGGGAAGCAATCCAAGAATTATTCTATATTTTGGATAGACACTTCAAATTTATAAAACGTGAATTAATCAACATATCATTGAAAGCATTAAGAACTTGTCTGCATGTGGTCTTGGGTTTCATATGGATGATACTACAAATCTCTTTGTTCCAGGAAACACTAGAAAAATAATGTTTAATACATGGTGAGGAGCTGAATTGCTTTTCACTATAGTTTCAGAAGCAACTTTATCTTTTCTTTCTTTAACTCTCTGGTGATGGAAGACAAGTCCAGCCAACCCAAGCTAATCACCAGACATGTTACCACGGACATCCACATGCCACTCTCCTGCCACTGTTTGCCTTTCACTTACAATCACACAAATATGCTGCACTTTGTGATGCTGTATGTTTGCATACACTTTTCTCTCTTCCTAAGTGTCCTTGTATATCTGGAAAACTTCTATTTGCCTCGTAAGACTTATCTCACAAGCAACTTTCTCTATGCAGAATTTGGTGATGCCTCTTCCCTTATATCAGGTCTCATGAAGAGCTGGGTTTTCCTTATGAATATTCCTACAGATTGCTGCAATGTCTGCTTCTGTTGTTGTGATATATTTCATTTTCTGTGCACCATATCTCTCCTTTTTCTATTCTGTGAGATATTGAGGGCAGGGTCTGAATTTTGTTAATCTTCATATTCCCAGGATTGACTGCTACCCCCTAAAGGTTTGCTGAAGGATTGAGTGAACTGACACACAAATCCTGGCTTGTCTGTAGGTCATACATTCATCTTGGTAACCCCTGACTTGGGGAAAACACAGACACTGAGTCATTTCACAGTGGCTAAAACACTGCAGCCGATATGGTGAACCAATAAAAGTTTTATCTTTTTTGGTAGGAATTCTGTATTCTTATTGGTAAATGTTTCGCAAATGTTACTGCCCTATGTCTTTGATTTTTCTAGAATTGGAGTATGTTTCTTTCCACATGAGTAACAACAGCTTACTGACCTTTCCAAGCCCTTCAGCAACAGGAAATTGCAAAAGAACTCAAGAAATAATGATTAAAGAGATAACAATGGGAAAGAAGGAGGAGGACAGAATTTCCTGGGGATATTGCTTACGGTTTTGCAGTAGCTGAAGCATCTCTGGGAAGGAGCAGAAAAAGTAGAATCAAGACAGGCTTGGGCAGTTGGTTTCCCCTCATGGTGTGGAGAGGAAGAGGAAAGAATGGGGGTCAGAGCCCTTGATTCCTTGAACTCTGTGCTTGTTTGAGACTCACCGGTTTTTATTTTACCCGATCGGGCAGTGAAAGCAAACTGCCAACCATTTATTTTTGTAACATATTAACTACTTCTAGCATAAAAAAATCAATTCCAGATCATTTCCATGACCATCAGTATTCTTTCATTCACGCTCCCAAATTTTCCAAACGCTTAAAAATAGTACTTTGAGGCTACCATTGGTTCAGGTTATTAATCAGTACTTTAAATATTTTTAAGAAAAATCAAAATCAATTACATGGTTTGATGAAATAAATCAACATTCTTGACTTTTAAAAAAAGGGATATTAACATAAGTCCATACCCCAAGTCTCTTCTTGGTAGTCCAGAAAGCAACACATAGATTCACCCAAGATTCATCCTAAATGTCTCTTTAATGAAACATGGAAATGAAATCTATGACAGAATTTTAAGCAAAATAAGTTTGGAGGTGATTGGTCCATTGTTTGAAAGTTTAACTTTTGATTTTTATAGCTATCCTTATATTTGTTTAGTACAGAGAAAAAAACAGTTCATTTGGGAGTAACAAGCCATGTAATACATTTTTACTGTTCACTCAACATCTAGAGTAGAAAGCCAATTATTCATTTTATTCTCTAAGGAAATGACCTCTACCTGATGAACATTCTTATTTAAATGTAGCTAGAGTGATATAAAAATATTTTATTAATGCTGATGCATCATGCCATTTGCTTTCCAAGGAAGATTGGCATGTTAGAATCTATTTTTATGGAATTCTGAGTGAGGATGGGGAATATTCTATTGTGCTCACCTCTAAATTGGGGCTAGGCAGGTCTTTTTTTTTTTCACCTCTAAACACTTTAATATAAGTGTTTAATAAGAATATTTCCATATAATGACAATTTTAGTATTACAACTAATGTAATTAACAAATAGTTCCTAAACTTGCATAAAACCCAATTCATATTTAATTTATAGGCAGGTCTTGATACACATTTTTGTATATGATCTGAAAGAGTGACAAAGAAGTGAAGATAACATATGTGACAACTCTTGGTGAACAGAAAAACTACAGATATGTAAGTATTAACATTACAATGTGGGTGAAAAAATGCCAAGTCAAATGGAATGAACTATAATAATACACTGGGCTAGCCTTTGGTGGTTGGCAAATGATTGCAGAATGAATGTGAACTCTTCTGCTTTCTTTTGGCTCCCTCTCTCACAAGAATCTACATGCCCTCTCCACTTCCACTCTCCCACTCTTCCTAGCTCTCCCCACCTCCCACATCCCACTCCTGCACTGCCATGAATGCCTTCTTCTCTATCAGCCTAAGATGGGATAAATTAACTTATTATTTTCCCAGGCATGATTATACTTTTTAGATATGTACCAAACCTATATTCAACCAAATGCTGAATGACTAAGTATAAAAATTGGTTTTTTTTAAGAAGTAAAAATCATCATTATAGTTTGAACTTCTAGAATGGATGAATAAGTCTGACATATTATCAAAAAAAAATTTTTTTTTTCAGACAGAGTGTCACTCTGTTGCCCAGGCTAGAGTGCCGTGGCGTCAGCCTAGCTCACAGCAACCTCAAACTCCTGGGCTCAAGCAATCCTTCTACCTCAGCCTCCTGAGTAGCTGGGACCACAGGCATGTGCCACCATGCCCAGCTAATTTTTCCTATATAGATTTTTAGTTGTCCAGCTAATTTCTTTCTATTTATTTTTAGTGGAGATGGGGTCTCGCTCTTGCTCAGGCTGGACTCAGACTCCTAGGCTCAAACAATCCTCCTGCCTCGGCCTCCCAGAGTGCTAAGACTACAGGTATGAACCACCGTGCCTGGTCCAAAATTTTATTACTTTGATTTTTAATGAAAAATTTTGTTGATACATTTTAAATATTTGACATTATGGGGAAAAATAATATTTTCTCAGCACTGTCAGCTAAGGCTTTTATAGTCTCGTGATCTTCAAATTTTTTTGTGTGTATTCCCTAAAAGAATTTTATTCAACATGTAACCCCTCACACATACTTGACATCTAAAATTTTCATCATGAGCAAGATGACATAAGAGTGTAGCATAAATATTGACATTTCAAAAATAAATGTGTAGTATCACTTTTTAAATGTATCCAATAAAATGCAAACACTGTGGTGATTTGTTGCCTATCATCATCCATTTAAAACATACATGAACTGTTTTTTTGTCGGTAGGAAATTTTACATCATTCTTTTTTCTTTTTTATCTTGTATTTTCCATTATACTTCCTCAAGTAATTTTAACTTGGTGTTTCATACTTCAATATATTTTGTCACCCTATTTTATGTCTGCAATTAAAGATAATAATAATTATCATAAAAAATGTTCTCAAAAAAAGTTCTCATGCCATAAAGTTCTAATTAGTAATAATATTTTCTGTATTATTACTATAAAAATTATTATCAATATGTTACATATAAAAACTATGTACACCTACTGTAATATTAATAAATATTAAGTGTGAGAAAATTGTGTTTGAAAATAATTTAATGTAATAAATCATGTATTCCATCTGGATCCCTCAAAAAGATTATGTATCCTTGGATGAATATTGCTTATTGCAAGATTGAAAAAAGTTTCCACTATCCATTCTCTTTTTTTTTTACCTCCTGTTTTTTTACTTTCTTTAATTTTATTTTTTTTATTTCAGAATATTACAGGGGTACATTTAGGTTACATAAATTGCTTTTGTACCATTTGAGTCAAAATTATAAGTTTGCCCATCCCCCAGATAGTGTGCACTGTACTCGTTAGGTGTGAATTTACCCATCCCCTCCTCCCCCTTCCACCTGCTTGATTTCCAATGAATGATATTTCCATATGTGCACATAGTATTGATCAATTAGTTCCAATTTAATTGTGAGTAAATGTGGTGTTTGTTTTTCCATTCTTGCAATACTTCACTTAGAAGAATAGTCTCCAATTCCATCCAGGTTAAGACAAAAGGTATTAGTATACCATTTTCTTATGGTTGACTGGTGCTCCATGGTATACATATACCACATTTTATTAATCCACTCATGGTTTTTTTAATTTTTTTAATTTCAGAATATTATGGGCATACAAACATTTTGGTTACATATAATGTATTTGCCTCACTCAAGCCAGAGCTACAAACATGCTCTTCCCCCATACAGTGTGCTCTGCACCCATTAGTTGTGAGTTTACCCATCCCACCCCCCCCACCTGACCAGCACCCCATGAATATTACTTAGATGTGAGCACCTTAGTGTTGGTCAGTTAGTACCAATTTGATGGTGAGCACATGTGGTGCTTGTTTTTCCATTCTTGCCATACTTCACTTCGAAGGTTGGGCTCCAGTTCTATTCAGGATAATATGAGAAGTGCTAGATCACCAATGTTTTTTGTAGTTGAGTGGTATTCCATGGTAAACATACCACATTTTATGAATTCACTCATGTATTGATTGGCACTTGGATTGTTTCCACATCTTTGCAATTGTGAATTGTGCTGCCATAAACATTCAAGTACAGATGTCTTTATTATAGAATGTCTTTTTTTCCTTTGGGTAGATGCCTAGTAGTGGGATTTCTGGATCAAATGGTATTTCTATTTTTAGTTTTTTGAGGTATCTCCAAATTACTGTACACAGGGATTGTACTAATTCGCAGTCCCACTAGCTGTGTACTAGTGTTCCTATCTCTCCACATCCACAGCAGCATTTGCTGTTTTAGGACTTGTTGATAAAAGCCATTCTCACTGGAGTTAGGTGATAGCTCACTGTGGTTTTGATTGGCATTTTATGAATAATTAGAGATGTTGAACACTTTTTTATATGTTTTCTGGCCATTATTCTGTCTTCTTTCGAAAAGTTTTGGTTCATGTCCTTTGCCCACTTTTTGATGGGGTTGTTTGATTTTTTCTTGTTAACTTATTTAAGTTCTATATAGATTCTTGTTATCAGCCTTTATTGGATATGTAGCATGCAAATATTTTCTCCCATTCTGTAGGTTGTCTATTCACTCTAATGATAGTTTTCTTGGCTGTGCAGAAGCTTTTTAATTTAAGGAGGTCCCACTTATTTATTTTTGTTGCTGCTGTGATTGCTCCGGGGGTATTCTTCATAAATTCCTTGCCTAGGCTGATGTCTATAAGAGTTTTGCAACATTTGCTTCTAGAATTCTTAAGGTTTCATGCTTTAGGTTTAAATCTGTTATCCATCATGAGTTGATTTTTGTGAGAGGTGAGAGGTGGGGATCCAGTTTCAATCTTCCACATGTGGTTATCCAGTTTTCCCAGCACCATTTCGTGAATAGAGATTCTTTTCCCCAGTGTATATTTTTGTCTGCTTTGTCGAAGATTAGATGATGATATGAGGATGGTTTTATATCTGGGTTCTCAGTCCTGTTCCAAAGGTCGATATCTCTGTTCTTGTAGCAGTCCCATGATGTTTTGGTTACTATAGCCTTGTAGTAAAGCTTGAAGTCTGGCAGACTGATGGCTCCCAATTTGTTCTTTTTGCTTAAGATTGCTTTGGCTATACGAGGTCTTCTCTGGTTTCATACGAAGCATAGAAATATTTTTTCTAGATCTGTAAAGAATGATGACAGTATTTTAATCAGATTGCATTAATTCTATAGATCACTTTAGGTAGTATGGACATTTTAAAAATATCGATTTTGCCTATCTATGAGCATGGAAAGATTATCCATCTGTTTACATCTTCTGTAATTTCTTTTCTCAGTGTTTCATAGTTCTCCCTATATAGGTTTCTCCCCTCCTTCATTGAATATATTCCTAAACATTTAATTTTCTTTGATGCTATTGTGAAAGATGTTGCATCTTTAATTTGATTTTTGGCTTGACTATTATTCCAAAATTTCTAATGTCATGCTTTTCTTATACCAGAAATAGATTTTAGATGGATGTATGTGCCTGCGATGGGCTGTGATGCCTTGATTAAAAGAGTGTGTGCAAATATCAATATTTTGAATTATCTTTTTGTAAGAGACAAGCAAGAAATTTTTCACTTCAAGTCACATTCAAAATATATATTATAACTGAAAGAGAATATTTATATATTAAAATAAACTTATAAGTCATGCCTTGATTATATTACTGGCATTATACAGTGAATTTATACAATTATTACCTACAACAATCATAGGATTATTGATTGTGCCTGATTTCAAGGATTCAAGAAATGATGTTGAAATAAATTGAGGACAAAGCTGAATCTAAATGGCAGATTTTAAGGAAATATCAAAGTCAAAGATAAATATCATGGCATTCCAATAGATATAACACATATCCCAAAAGTGATAAATATGAAGGCTTTATCACAGCATCAAAAATTTTAATAAGAAAGTCAAAAGCTAAGTTATGACTGTAATTATCACATTAAATACTTATATAATATTTATTTTTATTTATTTTATTTATTTTTTTATTTCAGCATATTATGGGGGCACAAAAGTTTAGATTATGTATATTGCCCTTGCCTCCCTTCCCCCGCTGAGTCAGAGCTTCAAGCATTTTCATCCCCCAAACTTACATAATATTTACTTAAATACTTAAATAAGGGCTCGAGGAGAAGACGTAAATGTGAAAAGAATTGACTTTGTAATTGCTGATAATTTTGATATGTTAATTATATAACAAATAGATCTTTTTAATTATCAAAATAAAACTATTTTTAAAAGAAACTTTATAAAAGACATTACCTTTGGACATAGTTCTAAACCAATGTCATTTCCAAAGAAAATGTGTTTACAGAGCATTGAGCAACTTTGAGTGGGTTAAGAATGAAAGTGTTTTTGCCGCCTTAGTGTACATTGGGGGAGGTAGAGTTAGAATCATTGGCACATGTGGAATAAAACTGATGCTCATATTAAAACATATGGGACATGAATAACAATACTTTTATTGAACAAAGTAGCAGGAATCTTGGTTGGTATAATTTATCTATTATGATAACTTGCTGATTAAGACTGTATATATTTTCTATCACGCCTGTAATCCTGGCACTCTGGGAGGCCAAGGTGGGTGGATCGCTCGAGGTCAGGAGTTCGAGACCAGCCTGAGCAAGAGCAAGACCCCGTCTCTACTAAAAATAGAAAGAAATTATCTGGCCAACTAAAAATATATATAGAAAAAATTAGCTGGGCATGGTGGTGCATGCCTGTAGTCCCAGCTACTTGGGAGGCTGAGGTAGTAGGATCACTTAAGCCCAGGAGTTTGAGGTTGCTGTGAGCGAGGCTGACGCCACGGCATTCACTCTAGCCTGGGCAACAGAGCGAGACTCTGTCTCAAAAAAAAAAAAAAAAGACTGTATATATTTTCTCCTTGTGAATACTCGGCCTGTTACAGAGCAGGCTGGAAGAATAAGGGGGTTACAAAACATGTTTCCATCCTTCAAGTATTTCCCTGTACAGATTCTGAGAGGCAGGACAAATAATAAAAGAAATATAAGGAATGTATTACTTTTTGTCTTATTAAAAACTCATGCTTAATAATTACACTATATTAATATTCAAAGATCAGGCCAGCGGGCTTGTCAACTGAGGTGTAATTCCTCCAGCCTGCTTTATTCAAGACTGTAGTGGTACTTCCTTCAATGAATATCCCTGAAAACTGCCCTAGTAGCAAAATAATCTACTCAGACCAGTCTTCTTTATTCCTCTGAGTCATCAATGGAAGTTTCGCCCAGGAGAATGAAGGGTACAGTGCCTGTGCCAGTGTGCACGCACATGTGTGTGTGCACACACGTGTACACACTCTGGGACCCCCAATCCCCACAACCCCAACGTGCTGACTCTTGTACCTTTTCTGCTTCAGCCATACTGAACTCCTTGCTTTCCTCCAGTGCTTGAGAGTCTTTCTACTTCACTTAGAACCTTTGTGCCTTTCGTTACCTTCTCTTGCATTGCTCTTCTGCAGATATTCACAGCTAACTTCCTCACCTCCTTAAACCTTCTTGGTGAGGTCTACCCTGACCACACCATTTAAAATTGCAAAGTCTACCTCCCCATCTTGTGTCACTCCTGATCTTCCTTGCTCTGCTTTTTTTCATAGCACTTGTTACTGTCTGACATGTTATATAATGCACTTACTTATTTTTTTTCTTGTTTATTGCCTGTTTCCCCTCACTAGAATATAATGTAGAAATATTGCCTTGGTTTTTACTGTTCCTTGTCATTGAGAACTATTAATATATCCATTAATAAAATTTAACAATTATTTGTTGAATAAATGAATGAAAACAGCATGTGCCTATGAGATACGACATTTGTGTTTTCTCTCTTAAAAATATGTAAAAAGATAAATGAATAAATTGAATTGTATGCATATATTTCATATAGAACAAAATGACAACATTTCAAAGAGAATGAGTTAAGGCTTACCTAAGATAATGTCAAGTTAGTCTTTCTTCAAGTAATCATATACCAGATTCAATTACATAGTTTTATCAGTAGATCATAGGGCTTTCTTCTTCTTTTAATAATGATATAGATGAAGATGTGTGTGTGTATATATATACATACCCTGTACCTGCAAGCATATTTTAAAGTCTTTAAAAGTATTGGCTAAATATAAGAAAGATAGAAATGTGGCTCTCTTTTACATCTTTCTAGTGTATTATTATTTTCTGGGAGACTATTTCTACATAATTTTTTTTTGAGGTAGTAATAAAATATTTTGTAAGATACAAAAATCTATTGAGTTCAGGTAGCTTATTCCATAGCCAATGAATTACAAGAGAATCAAAGGCCAATTAAAGGTCATTCAAGGTGGTAAATAGGTTATATTTTCATGCAATAAAATGATAGTGTAGAGCAATAATTAATAGCAACATACCACTCTCTGAAACCTGCCTTTTTGTCAAATAAATATGTGGATTTGAGAGATATTAATTTGTAATTTCCTAAGCAGAAAACAAGCATATATTTTTAAGGAACAACTCAGAGAAATGAGTTTATTATTTTGAGAGAATAGTATCCTTTTTGAAAATCTAAAAGGGATCCTTCCATTCCCCAGTTGACATAAAGGAGCTCCAAGCTCAAGGAAAGAAGTACAGATATTGGGAGAAAAAGACATCATAGACATGGTTGTATGTGCCTTCCTCAACATGGATGGGACCTATGTTACATTATGGTAAGAAAATTCAGGAAGAGAACCTTTAAAATAAGAAAACAAGAGCTCTCATTCTTACCAATAACCTTAACCTTACCAATGCATACATTTTGATTCTGAATAGAGAGAAACTATTTTAAGGGAAATACTACGATTTTCTCAAAATTACAAAACCATTAAGCCTGTGATGATTGAATTACCCCCACATTTCAGGCTGGTGTCTGATTTAATCACAGAGGCAAGAAGGACTTGGTCAGGTTAAATGACTTAAGCGTTTGTGATCTCCCTCCAAGGGTCTGCAATCTCTTTACTGTCCCTCCCTTCGTCATTGCCCCTGATCATTTAACTGTTACTGAAGGAGTGAAAGAGCTGAGAGCAGACACTAGAATATGCATCTTAGAGAAAAATTTTGGAAAAGAAAAAAGATTGATAAAATATTTTGTTGAGCCTTTATTCCTTGACAAACCCTATTCTAGGCTTTTTTGGGTCTTGGCTTGGTAGCTGAAAGTAAGGAAGACTTCACAATTCCTCTATTCTGAGATTAACTGCCCTGGCGGGGGAGGGGTGGAGGTGGCAGGGACCCTTGCAAGAATTGTTTTATCTCTCAGTAATACTATAACAATATACATGCGATTTGATTAAATAAATGACTTCTTTATTCACTGAAAGATATGAATTGTAAAAGTGAATCAGAGGTTCAAAAAATTGGTTTCATAAATTATTATTTTTTTTATTTCAAAATATTACTTAAGGGGTATAAGTGCTGTTACACAGATACCTTGAATAATTCTCAAGTCAGGGCTTTTAGTGTGCCCATCACCAGATAATGTGTTCAATGTACCCAATAGGCAACTGTTTATCCCACAATCCCTGCTCCCTCCTGGTTTCTTGGTTTCTCATGTTCTTTTTTTTTTTTTTGTCTTTTTTTTTTATTTCATCATATTATGGGAATACAAATGTTTAGGTCACATATATTGCCTTTGTCCCGCTGGAGTCAGAGCTTCAGGCGTGTCCATCCCCAAGACGGTGTGCACCACACCCATTAGATGTGAATATATCCTTTCCCTCCTTCCCTCTCCCACCTGCCTGACACCCGATGAATGTTTTTACTGTATGTGCACGTGAGTGTTGATCCATTAAAACCAATCTGATGGTGAGTACACGTGGTGCTTGTTTTTCCATTCTTGTGATACTTCACTTAGAGGATGGGCTCTAGCTATATCCAGGATAATACAAGAGGTGCTAGGTCACCATTGTATTTTGTGGCCGAGTATCACTTTGTACCTGTGTGTACCCATTTTTTAGCTCCCACTTATAAGTGAGAATATATGATGTTTGGTTTTCCATTCCTGAGGTACTTCTATTAGGATAATGGTCTTCAGTTCCACCCAAGTTGCTGCAAATGACATTATTTCATTCCTTTCTATGATTTAGTAGTACTCCATGGTATGTGTACTACATTTTCTTTATCCACTCATCAACTGATGGGCACTTAGGTTGATTCCACATCTTTGCTATTGTGAATTGTGCTGCAATAAACATTTGAGTGCAGGTGTCTTTGTGATAAAATGACTTCATTTCCTTTGGGTAGATATCCAGTAGGAGGATTGCTGGATTGAATGGTAGGTCTACATTTATTTCTCTGAGGAATCTCCATACAGTTTTCCATAGAGGCTGTACTAATTTGCAGTCCCATCAACAGTGTATAAGCATTCCTTTCTCACTGCATCCACATCAGCATCTATTGTTTTTTGACTTTTTAATCATGGCCATTCTGATAGGGGTAAGGTGGTATCTCATGGTAGTTTTAATTTACATTTCCATGATGATTAGTGATGGTGAGCATCACTTCATATGTTTGTTGGCCCTTTGTCTATCTTTTTTTTTTAAAATATCTGTTTATGTTTTTTTTACACTTTTTGGTGAGGTTATTTATGTATTTCTTACTGATTTGTTTGAGTTCTTTGTAGATTCTGGGTGTTAGACTTTATACATCCATGTATACTTTGTAAATATTTTCTGTTCTGTAGATTGTCTATTCACTCTTAATTATTTCCTTCTCTGTGTAGAGGTTTTTAATTTAATCATCTCATTTATTTATTTATTTTTGTTGTTGCTATATTTGCCTTTGGGGTCTTAATCATAAATTCTTTGCCTAGGCTGATGTCTAGAAGAGTTTTTCCTGTTTTCTTCCAGAATTTTAATGGTTTCATGCCTGAAGTCTTTTATCCATCTTGAATTAAGTTTTTTATATGATGAGAGATAGGGGTCCTATTTCATTCTTCTGCTTTATGCTTCTTGCTTTATGTCCAGTGTTTATTTATTTTCTCCTTTGAGGATCTGTTCAGTTCTGTCAGTGGGTTGTTGAAGTCCTCAGCAACTACAATGTTGCTGTTTATCCCTTTGTTTATATCTAGCAGGGTTTGCTTTATAAATACAGGTGAACCTGCATTAGGTACATAAATATTTAGCATTGTTATGTCTTCTTGTTGAATTGCTCCCTTTACCATTTACCATCATGTAATGACCATATTCATCTTTCTTTACTACTATTGATTTGAAGTCCATGTTATCTGACATGAGAATGGCTACTACAGCTGCTTCCTTTGATTTCCATTTGTATGGAATATTTTTTTTACATTCCTTCAGCTTGAGTCCGAATGAGTCCTTGTGGGTTAGATGTGTTTCCTGTAAACAGCAGATACTTGGCTTATATATATATGTATATCTATTCAGCCAGTCTCTGTCTCTTGAGTGGGGAATTCAGGCTGTTCACATTTCTTGAAAGAATTGGTAAGTGGGATGCATTTCTGTTCATCCTGCTTGGTAGAACCTTATTGTTTTGTTTAAATTCTTGAGCTATTATTACACATGGGTTTTGAGATTTAGCTTTTGGGTGATTTTACAGTGGTGGGTGTCTGTTGTGCTGAATGATGTATAATGCAGATCCGAGTATTTCCTGCAGGGCAGGTCTGGTCTTGACAAATTCTCTCAGGGTTTGCTTGTCTCAAGGGTCTTTATTTCACCCTCATATAAAAAACTTAGTTTTTCAGGATACAAAATTCTAGGCTAGCCATTACTCTGTTTAAGAAGACTGAGGTTAGGGCCCCAGTTTCTTCTGGCTTATAAGGACTCAGCTGAGAAGTCTGCAGTTAGCCTGAAGGGTTTTCCTTTGTAAATTACCTGATGTTTTTACCTTACAGTTTGTAGGAGTCTTCCTTCATATTAACTTTGACCTCTCTGATGACTATGTGTCATGGTGATTGACTCTTTGTGATGAATTTACCAGGAATTTGTTGAGATTATTATACCTGGAAATCTAAATTTCTAGAAAGACTGAGTAAGTTTTCCTCAATTATTCCATGAAATAGGTTTTCCAAACCTTGTGTGTTCTCTTCTTCACCCCCAGGAATGCCTATGATTCTTATGTTTGGCCTTTTCACATAATCCCATAGTTCTTGTAGGCTTTGTTCATTCCTCTCATTTCTCTCTTCTCTGTCTTTGACTGACTTGTTTAATTCGAAGGTGTTCTCTTCAAGCTCTGAAATTCTTCTGCCTGGTCTAGTCTAATCTTAAAACTTTCTACTGTGTATTACTAATTCCTTGAATGAAGTTTTTATTTCCAGAAGTTCTATTTGAATTTTTGTTAATAATTCAATTTCTTTATTTTTTATTCATTTCTTGTATTGTTCCTGTGGTTTCTTTGTGTTGGTTTTCCATTTCCTTTTGTATTTCATTGAGCCTTCTTATAATCCAAATTTCAAATTCTTCATTTGTTATTTTGATATTTTTGATTTGGTTGGTACCCCTTGGTAAAGAGTTATTGTTTCCCTTTGGGGGTGACTTATTGCTCTGATTTTTCATACTTCTGTAGTTCTTTTGCTGATTCCTTCTCATCTTGCCTCTCAATCCAGTCCTGGGAGTACTGGGCCTAGCTTGCAGGCTTGTCCATGTGTCCCTGAAGATCAATCTTTACCATGTCAGGGAGAAGAGTGCTGGTCCCAAGTTGCCTATGGGATGTCCAAACAGGTTTGATGGTCCTCTTGGGTTGCCTTTGTCCTGCTGTCTTCACCTTCTCCCAGCAGTGTGAATTGTGTTGTGTTCCCCAGCTTACCCTCTGATACGGGGAGTGATCTGGTGAGTATGAATGTCACATCCTCTTTGGTTTAGTTGGGTCATACTAGGATGCACTATTGAGTTGTTTTCCATGTTATTTGTTGATATTTGTATTAAAGAGCCCATTGCTAAGATATTCTCTTGGGGTAGACTCTGGTGCCCCAAGTGGAGTCCTTGAGTCCCTCAAGCTTTAGAAGAGACCCTGAAGCTCGCAAGGGGTTGCTTGGTCTTCACCACCACTGAAATGGAGAGAGGGGCAAGGCAGTTGATGTCTAGGATGTGGGAGCCTGAAAGGCTTTGCAAAGCCTTGGCAGCGCCCAGCAAATGCTTCTCTGGCCACTAGGGGGAGCCGCTGGTATGAGCATCAGGATGGGCTCACCAAACCAGAAGGGCTGATCATGGGGGAGGGGCCTAAATGCTGAGTGCTAAGGTATAGGTCTAGGATCTTTCTGCCCCTATCCGGAAGCAGAAATGCAGTTTTTCTGTGGGGAGGGTTTGTCACTCCCCAAAATTGCCACTCCTTCTACCACCGCAGCACACTCCATGTGTGCTCCTTCACCACCCAAGTTCGGCTCTCAAACCTCCCCCCAGTCTGTATGTCTGACCCACTAGCATGTGTCTTTGTGAAATGCCAGCGGTTGTGCACCCCTGTTCTACAACCACTCCTTGGAGGAAGAGGTGTGGGCCCCCTCTGTGGAAGCCTCTGCCTGTATCTTGCACCTGCCAGAGAGAAATGGCTGCCCATGAATTTCTCGGCAGGAACTGCTCACCCTGTCATAATGAGTGGGGGGAGGGACCGCAGCACCGGTGCAGCTGGCACATTTGAGTGTGAGGCTTTTAGTTGCCACGGAACCAACTATTCCCCTCCAAATGACATGCCCTTATCCAATATGGCAGTTCTCCAACTCCAGGATGGGTGTACTCCCAGATCCCTATTTCTTCAGCACCCCACTACGCTGTCCTGTAGGATATTTCTGCATGGGCTTCCTTGCCAGGCTGAATGCAGCTCCCCAACTTCCCTCCTGTGTTTCTCTGCACCCCTCTTGTGTCCAGGGTGCAGCTAGGACAACTTGCTTCTCTGAGTCACTGGTGTGAGTCTCTGCAAAATGCCTACAGGCAGGAAGTTCCCAAATTGTTCACCCCTGTTCCACAGAAGACCTCAAGGGGAAGAGGTGTGAGTCCCACTCTCTGAGGAGATCTTATCCTGGGAAGCACACCTACCAGAGAGAATTGGCTCTTCGTGAACTTCTTGGCTCAAACTATGCTTGCAGTTGTACCAGTGGAGGAGGGACCGCAGCTCCTGGACAGCCTGAGCTCCCAATGCTTTCTCAGTTGCAGTGGATAGGGAAGGTGTGGGGTGAGGGGAGTGTCTGGATGGGCGAAAGCTGGCACTCTGGCCTCTTGTGGCACTCTCCTGGGGGGGTGTCCCACTTGGCTTGCTAAAACTCCTGGGACTCACTATTTCACCCGACTATTCCATATTTGATACCGTGCCTGGGCTCAGGGTCAGAAAAGCCTTCAGTATAGTGTCCCACTGTTCACCGAAGGCATTTATGAGGAGGAGGGAATCCTCCCTTACCCTTTCACTGGGCTCAGAGACTCTCTGGGTTTGATACCCACTGATATCTTCTCCTCTTTATCTCCTCAGCTTTGCAATTTTCTCCATGAGGTCCCCAGCCATGTCTGACTTCTCTCTCTGTGGTCCACAACTTAGCTGTGACTCTATCCCCCCTCCTCTATTTGATATCTTACCTTCCCATTGGGACAGTCTGGCAAGCATTGTCTCTAGTGGGTCATCTTACTCAGTAATTGATTTGTGTATGTTAAACTATCTTTGTATCCCTGGGATGAAAGCTACTTGATCATGGCACATTATATTTTTGGTGTGATGTTTAATTCTGTTTGCTTGTATTTTGCTGAGGATTTTTACATCTATGTTCATAAGAGATACTGATCTGTAGTTTTCTTTTTTTGTTGTGTCCTTTCCTGGCTTTGGTATCAGGGTGATACTGAATTCACAGAATGAGTTCAGGAGGATTCCCTCCTCACTGCTATGGAATAGTTTCTGTAGGATAGGTATCAGTTCTTTGTAGGTCTGGTGGAATATGGATCTGAATCTGTCTAGTCGATGGCTTTTTTTGTTGGGATATTTTTAAATTACAGCTTCAATCTCACTGCTAATTAGTGGTCTGTTCAGGATTTCTATTTCTTCATGATTTAGGCTTGGGAGATTGCGTTTCCAGGAATTTGTCCATTTCCTCTAGGTTTCCTAGTTTGTTTGTGTAGAGGTTTTCATAGTATTCATGGATGATATTTTGCATTTCTGTTGTATCAGTTGTAATGTCTCCTTTATCATTTCTGATTGAAGTTATTTGAGTCCTTTCTTTTTTATTTCTGTTTAATCTGGCAAGTGGTCTATTAATTTTGTTTATTTTTTCAAATAACCAACTTTTTGTTTCATTGAGTCTCTGTATTTTTTTTCCCTTTCATTTAGTTCTGCTTTGAGCTTTGTTATTTCTTTTCTTCTGTTCGCTTTGTGTTTGGTTTGTTCTTCTTTTTCTAGTTCCTTGAGATGTGACTTTATGTTGTTTATTTGTAATCTTTTTATATTTCTAATGTAGGCATTTAAGGCTATGAATTTTCCCCTTAGGGATGCTTTTGCTGTATACAATACATTTTGAAAGCTTGTGTCCTTTTGATATTCAATTCAAGGAATATTTTGATTTTCATCTTAATTTCATCATTGACCTAGGGGTCATTCAGCAGCATGTTGTTTAATTTTCATGACTTTTTGTAGTTTTGAGTTTCTCTTGGACTTGATTTCTAGTTTTATTCCACTGTGATCTGAGAAAATGCATGGTATGATTTTAATTTTTTTGAATTTGTTGAGACATGTTTTGTGGCCTAAGATATGTTCAATCTTGGAAAATGTCCCATGTGCTGATGAAAAAAAAATATATATATTTTTTATCAAGACAGAGTCTCACTCTGTTGCCCTGGCTAGAGTGCTATAGCATCAGCCTAGCTCACAGCAACCTCAAACTCCTGGGCTCAAGAAATCCTGCTGCCTCACCCTCCCCAGTAGTTGAGACTACAGGCATATGCCACCATTCCTGGCTTATTTTTTCTATATATTTTTAGTTGTCCAACTAATTTCTTTCTATTTTTTTTTTTTTTAGTAGAGGTGGGGTCTCGCTCTTGCTCAGGCTGGTCTCCAACTCCTGAACTCAAATGATCTGCCTGCCTTGGGGTCCCAGAGTGCTAGGATTACAGGCATGAGCCACTGTGCCTGGCCAAAAAAAAATGTTTATTCAGTAGTTTTCGGGTAAAATGTTCTGTAAATATCTGAAAGGTCCATTTGTTCTAGAGTCCTGTTTAAGTCCAGTGTTTCTTCATTGATTTTCTGCTTCAATGATCTGTCCAGTTCTCTCAGTGGACAGTTGAGGTCCCTGGTGATTAAGATACTACTGTTTATTTCTTTGCTTAGATCTAGAAGTACTTTTGCTTTATGAAACTCAGAGCTCCTGTGTTATATGCATATAACTTTAGGATTGTTATGTCTTCTTCTTGAATTGCTCCTTTTAGCATTATGTAATGTCCATGTTTGCCTTCTTTTACTGTTGTTGATTTAAGGCCTATTTGATCTAATATGAGAAACTACACCTGCTCTCTTTTGGTTTTCATTTGCATGGAATATTTTTTTCCACCCCTTAACCTTGAGTCTATATGAGTCCTTATGGTTTAGATGTGTTTCTTGGAGACAGCAAATACTTGGTTTGTGTTTATTCATCCATTCAGCCAGTCTATGTCTTTCGAGCGGGTCATTCAGACCATTCATATTGAATGTTAGTATTGATACGTGGGATGCTGTTCTGTTCATGTTGAATGATACCTTATTGATTTGTTTTCTCTCTTGTGCTATTGCTTTATAATAGCTGTGAGTTCTAACTTTCAAGTGTTTTTACACTATTGGTATCTATTGTGGTATTGCATGCATAATATACTTTTGAGCATTTCCTGTATGGCAGGTCTAGTAGTGACAAATTCCCCTAGTGTTTGCTTGTCCGGAAAAGTCTTTATTTCTCCATTATTTATGAAACTTAGTTTTGCAGGGCAGAAAATTCTTGTCTGGCAGTTATTCAGTTTAAGAAGATTAAAAATGGGGCCCCAATCCCTTCTGGCTTATAAGATTTCCACTGAGAAGTCTGCTGTTAGCCTGATGGTTTTTCCTTTGTAGGTTAGTTGTTGCTTTTGTCTTGCAGCTTGTAGAATTTTCTCCTTCATTTTGACTTTGGCTGAATGATGACTATGTGTCTTGGGAATGTCCTATTTACTATAAATCTGCCTGGTGTTTGATGACCATCTTTTATCTGGATGTCTAAATCTCTGGAGATACCAGGGAAGTTCTCCTGAATAATTGCCTTGAATAGGTTTTCCATGCTTTTTGCTTTTTCTTCTTCTCCCTCTAAGATAACTACAATTTGTATATTGGCTTATTTCACATAGTCCCATATTTCTCTGAGTGATTGTTCATTCTTCTTTATTCTTTTTTCTCCATCTTTGACTGACTGGGTTATTTTGAAAGTCTTGTCTTCAAGCCCTGAGATTCTTTCTTCTGTTTGGTCTAGTCTATTGTTGAAGCTTTATGCTGTATTTTGTAATTCCCTAAATGATTCTTTCATTTCTTTAAGTTCTGTTATAGCCTTTTTTATGTTGCCTTTCTCTAGTGAGCTTTTCATTTTTGTCATTTATGTCCTGAAACTTTTTTTTTTTTTTTGGCTTCTTTGTATTGGTTTTCAACTTTCTCTTCAATTCCATGTTTTGAATTCCATTTCTGACATTTCAACAATTTCCTTTTGGCTGGGGACCACTGCTGTGGATCTGTTGTGATCCTTTGGGGGTGTCCAACTAGCTTGTTTTTTCTTGTTGCTGGAATTTTTTTTGCTGGTTTCTTCTTAACCAGCAAAACAGGTTTCTTCTGAGACCTGTTCTTTCAGCTTACGGCTGATAGGTTTGTCATGTACCTGTTCTCATTTTCTGGGAACTCTACTACTTAAATAGATAGATAATGCTTTCATGTCCTACTCTGGAGAATTGACCTGGAGGGAGAGGGGTAGATGTACTGCGAGCCTGTAACACAGGTGTTCTCCTGCGTTATCTTGATCCCCTGTGATTGTCACAGTCTAAGCCGATGCTGGGGGATATTTGTTCAGATTGGTGTATTGGTCCCCAGGCCACTGTTGGAAGCTCAGGCAGAGGACTGTCCAAGTTCCCCTACGCAGAGGTGAGTGGTGTGAACTTGGGCAGTGCCAAGGTGGGTTGTGGGATCTGGGTCAAGGCTGGATGATCTTCATATGCAGTGATTTGTTGTTGGTCCATAAGTCAATGTTGGAAGCTCAAGCAGGGGACTTGGTGAGTTCTTCTCCACTGAGTTGGGCATTGCAGGAGATTGCTCTGCCTCCCTGTGGTGGTGGGAGTAGCTCTTTGGCAAGGTTGTATAGGCAGTGGCCATAGGTGTCAGGGCTGTGGCATTCACTCCATTAAGGTCTAGGTGTAATGGCACTATGCAGGGTGGGGGGAGGCAGTTTGTGGCTAGTAGATCCATGATGGCAAGCTGGACTATAGATGTGACATCACACAGTGCCATGGGGGGGTTGCCCAATAGTTGTTGCACAGGGCTGGGGGCTTGTTCTGATGGTTGGCACTTGGAGTCATGGGGGCATGACCAGATGGTTGACATACAGGTTTGTGGGGAGGGGGGGCATGGACCTCTGCTTGGTACCCAGATCCACGGGGGCATGGGCCTCAGCTGGCAGTGCACGGGTCAGGGTGCTTGCTCCACTGGTCAAGGTATGGGGCCACGGGGGATGGGCTGCTGGATGGCTGGGGTTCTCTCACCACACAGATCCTGCTGAGGCTGTGACCATGAGACCCCTTGAGCTCTGCCCAAATTCCTAGGGCGGGGGTGCTAGGCTCTTAGTCACAGGTGTGCGAGAGCATCTGCCCTTCCTGCTCTCTCCCCAGAGCAGCAAAGGGTGATGTTGGGGCAGCTGCAGCAAAGTCAATCCCTGTGTAGACTGAGAGCTCTGGACCTGAGAGCTCAGAGTGGCATCAGCTACTGTAACTTGGGAGCTGAGACCAGCGAGTCCCTGCTGAGCCTGCTGTCTGATGCAACTTTACTATATAGTCTCCAAGCAGTTCCCTGATCAGTATGGAGGCCTATGGTGGTGGTAGTGGTAGAGGGTCCCACCCTCAAGTCACAGTGTCCCCATGGGAAGCAGGGGGCTCTGGGCTTCTCACCTCTATCCCCTCCCCACATGTAGGTGTCTAACCCAGGTACCTTCTGATCTTGGTGAGTGGAACTCCCTATCCCCATCTCCTTCACTCTGAGTGTCTCCTGTCACTCCTCTAATGATTTACAATTTCTTTCCGAGAGGGTCCTTCCATAGGTGGGCATCCACTTGCAGTTCTCAATCCCCTCCCAGAAAGTGGTGTGTGAGGGCTGCTTCTTCTTCTTCTGTAAACATCTGGCCCCTGTTGGCATGATGCCTTTTAAAATGGGAGTCTTTTTCTAAGATGGAGTAACTTATGTCAAGGGTGTTCTATACAATATTTAATATTAAAAACAGTAAACTGGTTAATGAGAGATATTACAATAAAAGGTATAATTTACAAAGAAGATATTACATCAGAGAAGATAAATATATAAACATTAGAAAGCATTTGAAACAAAAGAATTTACTAAAAATAGTTTTAGCGTTGAAAAAACACATAAAAAATCAGTAATATGAGCACCACACTTGATTTAAAAGATGTTAACAGACTGTCATATTCTTTGAATAAAAAGCCTATATTTACAAAAAATGATCATATATGTGGTCATAAATAAAACCTTAACATATTTTATAAAGTATTGATTTTACAGTCCATATTCTCTTATCATAATCAATATAATAGAAAAAAATCAAAGTATTTTATTCCCAGATCCAGAAACAAACAAAAACCAGGCAAGCAAGCAATCACTTGAAACTAAGAAATGCATTCATAGATAATCCTTGGAAAAATAATAATCAATGCAATAAAAATGACTAACATTGTATAATAAAATCTACAGAGAAGGAAAAAAACTATACTCCAAAGAAAGTTTGCAATTTTAAATGTGTTCACCAAAAACCCTATTAATAAAATTATTCAGTACCCAATTTAAGGTATTAAATATGAAAACTAAAATAAGTAAAGTAGAAAACCAATTGAACAAAAGAGAAAAATCCAAAAAACCAAAAAACCCTATTAAAAATTGGGCAAAGGATTTAAATAGACATTTCTCCAAAGATGATATAAAAATGGCCAACATTTATGAAAAATGCTTAACATCACTAATCATTAGGAAATACAAATCAAAACCATACTGAGATACCACTTCACACCCATTAGAGTGACTACTGTTAAGCAAACAAAAACACAGAAAATAAGTGTGTTGGTGAGGCTGTGGGAAAATTGAACTCTGTGTACTGTTGGCAGGAATGCAAAATGGTGCAGCTGCAATGGAAAACAATATGACAACTTCTCAAAGAATTAAAAATAGAATTTCTATATGATTTAGCAATTCCACTTCTGGGTATATACCCACAAGAATTGAAAGCAGAGTCTTGACAGACTATTTGTACACTCATGTTTATAGCAGCATTATTCACAATAGCCAAAAGGTGGAAGAAGCAACCCGAGTGTCCAGAGACAGAAGAATGGATAAACCAAATGCAGTATATATGTATAATGGAACAGGAGCATTCAGCTTTAAAAAGGAAATTTTGATACATGCTACGACATGAATGGACTAGAGGATATTATGCTGAGTGAAATAAGTCAGTCAGAAATAGTCAAATACTGTATTGTTCCACTTAGTGAGGTAACTACAGTGGTCAAATTCATAGAAACAGAAAGTAAAATGATGGTTTCCAGGGGCTGTGGAGTGGAGAAACGGTGAGTTATTATTTCAGGAGTACAGAGTTTCAGTTTTGCAAGATGAAAAGTGTTCTGGAGATGGATGGTGGTGATGGTTGCACCCCAATGTGAATGTACTTAATGCTACTGGAAATGTACACTTAAAAATGGTTAAGATGGTAAAATGTATGTGTATTTTGCCACAGTTTAAAAAGGGGGTAAAATTCAAAAGCTGTTTTAAAAAAATAAAAATATAAAAACTAGCTCTCTCATAAAGAGAGAGGAAAAGGTATACATTTGAGTGAGAAAGGACACATAACTTATCCCTATGGTAGCAATGAAAAATTTTAAGAAGAAATTATATCCCAATTGGTTTATTATTGGCTTACACTAGTTGTTCTTGTATGATTATTAACAGTGGCCATTTGCTCTCTAAAGTTTTAGGTTGGGCAATCGTTTATCTGGTTATCCCATTTATAAGGGATTATTAAAATGAATATTAGGATGGTAAACTTGAAATCAGAGAGGAAATAGTTTTTCTATAACAAAATAAATGACTACAACTGACCCAAGAACAGGAGAGTTTAAGAAAAGGAAATGCAATACAAAGATTTAGAAAGATTATTAAAGCCTTATTGTTCCTTTCCCAAGATACAGTTTCATAGCTGAGGCCTATCTCTGCTAGGGAATTAGAGAATTCCAACAGTATTTAAAATATTCTAAGATCCTAGCTTGATTTTATGAAGGGAGCCAAACTTGAATGCCAAAACCCAGAGAGACGGTTCCAAAAAAGAATACATAATGAATATAGATATAAAAATTCTAAATAAAATATTACCAAATGTAACACAGTAATGTATTAAAAACAGGTTTTATTCACAGAATGCAAGATGTATTTTAATTTCTAGACATATTAATTTATTATATCAATAATGTATTTCCATTGGACTCCTCATACATCAAATTTACACTTTCTATGAAAAAGGCATTTCTTAAACTTAAATGATGTTCTCTGGTTTCTAGCTGTGCTTGTGACAAGTAAGTTTTGCTGTATAAGGTGTTAAAGTACATTCAAAAGTTTCAATAATTGAACAAAAAGTACACATATCAGTAATGCACGGATAATCAGTCACTGAGACAACAATTACTGAGATAACCATTGGTGATCTTTTGAAAGCAGTGGTCGTTTCAGAGACTGCAGCATTTTTTGGACAATTTCTTCCTGAAAGAAAATGAAAAAAGAAAAGTTCAACTTGATCCTACAATTTCAGTGTATTTATGGGCAGCTGGAGGCTTTGCTAAAATGGGTAGAAAAATATTTGAAGAATATGCTCTATAAACTCTTGTAGTATTTGAAAGAACAACTCAATGGACTAAGAGTAAGATTTGAGAGAAGAATTTCCCATCACAATACTAAGAGAGTGTGTGTGAGGGGAGAGAGAGGGAGTGTGTAAGGGGGTGGCAGGCACAGGAGGAAAAATAAAAGGTGGAGAAAAGGATGAACAACTACTTTTTGACTTCTCTTCCAATTTCAGCGATGCCTGATGATTTTATTTTTGGTCAAATCTCCCTTGAATCACTAACTCAATTCATAGGAGTACATGGGATCTAAGATAAACGTGAATCTGGGTGAGATTAGTCTACTCAGTGTCAAGTTTAATGAGCTATGAGCAACCTGCTGTGATGAGGCTTCTGCCCCAGACAATGGAGGTGAGTAGCATGTGCCTCAGGTATGGGTTGGGAGGCAACATGACTGACAAAGCAGAAAAACTCAAGGGACCTGGAACTGATGGCTGCCCTGAGCTGAAGGTCTGAGCCTGCTCAGCCTCATCCATCATGGCTACATGTGTCCCATGTGCTGCCTGACTGGCGGATAGTAGAATGGCATCCCGAAACGCTGTGTTTTTGCCTGTCCTACATATTTTCTTAAAGAATGTAAATCTTGATAGGGTGAAGCCTATTGTCTTGGGAGCTTGACTGCCAGTCTGAATCTAAGGCCACAGCTTCCTGTTTAACCCAAAAAACATTGCAAAGAAACAAATAAAGGCATTGGGAAAATAGAGATATTTAGTGATTATGGGGCCAGATTGGGAAAAAGTCATACTCACACAGCACTTTACTTCTTCTATTGTTTCATGTAACATTTTTAGAAATCTTTTCTTCTTCTTATTGTGCAGAATTACCTTAATTAAAATATAATCAAATTATATTTATTATTCAATCATATTTAATTAAATTTAATGCAATTAGACAATTGTGATTTCATTGTCCATTTTGTGTCACTGTAAAATTTTCTTGTTTCTATACCCTACAGATTGGTAGAATTTTGGAAAATTTCAAGTGTTTGGAACCACTGTCTTACTGCCTAACATACCAAGTTGGGAGCAATTCCCCTTTCAAGAAGATCTACCTCTCCTCTGACATACAGATAGGTGTCCGTTTCGGGAGGTGACTCTGACACACAAATTGTTGTTGGCCTTACCTTCCTCCTAGCATGGTGGCTAGTTTTCCTCAGTGTCTTCTCCGCTCTTGACTCACATGCTCCATCCTGGTCACTGTCAGAAACCGAGGAATTCTCTTCTATCTCCTGATTATCTGGCATCAGATTTTGCCCTTCAAATAAATCAAGCCCTGTGGGGACAATGACAAGTGTTAGTTTTTTCTGACTCAGTGATATTTGCGATTAGTACAGGCCCTAGTATTCCATGCATATAGGAATGTGTGTGTGTGTGTGTGTGTGTGTGTGTGTGTATAGTGACTATATACACGAAAAAATTAGTTTATAGAGGCTAGAAACCTGAAAAAGGTCCCAGTAAATACAAGAAACCAAGAATGTCTTGTCACCCATATCCCATCTTTACCTTTTCTCCACCCCAACTATCTCGCAATACCCCTTATGGAGACAGACAAACCCGATGAGGTAGCTTGAGGCACATCGTTTCTTTTTGCCATTTCTTTTTCGCTGTTTGCTGGTGTGTCTAATAGCTTTTTAATGTCTTCTTCTATTTCATAATTTTGCAAAAAGTTTTCCAGAAATTCGTCACAAATGCCAGTTTTACCTGATGACATAGAAAAACTTGCTGAAAACTGGAACTTCCTAGGAAAGCACATTTCACCAAAGAGTAATCCTCTTGTTTAACATGCTGTAATAGCTCCACCTCAGGGATTAAAGCTGTGGCACCAGTAGGTGTCATGGAGAACATGGCAGGGGTGTGGGAGGGAGGGAGGCAGGGAGGGACAGAGAGAGAACACCATGTACAGACTGAGAAAGACGGAAAATGGCACAAAATGTTTGGGTCTCAGAGTGAAACATAAGTAGGAAAAATCTAAATTCACACAAACCTTAAAAGCTCTTAAAATAGAAAGATACAAGCTCATCCTGACTTTTTCCCTCCTTTTTACTTAGAAAATAATTTTCTATCCTTTTCTAACCAGCATAGAAAGGCATTAGAAAAATTAATAATCAATGTTAATGAAAGCCAATAGGGCAGTGTTGAGAAAAGCACATCTCTAATGAGAAATGTCCTCCTTGCAGGGTATGGTCAAAGGAAAACCTAAGGAATGTTTCTGGACAATTACAGTGAGATTTGAGCAAAATAGAATATTTCTGCTTACTGGAAATGATTAGTGCTTAAATGTGTATTTGGGTGTGTTTTTTCTGTTGCTCTCTATTTTCTCCCAGAATGTAAAGTAAAATTAAGCCAAGGATAGTTCTTCCAGACTTAAAGGTATCAGAAAAGTTTCAGTTGGGACATTCACAGGCAGATAAGACATGAAGCCAAGTTGGGGACCTGTGGCTCTGCCCCAATATTTGGTGTTCTGAACTCAATATTCATTTGTCCGTGTGCATGACAAATCTTGTAAACCAACTTAGCTTTAGTGAAATCTATGCTCCATCCTTTACTACCACATCCTTACAAAAATATTTACAGTGATATGTAATTTGTTAGAGTGCACAGAACTGCTTAGTACTAGTTCAAACCACTGATGTTTCCTTCATGCAACTTTTCCTCTCTGTAGAGCATACCTTGAACATGGGGTCATTAACACTTTCATGGAGAATTTCTTTCCTAGTACTGGGACAATACTTGTTTTCCTAAAAGAGCAATGAATCCTTGATAATATTTCCATGTTATCACAACTTACCTCCAAATCCTGGGGATGAAGGGCAACTTGCCTTGGATGACAGATGTTCCATTTCCGAAATCACAGTAGAAAATTTTACCAAGGGAAGTAGCTTTTGAAGGGAAAGCAAATTAAATCAATGCAAATTGAGTGATTAAATCAGGATTAACCACACACCCTTGATAATCCAATGAAAGCTTTAGACACATTAGCCACAAAGATTCTCATTCTTACTTCCATATGAATACTGTATACAATTTCTGGGGGTTTATATAATCTCTGAAGCCCATTCATGGAACAATCATGTTTAGAACCACCAGGTAAGCGAATTTCCTCTGGAGACTCTAATGTCTAAGCACAGTTATATTTATACTGCACCTAAAATTTTGGAACATTAGTTGTGCTGCAGAAGATTAAGTTTACCTATATTGATAGGCTAGGCAAAACAAACAAACAAACAAACAAAAAACTATTTTGTGCAAACTATATGGTTTTTGCTTTAGGATTTAGATTAAAGAAAGAGAATATAAATTTGGCATTGTGGTTACACAATATATCCACCTGGTGCAGACTGCAAAGTTTTTTAATATTTCCTAAGGTTTTTTTTTGTTTGTTTGTTTTTCCTCCCAATCTGTCAAATGACAGTTTTTCTTTCTTAGGCCAATGGAGATTATTTTCCTTGAAGATCGGTCAAAGGTCCTCTGAGGCCTCAGGTATAGTTGGTGCCTCCTTTCTGTTCTACTTCTAAAAATTTCTGATATGGGAGAGCAATATGGTGCCTCTCGCCTGAGGACTGCTTGAAGTTTTCTATGTTTAGGTGGAGTTGAAAGCCATTCCAATTCCAATAATAGTGAACATTGTTTTGGTGTTCCGTATAAAAGGCAAAATAAGGGTTTGTGGAATCCTTGGACTGTTTTTTGTCTCTTGGTATCTCTAAACTTTTCCCTCACTCAGATGAAAAAAATTCAACTATCATACAGCCCTGAAAAGAAGGTCAACCTTTTGGAAGAGACCCCAAACTATCCCTACCCTTTTTCTTTCTGGATGGTTTTTTCTAAGGTGGACATCCTGGGTGCCACGCCCATGGATGATCGGGAGGAGTGGAGACTTTGGGAGGCATCTGGCCCCAGGGGCAGGAGCAGGATTTAGGACAGTAAGTTTCATCGATTCCATCCTTGGTGATTGGATTTGGACCAAGCCCCAAAGAAGTGAAGTTAATTTAATGAGTGCAAATCTCATTGGGTCTTTATTTTTGAGAAATTTTAGCTTTTCCTGGAAAACTAGTTTAGATCTTTTCTAAATCTTCAGATTAAAATGTATGCATTGATAAAATTAAAATTATTAGTAAGAAAATAATTGGTAACAGAAATCAGGGTAAGAATATTACCTAACTCAATTTCTTTTCAGGAAGTCTTACTCATTTACTTGTTTGTACTGTATTATAATGCTAATCATTGCTCAATCAAAAAATGGCAGTTCAAAATGTGTTTCTCTTTATTTTTGGATTTCACTTCAATATATGATTTATTTCTATTCTGGTCTAAGGTAAATCTCTTCATTTGTTCAATCATTTTTTCCCCCGTTTGCTAACTCTTTCCTCTTTTACACCCAGAAATGACTCCCAGGTTCTTCATAATGCTGACAAAAACATACTCAGTTTTCAAAAGGATTTATGCATATCTCAAAGAGGAGAAAGGACTTAAAATTACAAGTTTTCTAAGAAAATGCTAAAAAAAGGGAGAGAGAGGATGTCTCTTCCTTTACCTTCAGCAGGGAGAATTAAGCCTCTTATATAGAATGTTTATTTGTCCTTAGATGCTACAACAATAGATGCTCTTCTGTTTAATTGCCAAATGGAGAAATGTCAACAGCTATACTAAACAGAGTAAAACAGCATATCAATGCTTATAAATATATTCAATAACATTTTTTTGGTAATAATTGTTTTAATAATATGGTTCACTCTGTGGATTATCCCTTCTTATTTCATTGAAAATCATGGAAAGGTCAGTTGTGATGCCAATGTTTTAAGAAAAAATTAAGAAGCTGACCCAAGAAGAAATGTTTGTGAGGTACAATTTTTAGAAATTCAATTTAGGAGCTCTATGCATTATTAAGGACAACAAAAGAAAAAAAATTGTAAGATTTATTTAATAAGTGTTCTTCTATGGTATGCATGTCCACTACTCAATGCCAGACATACGTACCCTCCTCTTATACAGAACAAGTCAAGTCTCTGTACCCAAGGCCTTTGTAGTAGATACTTGTCACAGGATGAGAGGCACATGGATCAGACTTAAAACCAACGTTCAGTCTGGGTATATGTTCAGCCAAACCCCAACAAGCCCAACATAGCCACATCTGATCCACAGCTCAATGAGAGAGAAATAAATATTTCTTGTTGGAAGCCACTGAGTTTGGGGTTGGATCTCTTGAGGTCAGGAGTTTGAGACCAGCCTGAGCAAGAGCAAGACCTCCGTCTTTACTAAAAATATAAAAAATTAGCCAGGTGTGGTGGTCTTGCCTTTAGTTCCAGCTACTCAGGAGGCTGAGGCAGGAGGATCACTTGAGCCCAGGAGTTTGAAGTTGCTGTGAGCTAGGCTGACACCATTAAATAAATTGTAAGGTGCATACCATATACATCCATACCATAGAGGAACATGCATTAAATAAATCTTACACTAGGTCAGAATCATTAGTGTATGTAATATGCATTGCATCCAAACATGTCATCATATAGTTTCTGGGAAAGTTACCATGCCTATAAACTTCTACAGCACCATGTGCATATTTATCCTGCCCCATTGAGTTATTTTCTTTTGCCCAATAATTTATTTACTTAGCATGTATTTTTATGTGACTAAAAGATAAAAATACCACGAGTCTTTAATTAAAGAACCCAAGAATCCTTTGAAAGAATGTGCATATGTGTGTGGAGGATTAGATATAAATAGTTTGGGGGAGAAGGTCCATAGTTTCTTTAAAATTCTCAAAACTCTACTTGAAACAAAGAAGTAGATTAGAAGTAATTGGAAACATCTAATTAACCTCCAGTATAAATAATAAAAAAATTCAAACCACGTATTTCTATGATGATATTTATATCCAAAGGTTCTATGTGATACATCTGAATGTTTATAAGACAGCTGCCTCTGACATCCTAAAACAAGAAAAGAGATATTATTTTCAAATTAAAAGTAATAATCCAGAAGGAAAATTAGATAAATTGAATATACATGTTAGTTATAATCACAGAAGTGGATACATGCATATAGACAGATATATTCATGTATATACAAGCAAACAGCTGGGTTCAGGGATTTAACTGAGATAAACAAAATGAGCCTTTTAAATGCTTTACCGAGTGTCAGGTATCCAACAGCCTTGGATTTGATCTCTTCTGTCAGTTGTTGCGTCTGATTCAGACAGTCCAGGGTGTAAAAATTGGGAGTGAATAGGACCATATTTTGCTCTCCACAACCAAAAGGCATGTGGAGAAGATTCTGTAAATTTTTCATGGCAGAACTGAGAATGTCTCCTGAAAAGTCAATCAAATCAATATGAAAGACTTTATAAAAATTGATCAAATAAGTAATGCTAGTTTATTAGTTATTCAAGATCTCTATGCCATGGATATTCAAAATAATAATTTTTCAATATTATCTGCATCTTCCTCTCTCTTCTATTTGTTGGGCCCACACCGTGGAATTAGTAAGACACCTCAGGGCCTTCTTTCCAGAACTAAGGTGGAGATATATTATCCAAAGAGGCACAGCCAAAAGCAGAGCCAAAAAGTTTGTGCGCATCAAAATTCCTAGAGAGCTCCCAGGATGAAGTAGAAAACTCCAAATCAATTGTTATTCAAAAAGGACAGAACTTGGGCCCCAAATGTTTACCATTTATCAGATACTGTTCTGAGCACACTGTTGATACTAATTCACTCAATCCTTATAATAATAATGTAAACAGGTGCTATTATTCTCATCTATATTGAAGCTGAGGCACAGATAGGTTAAAAATGTTTCCAGTATCACCCAGAAAAGATGTAGCAGAGTCAGGAATTGAGCACAAACAATAGTTCTTCAGAGTACCTGGATTTGACCACTTCCCTACACACTGTCTACCAATGCTGAGCACTCACTATGTATCTGGAGGTGTCTAAGCATCTCGATCTGTTTAATTTTTATGAAAGTCCTATGATTATTATAAAACCATAAGTAAAGTTATTCTCATTTAAAAGATGAAGAAATGAGGTACAGAGAGATTCGGCAATTTGCCAAAAGGGATACAGCAAGTAGCGAATCTGGGATTCAAACCTAAGGCAGCCTTCTGGGAGAGTCACTTCTCTTAACCATTATGCTTTGTCCCTATAATGAACTTCTGCAGTCTGAAGATTGAAATCATGTCAAGTATCTTTTCCAGTCACAACTGCATGACACTAGAAATAAACAATATTAGGAAAGTGCACAAATACACAGAAATTGAATAATACACTCCTAAACAATGAATGGGTCACAGAAAACATAAAAGGGAAAATCAAAAAGTACCTTGAGACAAAAGAAAATAAAAACACAACGTACAAAAACTTTCGGTATACAGCAAAAGCAGTCCTGAGAGGGAAATTTACACCAATAAACTCCTAGACCACAAAAGAAGAAAGATCTCAAATAAACAATCTAATGTTAGACTTTAAGGAACTGGGAAAAGAAGAACAAACTAAGCCCAAAGTTAGCAGAAGGAAGGAAACAACAAAGATCAGAGCAGAAATAAATGAAATAGAGATTAGAAAAACAATAGAAAAAAAATCAATAAAATGAAAAAAAAATTTTTTAAAAGATAAACAAACCCTTACCTAAAGTAAGAAAAAAAGAGTGAAGACCAATACATAAGATCAGAAATGAAAGATGAGATATTAGAACTGATACCACAGAAATACAAAGGATCATAAGAAATTGCTATGAACGATTATATGCTAACAAATTGGATAACGGAGAAGAAATAAATACATTCCCAGACACATACAACCCAGGCTGAATTATGAAGAAATAGAAAATCTGAACAGACCAATGGTGAGTAAGGAGATTGAATCAGTAATTAAATTTTCCCATCAAAGAAAATCGTGGGACTGGATGTCTTCCCTGTCGAATTCTACCAAGCATTTAAAGAAAAACTAATACCAATTCTTCTGAAACTCTTCCAGAAACTCAGAGTGGAGATAATACTTCTAAACTCATTTTATGAATCCAGCATTACCCTGATACAAAAGCCAGATAAGGACACTGCAAGAAAACTGTAAGCAACAATCCTTGATGAACATAATAAATGCAACATCCTCAGTAAAACACTAGCAAACTGAATTCACCAGCTCATTAAATGGATGGAAATTGAACTGTTTGCAAATAAGATTATGGAAAAATAAGAAAGGCAAAATCCCTTCCACTATACAGTATTCTTTAGGTCTCCATCTTAAATCTTTACTTTGGGATGTGGACAGGTGGTGAGAAGAGAGTAGGGGTTGAATAGTGAGGATTTTTTTTTTAAAAGTGATAAAAATAAATCATGTAGGTAACTATTTTTGAAATCATGAGTGAGCAGGAAAGCAGTTTTCCCTTTTCAAAGGGGGAACAATGACAGGTACATGTTATACTTAATTTTGGCATATATTTTATGTTTCTATGTACAAAAGTCTCTTATGGTTCTACTGGCAAGTCTCCAGGAAGTGATCAGAGTATTTGCTATTATGAAATGGCAAAAAATTCAGAAAAGACCACTCTATGAAACTGTATTTTTCAACGAAAACATTTTACTGTTTGAGACTCATTCATATCTGCCTGTGGCTGCCATTGGTTACCCTAAAATCATCAAGGAGTTGAGAACTCTTACTGTTGGTTTCTAAGAACTAACTCTTTCAAATGCTCATGAAGGCCACCTGCACCTGTATTATGGTAGAACAGACTACTTTGTCCAAGAATGCCCAATTCAGGTAGGTACCACCTATCTCCTACACCTGTGACAAATTAGGACTCACCTCAGTGGCCTTGCCCAGTTCTCTACAGGGAAAGACGTCTTGGAGCTCCTGATTGTAGGGTAAGATAATGCTACACCTTGGTGTGTCAAGAAACTTTGGGAGGGAATGGAAAGGAGCTGGGCCTCAGTGGCTAGGCTAGGGCTTAAGTTCACACACACACACACACACACACACACACACACACAAATCTCAAACACCAGATCTTATGCTGGAGTAGACAAAAATAAAATCCCTGAGCTAATATGGACCATGATTAACTGGTAGATCTTAGGAGATTATTGCTAAATTTTTCAAATAGGATAATAGGATTTAGGTAATGTTTTAAAAAGCATCCCAAATCACACTTCATTGAGAATTACTGTTCTAAGAGTTGCAAAATTGTAATTTTATCACTTCTTAATTTATTAGCTAATAAATTTTACCCTCCAGTGGCCATTTGGCAATGTCTGGAGACACTCTGAGCTGTCACCAATGGGAAGGGGATGGTGCTACTGACATCTAGTGGGAAGAGTCCAGGGATGTTGCTAAACACCTACCATGCACAGGGTGGCCCCCAGCAGCAAAGTGTTATCTGGCCAAAAATTTCAGTAGTGCCAAGGCTAAGGAAGAATGGTCTAGAGAAATAGTGCATCTAAGTAATTATTGTCAAGATCTGCAAACATCACAATAAAAGAGACAGAAGGCGTGCTTTCTGAGAAAAATAAATGATACCACCTATGAAGTATTCTTGCCTACCATACCCGCCAAAAATGAACTTGAATCTGATCAAGCCTCTAAACCTAACTATCAGTTTACAGGAAATTCATGGGACAGAGGCAAATGTAAAATGATAACATATGAGCCAATAGAATGCATGGATCTTATTTTTGTTCTGTTGTAATAAACTAAAAATGTCCTTTAAAATTACAATTGGAGGATTTGAAAATTCAATATTTTTGAAGAATTATTGTTTATTTTTTAGATAGAATAATGTAATTGAGGTAATATTTTAAAAATAATCCATATATTTTATTGACACATGTTAAAATCTTTACAGAAGGAATGGTATGACTATAATAATCTGAAAGGAGAGGTTAAGTTGGTAGGCACATGAATGAAGCAAATTTGGCCAGAGTTTATAATGGTACATTACAGGGGTGGTGGTTTGTCGTGGTTGATATACTATTTTTTCTAATTTTTTATATATTTGAAATTGTCTATAATAAAATGTTTCTTGAAAAAGTAAATATATAAAATGATAAAAGACAATGTTGGTGAATGTCCTTGTGATCTCATAATAAGGAAAGATTTGTTGAAACAAGCTCCAGGAAGCACAATAGATAAGTAAAAACTGAAAAATTTAATTATAATCAAGTTAAAGATTTCTTTTTAACAAAGACAACACAGACAATGTCATCAGATATATGACAAATAGAAAATGATACCTGCAATACCAAGATGCAAAATAGGGTAACATGTAGAATAAACAAGGATTCCTGCAGATGATAAACCAATAGAAACAGAAGACTCAAATGAGAATATGATGCAAAGAGATGCTCCGACAGGTTAGTAATAAGATAAATGCAAACTAAGGCAATAATGACAAATCACTTTATAACTAATAGATTATTAAAATAATAGATTAATTGGGTGATGTCAAGTGTTGTCACATGGTGATGTCAAATGTTATTAGGGCTGTTAGTATAAAGGAACTTTTATCCACCTCTGCGGATGGTGTAGCTATTATGGTGAGTGATTTGGCAATACCTAGTCAAGTTCTGTATGTGTATCCATTACGACCCAGCTACTCCACTACAGAGAACGTGCTACAGAATATTTTACACACACTATTTTAAGAATACAATCAAATATATTAGAGCAACTAACTATGATGAGAGGAAAAAATGGAAAATATGGATACAAAAGAATGAATAAATAAACATATAGGTAAAATAAGTGACAAGCACTAATGTCTGTGTTCTATGAACTGAGAATGGTAATCAACTCAACCTTTTATACATGAGGGTCCAAAAAGAAAACGTGACGAGAGTGTTTCCATGAAAAACAATCCACAATCTGCATAAACTATTACTTCCTTAGGAAATTAAAACTTAAAAATGGTTGAAATGGTAAATTTTATGCTATGTGCATTTTAGCACAATTTAAAAAATGCAAATAGTATAGAAAAACACCTGTGAGAAGTAAAGTAGTACTTAGAAATGTAAGAAATATATAAATTTGAAAACATAGAAGTTTAACATAAGTCTTCATAACAGGGGGCTAGCAAAAACTCAAAGGAGGTAGAGGAAAGAGTATAACATAAATGATGAAATAAAAATCATTTAAAGTAAAATAAAAATAAAGATAATCAACAAACCCAAAAACTAATGGAAAAAAAAAAACACAAACTAGAAATAAAAAAGGAGAAATAAATTATGATAGATTTATTTTTCAAATCATAAGTGAACATAAATATTTTTAAGTGAACTATTTTAAAACCTAAACTTAATGGGAAATTAGATATATAAACTAACACATGTACTTATGAAGAGATAGAATATCTTGAGACAAAAATCATCACAAAAAATTCTTAGTAAACTTGAAAAGGGAAATTTTTTTGACTTGATACACTGTATTTAGTTGATTGCTCCTCACCTCCTGCTGTGCAGCCCGGTTTCTAACAGGCCACAAACTGGTACTTGTCCACAGCTCAGGGGTTGGGGACCGCAGGATATAAATATAAATATAGATCTCCCTAATGCACCTTGAAATTTGGTAAAAGTCATCTAACTATTTAAATGTGAAACAGTAAGAATAGCAGAAAGACATATGTACACATGAACACAGACATACACAAGTTTTTTAGGGTAAACATAATGACAATATCATTTGCATAGGACATGCAGAGCTGTTGTTTCTGATTCTCAGTCTATTGCATGGAGGAAATCCCCTTCTACTGTGGGGATTTTTCACCATTTACAAGAAAGGAAAGATGTCATTAGTAAAGTTAAGGGTGTGTACAAAGTGGAGAAAATGATGGTGTGGTTGTCTGTCAGGAAAACTGGGAATACCATTTCCTGCCTGCGGAAACCCCGCTTTTTCTATTCACATATATTCCAAAGTACATTTCCTCATTCTATAAAGCAGAGATGGGTTTTATTACAACTATAAAAGTACAATGTTGGGATAAAGCCTCTTTACAATTATTACAAAAAAAGAGTTCCAAAGAAAATCTAAATCAACAGTCCTATGATTTTAAAATCATTGTTCTAATCAAGAATGCATTTGGGATGCCTTTTATTGGAATTTTTTTTTCAAAAGAGCAACAATTTTCTTTATGAGTTAAAAAATGAATTCAAGTAATTGTCAAAATGAAATATAAATAAGACATAAGTTCCAGTCTGAGTACCTTGTGAATATATTGCAATAATGTTAATAGAAACTGTGTACTTTTATTTTCAGTGAATATTCTTATATTTAACACATAAAAAATTTTATATCCAGATATCTTTTTCTATAATGCAAAATGATTGAAAAGTATATAGGTAATATATAATCTTAAATAGTAAATAAGGAGTATATACTCATGAAAAGTAAAAAGAAAAAAACAGAATTATGCTTCTAATCTTAGTGAAAATATATTCTTTCTTCCAAAGTCAATTTTAGAATATAAATTTTTTTCTCTCCTGTGTTTTCCTTACCTTTTCTGCTTCACTTTCTTAAAAGTATGATTCCTTAGGTAGTATTTACAAGTTTTAAGATTAAGAAAATATAAAACTTTTGGAAAGAATCCTAATCATTTTGCAACCTTTGGCCGTCATCACTTTGCATAACGTTCCTTGTTCCTTCTTAGGCAGAGGCTGAAGGGCTTAGGGGAAATTTGCCAAGAACTTGCCATGAGTCATATGACAAACGAGAACTTGTCCTTCCTTCGGCAGAACTTGCTCTTGCCAAGCGCTCTGTCCGGAAGCTCAGCGGACAGGTATTTCAGCAGTGGCCGGTAAGCCATGCTCATCTGTCTTCTCCCTTAAGACCTGTCTTTGCGTGAAGACCCACAGGCCTGTGGTGCGGCAGTGTCAAGGGAGCAAGCTCCGTGTCCTCTTCTGAATGACCACTACTGGACACAGTAAAGGTCTGTAAACTTGTTTGATTTGGCAGGAAGTTGTCACAGGAAGTTATAAACATTCCCAGAAACATTCTGCCAGTGAGGCAGGGGTCATCTCTCAGTAAGGAATGCACTGTGCATTGGGATCCTATCACTGGGATAGGTTTGCTGTGGATGGGACCACTTTGCATAAAAGTTATACTTTTGTTGTAGCTGTCAGGAAGCTACAATTACTCACCCCGACTTTTAAATACAGGCATATTAAGAATTTGGTTCGTGCGTCAAACTTTCCTTCCTTTCCTTGCCAGGCAGTTACAGAGGAAGGCAAAGGCCTTGGAGCCTCACAGCCAGTGTGTGGCCCTTGGTTCTATAAGTGACCTTGGATGAGTTATCTAAATTCCCTATGCTTCTCTTTGTCTATAAATGGGAATAACAATGATAATAACATGCCTAAGTTTGTTGTGGAAATTGAATAAGTAATATATGTCAAGTGATTAGAACAGTGGCTGACGCATAGGATACACTAAGTATCACACACGCACATACACACACCAAAGTTCTAGTCATAGTAAAGAGCATTACTGTGGGCAATGAATACTTCATGTTGGACAGGTCCTCTCCAAAATGATTTCTCTGAAATTAGTAGTCTAGAAACAACTAAAATAATGAGATATTACAAGTTATATGTGATAATGATATAGGAAAAAAGAGCAAAGGTACTGAAAAAAAAGAGAAATAAGAATATGTTTATCAGCTGTGAGTAACAGAATATGTAAGTAATAGAGACTTGAGAAATTCAAGCATTTATTATCTCATTTGGCACAAATTCTGAGAACAGTGCAACTGGATTGGTTCAGGGGCTCACTAATGCCATCAAAGAGTTTCTTACATTCTTTCTGCTCTATTTCCTTGGTGTATCAGCATCATTTGCCTTTTTGGTCAT
>CM052440.1:78077127-78094371 GCA_028533085.1 Varecia variegata | reverse complement strand
AACTCTCAACTTCATGTCTCCACTTGAGTATATAAAATTAAACACTCAGAGATCAATTCTTAATCTACCACCCCAAACCTACTTCATCATGACCAGCTTAGGTGATGGCAGTTCTCTCTTTCCAATAGCTCAGGCAAACAGCATTGGAATAATCTCTGATCACTCTTTTTCTCATGCCTTATATCCAATTCACCAGGAAATCTCATTAATTTTGCCTTCAAAATAAACCCAGGATCTGATCACTTCTTACCATCTCCGCTGTGACAACCCTGGTCCAAGCCACCATCATCTTTTGCTGGATTATTGTCACAGCCTCTACCAGGTCTCCTCACTTCTGCTCTTGCACTCCCACAGCCTATTATCAATACAGCAGCCAGGTGCTCATTTTAAAACATAACCAGACCAGGTCACTTCTCTGTCTAAAACCTGGCAACACTCCCAGTTTTGCTCAGAATGAAAGCTAAAGTCCTGCAATGACCCTCACTTCCCTCCCTGTCTGGCGCCCGTCATGATTCCTACCTCCTTACCTGCCCCTGTGTGCTCCTCTCTGCACCTTCTGCTCTGGCTCCCTGCTAACTTAGTTGCTGTTTTTTTTTTTTTTTTAACACAATTTTACCTTTTTTCCCCTAGCTAACCCTACTGCCAGGAATAGTCTTTCCTCAGATATTGATGTGGCAAACTCCCTCACCTCCTTCAAGCTCCTTTGCTCAAATGTCACCACCTTGATGAGGGAGACCCTAAACCTCATGTTTAATTTTTCAGTCTTCCCTCTCTTCTGATCTCCCAGGGCATTCTACATTTTATATTTTGAGTACTTTTCAGTCATGTGATAAGCTCAAAAAATTAATTTTAAAAAGATAAAATGCTCATTTTATATTTTATAATATACATTTGATATTTTCCATAGCACTTATCACCCCCCAATTTCCTATATTTGCTTATCTATTATGTTGATCCTTATGTCTGTATATATTGTTTGGTTGTATTATATTCATTGATTGTTTCCCCCGTTAGAATGTGAGTACCACAAGGGCAGCTGTTTTTATTATTTTAATTTATTGATATATCCAAATACCTAGAAGAGTGTTCAGCAACTATAGGCACTCAAGCCTGGTGATCTGAACTAAGGCGGCATGGCAGTGGTGGCTAAAAGTAAGTGAACCCATAAGTCATTTAGGTGGTAGATCAACAATTGTCAATTATCAATAGCAATTGATAAAAAGTGAGCGATGAGAGCGGGAAGGAGTTAAGGTTGATCCTTAGGAAAGACTAGGTTGGGGTAGATTATGGATCCTGTTGAGGTGCCGGTGGGATATTCAGGTAAAGAAGTACGGTAGGCAGTGGGATATACGGGGCCAAAATGTAGGTAAAAAGTCATATACTTGGGAATCTCAAAAATATAGACTATAATTTAAATGACAGGGTCTTTCGTGTGTGTAGTGATGAAAGAAGAGGGCTTACAAGAGAATCATAAAAATATTATTTAATATTTGGGAAAAGAAAGTGGAGTCAAAAAGAAGATCATTCAATATCCAGAAAGTGAGAAGGAAAATGTGTTAATTATGGGAAAATAATTCAAATGTTTATGTGATGACAGAAGAAAAAAACAATAAAGGGAAAGAGGCTGAGGCTAAAGAAAAGAGAAAAAAGAAAAAAATTGACAGAATGAGAGGATGGCCAAAGGGGATGAAATTTCTAGAAGATAGCAAAGGGGATGTTAATGTTAAGTGCTTCAACTACTAGTTAAATGTATGTATCATTTATTTCAAAATGCAAAAAAGTGTGATTACTATACAAAATCCTGATGGAGTCAATTATTCCTGTTGTCGAAAGTACTTTTGCATTGAGGGGGCAGTGGAGACACCAAAGTGCCATGTGATGCTTCAATGACACAAGCCTCATACAAATCAGGGCTGCACATCCTCCATGAAACATTCCATGGTGGGCAAGTTTACTAGTTTACCTCTTTACACACACACACACACACACACACACACATCAAAACTTGTTACTTCCCATTCAACACTGCTCAGCTGTTAATAGAATGTCCATTATGTCTCATTTTCTTTTAAAATTTGGACCAGGGAAATGACTTTGGTATCATATTCAAAAAGAAACTGAAGAGATGTTTCAATGAAAAGGACAAGTAACAGACTTGTGTTGTTCATCTAAATCCCTCTATTCTTTAGATAGTATTTTGATCTCAGTTTCTTGTTACCTCCCATACTCATTGTAACACTAAGAAATTTTGCAAACGTGGACATTAAACCCAAGACTTTTTCTGTACCTTGAGATATAGCAAGTAGCTGACTTCACTGTGCCCTCATCTCTTGCTTGTAATTTGAGAAACAATTTTATCATGTGGTCAGGCTAACTATTGAATACATAAGTAAAATGAGGACTAAGAATTGATTGTCTACTGAGGCAAAAAAAAAAAAGTTTCCCACAAAGGGATATCATAGACCAAAAAGTAAACTCCCTTCATTTTCCTTGAACCTTTATCACAAAAATGTATTAGAAGAGTCACATTTTTCTTGAGTGGAATCCTTGAATATCCATACAGCCTGGGGCACTTTAAAAAAAGTGAGTGCTAGTGTCTTACCTACATGTTTGACATGCCATGCTTTGGAAAAACAGGAGAAATGAAAAGGTATAAAAAATTCCTAACACAGCAAAATGAACAGCACCAACATGGATGGACACTAGCTGCTCATCTATGAGAAATCAATCACTAAACATACTTACAAAAGGCTTAGTTGTAATTCAGGCACTATAAGCAATACACATTGGGCAGGAAGACTACAAGAATAAGTACATCTAACCATCTTCTATTGGAATACTTTATACTTTTTATTTGTTGAATACTGATAGAGTCTAGGAGACCCTGATTCCAAATGTTTTAACTCCAAAACTGGAGAACTTTTCTATAGCTTTTTCTTGTCTGTAGCAGTATCTTAGCAGACTCAGAGGCCTGTGTAAAAGTTAGCAGAGAAATTGTTTTTATTTCTATCCCTGTTTTCTCCAGTTTCCTCCTGCCCCTCTCTCCTGAGTATTAATTCATTGCTATAACAGTAGTGTTTAATCAAGCAAATGTTAGACATTGAGTATTACTTTTCAGTAATGTGATAAGCTCAAAAAATTAATTTTAAAAGATAAAATGCTCTTAGATTACCTTCTGAATCTTGTATACGAACTCAATAAATCCATCACCTAATTTGTGATCCTTTTTTACATTTCCCTACGTTTTGATAATCTTTCACTGAGAAGAGTCTATGTGTTTTGTTGTGTTTTGTGTGTTTATTTTTGTTTCCATGAGCTCAGATGGAGTTCTTTCAACTTCCACTTGGTCTCTTTCTCTCCCTTCCCCCACCTCTTCTCTCTGTCTCTCTCTCCCTCTAGATATTGAAGGATTGCAATTCTGTGTGCCATAATGTCTAAAGATTTGAATTCAGAGTTGACAAAACAAAGCAAATTATTCAAGTTGCTATCAAACAAAGCTCTGAGTTTTCCAGAATGAAAATATGAATGAAGTATTAGAATAAAAGGAAAAAAATCATAGACTCATATATGAAATGACATCATTTAATGGGATAGTAAAGAAATAAAATCTGACAACAACTTATAGTAGATTGCAAATTATTCAGGATGTGGAGTGGTTCATGGTTCTCTCCCAAGTTAGATACAGAAGAATGAGTTTTCCAATGAAATAGTTTTCTACCTGTGATTTAAAACATAATTTAAACAATAAACAAATGTGTATATATAAAAATAGATGTATAGATAAAAATATACACACATATACAAAAATATGCACATATACACATATATATGCTCTTGTACAAACATATTAATATGTGCATATATATTTAATGACTTGTCAACTTATGAAAAAATAAGAGATTTATAAAAGCCACATATAAAGCTATAAATCCTTTAAAGCTATTTAAAGAAGTTAATAAAATCTTTATGACTATCAGAATACTCATCTAGTGCACACAGCTACACAAGCCTTATGAAATACCAGAGATTTCTTTTGGCTTCAACCATTGTTCTATGTTATTTAGGTTTTCGTTTTCTTGCCAGATGTGTTTTCAATGGTCTATGATGTATGTAATTTCTTTACCTTTTCCTGTGTGTTTTTTTTTTATCTTATTAGGAAACTGAAGTACTGTTGATGTTGTAAAAGCCAAGGGCATATTCATCTGGAAAATAAAGGAATCATGCATCATTATTGAATTTCCAACTGTTTGTAATGAGACTATGTCAGAAAATGTAAACACATTAGTGTAGTCTTTCCAGTAATTTTGCAAGAAAGGAGATCACTCCCCCATTTTATAAATTCAGAAATATCCTCATAAAGTTTAAGCCACTTGATGAAATACATTCTATTAGTAAATGACAGAGACAGAATTCAAATATTCCTCAACAAACTTTGTATTATATTCAAGAGACTAATAGCACCAATCTTCAAGAGAAAAGTTTTATGGTCTTTATAACATCTTAGTAATTGTTTTGGAACATAATCTATCAAAATTTTTCTACAACACTTCAGAATATTGCCTACTCCCCTTTTTAAGTCTAAGTCCATAAGGTAGCATGAAATGGTAAGTCTTGGCATTAACAACAAGAAAAACAACAAAAAGACCTGGAGGCTTAGCATGGTTTGTATTTCAAGTTCAAGGGGAGTTCTTTCACATTATATAAAAAAGCTTCTGAGCATTGAAAAACTCTGAAAAATTCAAAATGGCCCCATCAGAAGATAAACAATTGAATTTTAAAAATCAGTATACAAAGTAAAATCATCTATTGTTTAGTCTTTGAAGACAGAGGATGATTTTGGAAAATTTAGTAACCAGGAAATGTTAGGTATAGATATGACATTCAATAGCATCACAACATGGTCGCTGCTTGCCTACCTTTTTCATAATAATTGTAGACCATGACTGGAGCTGGCTGAATGTTCCACACAAGGTTGCTTTGCTCAACAAAAAAAGTGAAGCTGTTTGGTGTTCTAAAAACCTATAAAGACACAAATTATAAATACATCATAGCTGTTATGAAAAAAAAATCCCTAAGCAAATTATCTCTAGAAGTTTGTGATCTACTCAATTAAATAAATCTAGGATATTATAACCTCACATACTAGCAAAATAATCAGTTAATATTAAATCATATGAAAAATTTTAAAGTTCCATTGCTTATATGGAGGTGCAAGGAATTTAGTCAAAAGTGTTAGAAAAATGTACACATTTATGTGACTCATAATGATGTACACATAGAAAGGATGGCTCTAAAACTCATGCCACATTTTGGAGTTTCCTACAAAAATTAAAAATAGAGCTACCATATGACCCGGCAATCCCATTTCTGGGTATGTATCCAAAGGAAATGAGATCAGTATCTAGAAGAGATAGCTGCACTCCCATGTTCATTGTGGCATTATTCACAATAGTCAAGATATGGAAACAATCTTTGTCCATGACGGATGTGTGGGCAATGAAATTGTGGTACATACATACAAATTATTCAGCCTTAATAGAAAAGGAAATCCTGCCATTTGCAATAGCCCTAATGAACCTGGAGGACATTATATCAAGTGAAATAAATCAGACACAAAAAGAAAAATACTGCAGGATCTCACTTATTGGTGGAATCCAAAAAAGTTGAATTCATAGATGCAGAGAGTAGAATGATAGTTACCAGGGGTGGGGAAAAGGAGAGATGGTGCAGTTATGTAGAATGAATAAGTTCTAGAAATCTCACATACAGCATAAGGTCTATAGTTAATAACACTATCTTGTATACATAAAATTTTTTTAGAGAGTAGATCTTAAGTATTTTCACCACAAAGAAAGAAAAGATAACTATGTGAGGAGATGGATATGTTAATTAGCTTAATTATAATAATCAGTTTCCTATATATACCAAAACATCACACTGTGCACCTTCAATATACAATCTTAAAAAAATAAATAAAAGCACAGCAAACTTTGTGGAGCTTAACTCAAACGATAAAAGAATTATACATCTACATTGTGACCAGACTATGTCTGATGCTGTGAGAAATGAAAAATGGGGAGATGATGTTTCTAAACTTTAGAACTATCTAGCCAGGTAGTTAAGACATATATGAAATAACTTTGGGGTTGACAGGGATGGTGGGACAGAACGTTGCTCATTCTTAATGTCTCACCTTTTTAAAAAAATAAAACCTATCAGACATATTTATAAGAAATGGAAGCATCCAATCACCCTCAGAAGAAAAAAAGAAGGACATTAAAGAAAAAAATATTGCCAAGCTTACGTTGTTTAAGTAGAAAACAGCATGGTCATTCTTGATTTCAGTCTTCATCACGCGGCCCTGGTTTTCAAGCTTTGAAGAAATTGACAGAGAAGGATGGGGAATAGATATTGGAACAAATGAGAGTACCATTCCAGAATCGAATGCTCATGTTTTTTATTTTGTCAGCTTCCATTTTATGGTAGCTTCCTTTGTGCCATAATTTTTTTCTATAAGTACAAGTAGGAACTAAAAGAAATATATTATGAACCATGGTAAATATTGACTGCTAATTGCTGCACATTAAGAGCACCATCCCTCCAGTGTTACAGCAAAAACATAAATGCGAGCAAAACCACAAAATTTAAACATAAATGTTTAAATGAAGAATTCCATGGTTTTGTTTTGCTAACTAATTATTTATCTTATCTATATACTCTATCACTTTCAATGGGCTGAAAGATTGGGCTTCTGTGATTTACCTCCTCAATGGATGACATGACTGGAGTAAATCCCGATAGCATTTTCACATCAACAAGGACCATATTGGACTCATTGCGAACTCCAGTATATCTTAAAATTTAAAAAAAAGAAAAAACACTAGTTTAGACATCAATTTAGAAAAGGGACTTATCTCATGGTGAAGATGGCAGGTAGATAGATACTAATTGGCTATAAGTCTAGAGAACAAGTCTCAAGGCTGGAATTTATAAACAAAGCTTGTGAATTTATATTATATATACTTAGGTTAGCTTTAGATTTGCATAACACTTAGAGGAGCTCTTTGCTTAAAAGACAGTATATTGGCAGAATTATAGAGTAGACACATCCCCAAGAGATCTTCTAGGTCATGTTCTTGCCTCTGGATAGAATCTGGGATATGAAGTTAAGAGTTCCACAATATGTTTAGTTCTTAGCTCTGGTGTGCAGGAGATTTTTATTTAGAAATCCTAGGAAAAATCTCCCAAACTAATTTTATTCAGTGTTTCCCCACACATTAACTAAGGCTAAAACCCTTTGGGATCTATAAACCATATTTCAATTTAAGAAGATTATTTTGTTTTTCTGTTCTCAAAAGTACAAATCTAAAAGAGTAGTACATATCATACTTCCATAATTCTAGCTCTGATTTAGCTAAAGATGTACTAAGTTGTGGTATCTATATAGAGAACTATAAAATGACTGTGCTGTAGAAATATCTCCACCAGCATGTGAACTCACTGTAGTTACCATCATTCATATTTTGCTATTTTGCTACTGTTTAATATATTATCATCTCTCTAACATGGGAGTTGATATCAAAAAGGGGCACTTACTCAAGGGTCACTGTAAGGCCAAAATTAGTCTGGAATATATCTGAAGAGTTATTCTTTACTATTTCCAAGGAAAGAAAAAATCCAGATTCCTTCTTAGGTGTTAGCACATTGTACCTAAGGGTGGCCTGGAAAGAATAGCAAATCGTAAGGAAATCAATCCTGTAGTAAGAACTGAAGGATGTGTTGTTTCTCTATTTCCATTATTAATGGACTTTACATCTTTACTATTAGGAAATTAGGCTAAATTAAATTGTTTAGTTTTCAGAAGACACAGAATCTTTAACAACACAGTTTAATGAAGATAGAATACTTTCTAGCCACATTATTCCCCAAGAAATTTTTGTTATCCAGCTATTCTAGGAGCGAGTTTCTTCTCATAAAATAACTTGCATTTTCTGTTATTGATTTGAAAACATAAATGAGAGAACAAGTAATCATGGAAATATACAAAATGGCAAAATAACACTTCATATAGACCTGCATAGATAATCTGATTCTTTTATTGGCATACATTCACCTCCCTTCTAGGTCTATTACCTGGATAAATGCACAACCTTGTCCTTCCACATCTACTGTGTACTGTCCATGTGCCTTTGTTAGTTCTGAATGTTGGACCAGTAAGCGGTTCTCACTGTTCACCTGGAAAACCTCATTGGATCCTTCACTGCTAAAGGTGACAGTGTTTTGATCATTAGAGAAGGTTAACTTCTTGTAGAGTGTTATGGCAAGAAGACAGACTGCCGTGTCCTATACAAAACAGTACAAGAAATAATAATCCAAGCTTAGATATGACACAATATTACTAATCATTTGACCATGAACTTTAAATAAATCCATAGAAATATTCCTAAAACAGGTCAATAGAATACCATGGAGCAATATCCTGAAAAATAAGAAAATATACTTGCTTATGCAAGTTGTTGCCATGTAAATTAATCTTCTTCAACAAATCTTAATCAGATTTTAGTTTTCTAAAGGATTTCATAAAATATAATCTCTGCTGTTAAAAACAGTGTTAAATTTTTCTAAAAGTTAAGGTATCATAAATTTGGTGACCCCATGGTAGCCTTGGATAATTCTTTTTTAAATTTAATTTAATATTTTTATTTCAGAATATTATGGGGGTACAAATATTTTAGTTACATATAATGCCTTTGCCTCACCCAAGCCAGGGTTACAAGTGTGCCCTTCCGCAATACAGTGAGCTCTGCATCCATTTACGATGAGTTTACCCATCTCCACGACCCACCTCCCACCTGACCGGCACCCGATGACTATTACTTCCATATGAGCCCTTGAGTGTTGGTCAGTTAGCACCAATTTGATGGCAAGTACATGTGGTGGTGGTTTTTCTATTCTTGTGATACTTCACTTCAAAGGATGAGCTCAAACTCTATCCAGGATAATATAAGAGGTGCTAGTTCACCATTGTGTTTTACAGTTGAGTAGTATTCCATGGTATACATATACCACATTTTATTAATCCACTCATGTATTGATGGGCACTGGGGTTGTTTCCACATCTTTGCAATTGTGAATTGTGCTGCCATAAACATTCGAGTGCAGATGTCTTTATTATAGAATGTCTTTTTTTCCTTTGGGTAGATGCTTAGCAGTGGGATTGCTGGATCAAATGGTATTTCTATTTTTAGCTCTTTGAGATATCTCCAAATTACTTTCCACAGAGGTTGTACTAATTTGCAGTCCCACCAGCAGTGTAAGAGTGTTCCAATCTCTCCACACGCCTTGGACAATTCTTATGTCTACTCATATTCAAAGAAGGGAAGTCAGAATTAGGAAGTATCTTTGGCAATTCACTAGCGTATGGTTTTACTCTGAAACTAAGAGTATAAAAGGAGGGAAATAAAGATTTTCCTTGTGGAAATGAGAGTACATTTCCTTGTGCTTTTAATTATTTTTCTTAGTAAGGAAAGACATAAATCATTGTATTTCATATCCATTTCTCCTGTTATGTATTCCTTTCATTTGCTTTTTCCAATGTATAGACCATAGAATTAGAGAAAAATTTTTCTTTTTGGTCAATATGTAGTTTGACTATCGTATCATCTGACATCTAACACACCACTAAGACTCTGGTACTTATGAAGAAAATCTCTTTTAGACAGACTTACATTCTATTTTTATTGTGTCAATGGAGATATAAATTGGGCATAAATTCCTTGAAAAGTGAGGCTCATTTTATTCATTTCTATATAAAGAAGTGCTAGTAAAGTGCCTGATACACAATAACTGTATAATAGATAATTGATGACTAAATAAAGTAGAGTTTATAATATCAAATATTCTCATCTCAGGAAGTATTTCTTGTGATTATCTTTGCTATCTAGATTATTATAGAGTATTATCTTCTGCATTAAACATAATGTTATTAAAAACAAAAATAAATAAACAGGACTTAATTGAACTGAAAAGATTCTGCACAGCAAATGAAACAATCAACAGAGTAAGTAGACAAGCTACAGAATGGGAAAAAGTATTCACAAACTATACATTTGACAAAGCACTAATATCCAGAATCTACAAGGAACTGAAACAAATCAGCAAGAATAAAACAAATAATCCCATTGAAAAGTGAGCAAATGACATGAACAGACAAGAAGAGGTACAAATGTCCAATAAACATATGAAAAAATGCTCAAAATCACTAATCATCAGGGAAATGTAAATTAAAACCACAATAGGACACCACTTTACCCCATTCAGAATGGCCATTATTAAAAAGTCCAAAAACAATGGATATTGGCACAAATGCAATGAAAAGGGAATGTTTAAACACTTTTGGTGGGAATATTAGTACAACCTCTGTGGAAAACAGTATGGAGATTCCTCAAAGAACTAAAGTCTAGCAATCCCACTACTAGGTATCTACCCAAAAGAAAAAAAAGTCATTACATTAAAAAGATACCTGCAATTGTATGTTTATCACAGCATGATTCACAGTTGCAAAAATATGGAATCAATCTAAGTGCCCATCAACTAAGGAGTGGATAAAGAAAATGTGGTATATACACACTATGGAATACTACTCAGGCATAAAAAAGAATAAAATAATGTCTTTTGAAGCCATTTGAATGGAACTGGAGGCCATTATCCTAATGAATTAATGCAGGAATAGAAAACCAAATACTGTGTGTTCTCACTTGCAATTAGGAGCTCAGCTGTGGGTATGCAGGGGCATAGGGAGTGATACAACGGACACTGGAGACTCAGAAGGGAGGAGGGAAGAAAAACTACCTATCGGGTGCAATGTACACTATCGGGAGACAGGTACACTAAAGACCCAGACATCGTCGTTATACAATTGATCCATGTAACCAAAAACCACTTGTACTCCTAAATCTATCAAAATAAAAAAATATATATTGGTATTTATAGCAGGCCCATATCAATCACCTGGATGGGAGAGAAGCCTCCGTGGGAATCCATCTGTTGGGCGAGCCACTGCACAATCTTACTGGCATAGGTGAGGTCACGATTTTTCCGGGAAATGACAGCCAACAGCACATAGCAAGTCTTCTCAGTCTCAGCAGAAGGTGCCCGAGGAAAAAAGGGTGGGAATTCTTTTGTCTTGGCTTTCTTTTCTCTTTCCCAGTATATAACATTATCTGAGAAAAAGGAAGAATTTTCACATAGTCCCTGTGAAATGCACTGGTCACACCTAAGAAGAATACAAATTCTTTTCTTGGCTTCTGTAAGGGCTGAATTGTGTCCCCTTAAAATTTATGTACTGAAGCTCTAAACACTGGTACCTGGGAATGTGACTGTATTTGGAGATAAGACCTTTAAAGACGTGAGTAAGTTAAAATGCGGCTGTTAGGGCAGGCTGCAATCCAATTCGACTGGTGTCCTTATAAGAAGAAACGTGGACATACAAAAGGAACACTAGGGATGCACACACACAGAAGACCATGTGACAACAGAGGGAGAAGATGGTCATCTACAAGCAAAGAAGTCACACTTGCTGACACCTTAATCTTGGACTTTTAGCCTCCAGAACTGTGAGAAAATAAATTTTTGTTATTGAAGGTATCCAGTCTGCAGTATTTTGTTATGACAGCCCTAGCAAACTAACACATGCTTAAACAAGTAGTTGTTATTGTCTATGGCATCGTCACCGTGCTTGATTGCTTTTCTTCACTCATTTGAGAAGAAACTATTAATAGCATAAAAGAGAAAGAGGGAAATCTAACATACGTAATGTTCTTTAAACATAAAGTGCCACTGATAGATTCCAGAAGAGAAACAGAAACATCCCGGTGAAGAGAGGGTTCTATATGATTGCTTAGCGAGTCTTGTCACTGTTTTCAAGATCACGTCCATTAGCAAAAATGAATGATAACACTTACTGGTTTTTGTGGCAGATTGATGCAGCATCTGGAGTAAGGATTCCGCTTGCTCCTCTTTTCCAGCTAATGCAAAAACATAAGCTAGAATTGCGTGATTATAGCCATTAGCGACACCACTTTCCACTGCCTCCTCTAGGCAAAAGAGCCCATTTTGTAAAGCAGAAAACTAATCAGGAAGAAGAATAATATATTTTAAAATGATACCTGAACATTTTATCAGCTTGCTGAATATTAATACTTAAACTAATCATTGTTTGTAATGTTTATATCCTTGAAGTATATTTTACATATGAACCTATTCATGTACACACATGTATTATTCTTCAAAAATATCATTAAAATAAATTTGTCATGTCATCATTAGTGAGAAATAAAATTTAAGTAGTAAGAAAATGGCAGTTTTTATATCTAATCAGTAATATTTTAGCTATAAATTTCTTCTATGTGGCAAAGCATACAAATTTATTTTTAGATCTATAATATTTTACTCTAATTCCTAAAAATAGAGACTTACATTTCTGAAGATGGTTTGCAAAATATAATAATGACCCTGAAAATTCCTAGTATCTGACTTTAGGAATAAGACTTTGGAATCAGATAATCTAACCTGTGGATTGAGAGATAGCCGGGATGAGCCACACTCGAGTTGAAAATGTTTACTCAGATTGCTTAGAGAGAAGGAGAATCCTAGGTTATGGCTTTACTTAGAACAGGGGTTCTTAATCAGAAATTCATGGCTGAAATTCAAGAGATATTGAAATACCTGAAATTGTATGAATAACTTGTGTATGTGTGCATGTGTGTGTATTCTCCCTGGGTAAAAATCCAACAGTGTTCATAAAAGGTGTCTTATCAATCTAAAAGCTTTGAACAACATCATTTTAAAGGGTGATAATGAATGAAATGTTCTATTTATGTTGCATCCAGTCTTAGAATTTCAGTTCACTCTGAATTTAGAATCTATTTCATGTGTATTTAGCTGACTGAAATTAGAGGATGATGGAAATCCATACAGTGAAATTGAGCCCAGCTTCAAAGAGGGATCCAACAATAAATGCAGTGAGGAAAATGTCCTTTTCATCTCCACCCTAAAAACAAAGAAACAATGAGTCATAGAGGATAGCAGAGCACAAAAGAACAGATAATCTTCTGAAGTGAAACTAGTTTTGAAAGAAATACTGGGAACAAATGCATTATTCATTAAAAAAAAACACCTGAACATGCATAATTTTTAAATTAGGTGGTTAATAGCTGTACTATCTGAGCAAGAATCCATTCTGCTCTATGTAATAAATAAAAATAACACAGTTAATTTCAAGTATACTAAATGATGTGTATCATCATATTTAAGTGGACTGGTATTAAGCATTCCTTTTAAGTAATTCACATGACTCTATCAGCTCTATTTGATGTTAATTCGAAAAACGCCAACAAAGAATTTCTGATGAGGTGTAACAGAAATTTGTTGTGAAGCTTTCTGAAAATCCTTACAATAGTCAGGTCTCAGGTTCTTGCAGCATAAAATTAGAAAAACAGTTATATATCATGTGATTTGCAAACTGCATAAAAATCCCCTGGGAAACTTAAACATTAAATAAACCAGCATCCACACAAGAGATTCTGATTCAAAAACCCAGAAACAGGACAGGAAAATGAATTTTAATGGGTGCGCTAGGGGTTCTGATACAAATAGCATTCGTACTGCATTTGGGATATACTCATCTAGCATAAACCTCTCATTTTATCTATCAGCAAATGGCAACCTCTCTCTTCTTCAGAAAAGAAATATTTCTGAGGAGGTAGGTTTTCAAGGTGCTAATAACTCACATGGTAGGCACTAAAATAAGATATGGGGACCTACAACACATTTAAATTACAGAAAGTGGTATCACCATTCCTCTGAATATAAGTTTTCATTGTTATTTTTCCCTTCTTCCTACCTCCCAACTCCCTCCAACACACACAAATTTAATTACAGAGAAAATATTGGGTAAGATCAAAACAAACGGAAGCAGTGACCAGTAACGAATCCAATAAGAAGAAAGATGTAGAGAAAATGCTTTAGAAGGGAACATGAAAAAGGTTTTGATTTTTCTACATAGGAACAAGAGCTCTTCTCCATCAGGGTCCTTCTTGTGAGAAATAGGTTTGGAATAATTTAAAGATACACCCCCCTCAACTACATGAGTAAAGCAATTAGAAAACAATCCATATTAAAACGAAATACCATAAGGTGTTGTCATTCACCCATATTTTCAGGTAGATTAGATTTACATTCCATAACTCAAGAACAGGAGTGGCAATTATGAAGAAGGACACAGAAGGAAAGCTCAGGATATTTCAGGGGCTATCAGGACACAGTAAAATATCATGATAGGGGATTTTGAGCATCCAGAGGAAAGAAGTTAGGAGAATAAAGGAAACAGAAGATGGGGTGTAGGGGGGCAGCTACCTGCAAAGACTGGAAGTCAGAAAGAAGGGAGAATCCTAGTGATTTACCTACAACATGGACAGGAGAAGCAAAGGGGTTTATTCTGCCAAGGACAGACTTTACCTTGTTTGTATTCTGGCCTAGGGCAAGCTTAGCCTTTGTGCTTTTCCTTGCGAGGGTAGTGGAAAAACTTGTTTCATTAAAACAGCGCAAATTACTAGATACTCTTCCTAGAACTTTCCTGCTACCCATGAATAGGAATGAATTCACATTCCTCAGATAGTCAAGGCGGCCTCCTTTAATATAGTGCCTGGCTCCAAATTTATGAATGTTTCCTCTCTAGCTTCCCTTTCTCTCCCTTCTCTCCTCTTTGCAGTTTATTTACTGAGGAGGATGGACTCCAGGGAAGGATTGAAGACCACATAAGGCAAACCAAAGATTGATGAGGAATCAGATGTAGGCCGTGGTTAAACACACAGGCAGCAGGAATTACACTGCTGGCAGATTCACTACAGCCCTGTGACCACAGCAGCTTCAGATGGCATGACACCCACAGGAAGAACAGTCATGTTGCAGATGAGGCAGGGGAAGGTAGGTAAGGAAAAGAGCAAGAAAGCCCAGTTCTGTTAGTCTCTCACCTCCAAGGCATTGCTGAAGAACTTGCCATCATTTTCAAAGCAGCCGTTACTTTTCTGTTTGCTTAAAAGCCAGATTAAGGTCTGTTTTTGAACATTGTCATCAATGAATACGTATTTTTTCATCCTCTCCAATGTCTTAAAAGTAAGTGTGCTGAGCCTATAATGCAAATCACCAGAGTAAAAGTTAGACAAAAAAGAAATGATGACATCAGCTATTCCACCGGTTCATCACCATTGCTCCCTTTGGGTAATGTATGCATTCAACTTGTCTAATGTTGGCTGCAACCAGTCTTTCTCTATAGTAGCTTTTTCCTTTGGGTGAGTAAAATATTATGAATAGCAATAAGTGAAAATTAGAGTAATTTTCAGCATATTTATACCCAAAGGTCTTACCATATAGTCTATTAGATTAACCATACATGGAGACAGAACTAGTGTAATTTAGATGCTTTGGGGCTTTCTAATTTCACTTTCCTGAGTCTATATGGGACTTTCATAAGTGCAGAGTAAGATGTGCCACTTTCCATGGAATTAACTAGCTGTATAAGTATAGGGAGCTGTCATTAAATGGTCAGACTGTCAACCAAATTGCCACGAGATGGTAGGTATATTGTTGCATTAGAATAATCAAATCTTTTAATTTTGTGATTCTCCTCTGTAAATTCACTTTGAAACCCTCTTTGCTTCCAAATCCTTACTGAACTCACCCCCCTACCTCCTTGCAAGCCTTTCTTAGATAATTCTATATTATTTAAAGTAAAATTTTTATCTCTTACCGTATGCTTCCTTCCCGATTCATTGACCAAAATATATCATATGAACCATCATAGTTTTTGAAAGACAACTGGTTTTGATAACCTAAAATACAACATTGCAGAAAATTATTTTTTAATCTAAGAAAGTTAGAAGAAAAAGAATGGTGTAGTACAAGTCCTGGATTCTGGTATTAGACAGATGAAAATTATTAAGATGATTATTTCAATTTGAATTCCTGAAACTGAGTTTCTCTATCCATAGGGAGTAAAAGTGATTCCCACCTTATAAGGTTTTGGTGACAAATAAGACAGTACGTATGAACACACCTAGCTCAGTAACTAGCTCATCACTGGTGCTCACTAATTATTTAGTATCTTTCCCCTATGGTTATTTTACTTCAGTGCTATCTTCATGAAAAGAAAATCCCTGGGCTTTTCCTTATTATCACATTTTATACTATTTATCCACCCTCTTTCTACACACAAATTCAATTCCTTCACTGCAATGGAACACAGCTGAGCAAACAAATGCAGAAGTTGATAAATGAACCATTTACAGCTACTCTTAACAACAAAAACAAATAGCAAGGTGACTTGGCAAAATACCAGGTGTTAAAAGAAAATAACTGAATTCATAATTTGAAAACTTTACAGTTCCAAATTATGAAGCGGACTGACCACACAGATTTTGAAGTCAAAAAGAAAACGTTTAAGTAGGACTCAAGAGTTCCTCAGATTAGGTCCAGTTTTCCCCAACCTGAGTACCTCATAAAAGTAGTTTTGTGGCATCATGGTATTGTAACAATTTATTTCAACTATTATGAGCAGAAATTTCTTAAATCTTCTTACCTTTAGATAAGAGGGAGAACGCCCGAGATTTCAGTTCCTCTGTCAGCTGCTCAGTAGACTGCAGGTAGTCGAGGATGTAGGTATTGGATGCAAGTAGGGCAACATTCTGCTCTGCATCTCTATAAGATATTTGGAGAGGATCATCCAGATTCTGCACTGCAAGTCCTAGAAAATCTCCTAAGAACAGAAAATCAGAGAGTCATATTGCTTATAGTTGCAATCTCAGCATGAATAACCATAGTTAAAAGAGACACAGTGGCAGTAGGAAACATTTAAAATCAAGTCTACAAGGTGGAGACAAAGAAAGTTTCATGAAGTAATTCCAAAGAGGAGATAGCCATGTATGGTTGAAGATAAAGTGGTTTCTGGAATGGAAAATATTTCTGAAAACTTCATTACCAGAGAGAAAGGGAAGTTAGGAAGGTGTATTTGTTTGCTTGTTTGCTTACTTGGTTTTTTGAGAAATTGACCCTATGAATTATAAATTGCAATCCATCCCTCCTGAAAATATATTAATGTTAATAATAAGCAGATCAATTTGCCTTTTGTAAAACAGATTCCTCCTTACACTGAGGAAATTCCCAGCATCTTTAATAGGCAAGTTTGTT
>CM052440.1:77993878-78076627 GCA_028533085.1 Varecia variegata | reverse complement strand
GGCCAACTAAAATATATATAGAAAAAATTAGCCGGGCATGGTGGCGCATGCCTGTAGTCCCAGCTACTCGGGAGGCTGAGGCAGTAGGATCGCTTAAGCCCAGGAGTTTGAGGTTGCTGTGAGCTAGGCTGACGCCATGGCACTCACTCTAGCCTGGGCAACAAAGCGAGACTCTGTCTCAAAAAAAAAAAAAAAATAAATAAATAAATAAATAAATAAAAATGTGAGCAAGAATGAATTAAAACAGGTCACAGGCAAAGTAGTTGAATTGGAAAGCAGGCAAAAAATATCCAACATATGTATAGAGTTTTTTAAGAAAGGAAAATAATGAAAGACTAATATTTAAAATTATAATTTGAAGAAATTTCTAGAAATAAAAGAAAATCTGAATTTACATATTGCATGGGTCCACTGAGTACCTGGCAATAGTTCTCCTGAAGAATAAATTCTGAGATATTTTACTAAAACTATTAGATTTGAAGTATAAAGGTGAAAAAACTTTCAAGGCTTTTAGACATATATATGAAATAAACTATGAGGGAAAATGAATTAGACTGATGTCAGAATTCTTAAACGTAATATTTAAAGCAATCAATAGTGGAGCAGCATTTTTAAGAAAATTGAAGTATGAATCAAAGATTTAATATTATAGATAATCTGTCCTTCATGTATCAAGGTTTTAAAAAAACAATTTTGAGTATGAAAATTTTACGGAATTCTATACCTGTGTGACCTCCTGAGGAATCTAGCAGAAAATAAGCTTTATGTAACCAAACGATAACTGAGGAAACTGGTAAAATTTTATAAATATGAGGAAAAAACAGAATAAAAGCATCATGATATGTTCTGACAAAGACATAATGATGCAGCTTTAAAATGAGAGAAAAAAGTGGAAACTAGCATAAGATTATTGACTCCTGTGTAGATAATAGGTAGGAGTCAAAAGAATATTACTGAAAAATGACTGTCTAGATGTAAATGTTAAGCAAGAAAAAAGTGAGAATAGGTTGTTATAAAAGGTGTAAATACAAAGATAACCACTAAAATAAAAATTCAACCTAACCTGAACACCAAAAGAAATTTAAAAACTTCTATAGCAAAGTGAAAAACCCAAAAACGCTAAACAAAAAGTAACTTTAAATAAAACACAGTAATTACAAGAAAAATAATACGATTGAGGATTGAGTTGAGGCCTAACATATAAGTCATACCAATATAAGTGAATGGACTTAATTTTCCTTTAAAAGAAAAAGAGTTTTTTAAAACAAAAATAAAATCCAATGCTCTGCTTTATACAAAAAGTCACTGAAGCACAAGGTTTCAAGGGTTAAATCTAAAGGGCAGATAAATGAAAATAAAAAGAAAGCAGAGGTTGCAATCCTTCTGATACCAGAAAAAGTAGAATTAAGCCCAAATGGCAACAAACACGATAGAGGAGAACATTTTGTACTGCTGAAAGCTGCAATTCATAATAAAGGCACAACAGTTATGAATATCCATGCACCAAACTGTAAAGTAGAAACTACAGAAGATGCAAAATAGAAGCACTATTAATAAGATATTTTAACAAATTATTCAGTACAAAAAAGTTAAGTGGAGTTTTAAAAAATAAGTAAGAATACAAAAGATCTAAATAATCATATTTATGGATACAAACAAACTGATAACAGAGACTATATCTTTTTCTTAACACATGTGATGCATTCTCAAAAACTAATCATATATTTGGGCACAAAAATATATCAATAGATTCCATAAAATACAAATATTACTGAGCATGAGGCAATAGAACTTGAAATTAAAGAAAACTCCAAAATAAAAGTATCTTTCTACACATAAATTACAAAATGTTCCAGTAAGTAAATTTTCACTGAAAGGGTAAATAAATACAAAAATTATAGAATTTTTGAAAAATAAAATGGTGCGGTTGCTATGTATCAGGACCTAGGGGATACTTTAAAAGTAGAGATCAGAGAAAAATTCATAGGTGTAAACATCTAAACCAATGAGATAAGTGAATGAAAGCTATGTTAATTTCTATATAAAAAACATAAAAATAACAACAAAATACAGCAGCAGTAGGGAAATAATACAGATAAAAATAGAAATTAATGTGGTAGAATGCCCCCCAAAATCCCATATTACATCAAATTAATAAATTAAAATTCTATTTTTTAGAAAACTCAGCAAAATAGATAAACCACTAATCTAATAGAAAAAAAGAAATAAAATACAAACATACAAAACAAAAATCACATAATGGGGAATAAAAGAGAAAGACGAAGGAGGTAGCTATTGATAAAGAGAATATATTTTCAAAATACAAGAGATTTCTTTGTATTTTTCAACAAAAACAAATTTGAAAAACCTATATATGGCTTAATTTCTTAAAAAAATATATAATTTTCCAAAACCAACACCCACAGGGAAAAAATACTTAAACAGACCATTTTCTGTGAAAGAAATTGAGAAAGTTATCAAGAAACTATCATACACAAATGCACTGGGCACAGATAATCTACTAGTCATTTCTATTAAGGTCAATAACAAGGCAAGGATACTAATCTCCCTGTAATTTAAAATTAGGCAAAAGAAAAGAATAGAGGCATAGTCATTGCAACAAAAAAAAAAAATAAGAAAGAAAATTATTTGCTAGTAACATGGAAACCCTAAAAAAAAAAACCAATGAGATATTTAATTTAATCAATAAAGAAATCCAGCAAATTAGAAAAATATAAATACTTTGCAAAAAGCTCCCAGGTACATAAATAATAACATTAGAATATATAATGGAAGAAAAAAACTCACTTATAGCAACAAAAAAGTTAAAATATTTACAAATAAGCTTAATAAGAAAGTATATAAGATTTTAAAATTAAAATTCATGAATGACACAAGAGTGTACTTGAGCAAATAAAAAGACATTTTTTTGTTCTTAGTTAGGACATCTCACCAAGATGCACCTAAGTTAATTTATAAATTCCATGCAATCACAATAAAAATATCAGCAAACTTTTTTTTCCTGGAGATAAATAAGTTGCAAATAAAGCTGATACATAAAATCAAACAGGAAAGAGGAGCTAAGGAAACCCTGAAACCGAAGATCTTGGCTGAAGGGAAGGGATCTGGGGAAGGAAAAGGAATTGATTCCTACCCAAAATTAATACATACTACAAATCCTCTATAATTAAAACAGTGGTGCTGACACATGAAAAGACAGACGGACCAGTGGAGTAGAAATATAAAGGTCAGAAATAATATAACTACAAATCAAAATATACTAGTATATGATAAGGGAAGTATCTCAAATCACCATAGCAAAGATGATATTGTGTCCATTGGATAGTCATTAAATTAAAAAAGACAAACTAGATATATACTATTCTTTACTTTAGGGAACTAGAGTTCCTTGGAACAATAGTTGCTTTCAAGGCTAGCACAAAGAAGGTTCTAGATGGGACTGGGACTACTTGTGCCAGAAAATTGGCAAGTGCTAAAAATATGACCTGGACATGTCAAAGCACACACGGACCAACTTGAAGCTGCTCCCACTGGCAAACTTGGAACAAGTTGAACATAAAAGTAATTAAGAGTAGTAATGAATTACAAACCTTTGAGAAACAGGAATCCTTGGATCCGTAAGTAAAGAGGTGAAACTGGAAAATTATCATGTTACAACCAACACAGACAGGCAAGAATTATCAATGGATACTAAATCTAAGTGGAAATTTTGATGAGGAGCAGGATATACATATAGTCTTAATAAGCACAAATTGCTTATTACTTCAAGGGAGAAAATAGCTAATGAAGGTACAAGAAAACACCTTTATCAGGGTGATCAAAATTAACATCACCAATGATAGGCAGATGGATCTTGTGTACCTTGGATCATATCCTGGAAAACAAATAACATCCCTTATTTGATATTTTGGCCAGGGATGCATAATCTTCACCTAACCATGGGAAATGTTAGACAAACCTAAAATGAGGAATATTCTATTAAAAACACACGCCTGGTTTAAATTCTTCAAAAATGTCAATTTCATAAAGGACAAAGAAAGGCTCTATTGCAGATTAACTAAACAGATTAATATATTCTAATTAACTAAAGAGACATAACTACCAAATGTAGTGTGTGATTTTGTCCTGGATCTTATACTAAAGGGGAAAAAATATGGTAGAGAGGACAACTGACAACAATGGAACATAGTTGGCAGATTAGATCCCAAGCATCGAATCAGTGTTAAATGTCCTGAATTTGATAACTGTATTATAGTTATGTAGGAGAATATCCTTGCTGTTAGGCAATGAGCACTGATATATCAAGGCATAACATAGGATGATATATGTAACCTACTCTGAAATAGTTCAGGAAAAAATTTAATGCTATATACACATTTGTGTGTGTGTAGGGGTGGAGAGTAAGAGAGAGAAGAAAGGTAGCAAAATGTTAAAAATTGGTGAATCTGATAAAGGGTATGTGGGAGTTCTCTGTACAATTTTTGCACCTTTTAAAATTATTTAAAACTAAAAATTAAGCTTATATAAGATAATATGAAAAATATAAACATATAATATGAATTGAGATGCACTCATTTATATAACATCACTTGATTTATACTATTAATATGGCTCCTGATAATAAATAAAGGCAACCTCTTTTGATTCTGATATATTCTGAGACCCCTGAAGATGCCTCTGGAATTTTTTTTGAGGTTTCTTGACGATTTTTTCTTGAGGCAGTTTTCCTAAGATTTTGTTACCTGTAGTTGTAGGAAGAACGAGCAGAAGCTATTTACTTTGGATCCATGAAACTCTTAGGAAAAAAAATGCATGCATACATATTCCACATTTATAGATAAATTTGTCCTTTACTTGTTGATGCTTCTCCAGGTTCTGAAAGCTCCTAAATAGAAGTTTCTTAGCTCCCTCTAACAGAACAACTTAAATATATTTAAGTTTTGCATTGGAAAAAATATATAGTTTATATCATAATTCATGGTTATTAAATACTAGGTTATTAATGAATTTTATAGTTTTATATTTAAAACTAGACTTACTGTAGAGCGTTGAAAGCAGAATATAAAGCTGAATTTTCAGCGAGATTTCAAGTTTTTAAAATATATATGCCTTTGAAAGAGATTTTCAAGATTACAGCAAAAGCATAAAGACCTCTAAATGTTAAGATTATGAGTGATTTTAAAGATTTCCTTTTTTATGTCTGTGTATTTTGTACATTTTCTACAATTGACAGGTATAATTTTTATCATCAAAAAATTTAAATCATTGAATTAGGTTTAAATATGATAATAAATTTCAATATTTATATGTATCTGTGTTAAAAATAAAGGAAAAATAAAAAACAATTGTTAAATGAAATAATTTTGATGTAATTCTGGAATTGCTGGTCTGGAAATGTTTACGAAAATACAACATCTATTAATACATAATAACTTTAGACTGTATCCAAGCATATGTGCAACACAGAGATTTCTTCTAACTCTAGGTTTTCACATCTTTGATTTTTTTAAAAGGCACATTGTTGTATAATTCCCAACCTGTTATAATTGGCTATAGAATTCTATATTGTTATGAGCATTTTCTTGGGTCAGCCAAGAAAAATAACTAAGTGTACAACCCATGAAGAAAAAGGGAAGAAAATATTTGATATTTTCAACATGTTCAATCTCAAATAGAAGCATCATCTGAAAGCTAAGACTTGTGGGAGTCCAGATGAAAACGAGAGAACTCACACTTTCAGCTGACAGCTGTTGTTCGGATTTCAGGAGAAGGACACTTTTATCCACAGCCCCGAGGGCACAGAGTGAGTCCGGGGCTGCTTGAAGATAGAGACTCGCGTTGGAGCCAGGTAGCCCCCGCTCCTCAGAGAACCTTATGCTAACCTGAGGGAGAAAAAGAAAAGGAATGAGAGTGGAGATAATTTTATATAAAATACTTTTATACATTCATCTTTTCCAACTAAATCCTTATACATTTCTGTACCTTTCTCCTGCCTACTTTCACCCTCAAGTCTCTACAGAGACATTTCCTTCACCAACCTCTTGTCATCTCAGGATTAGCACTGCTGCCAAAGATTATGTGGTGATTCTCTCATCCCCTAATAATTTAATTACCGACATTTAGTGTGAGATTACCAGGTAAAGGTTATAGTAGTCAGAAAAGGAGACAACAAAGAGCAAACTGCTCACCCCTCTCACTTTGGACAGGCTGGAAATAGAAGAAACATTACCTTGTTTTTAAAGCACTTGTCAACCTGGAATCCAACACTGTCAGCCACAATTTCCCCACTGGGGTGAAGGGTGTAGACAAACATGACAGCCACGGGGGCCAGATCAGCACTGACATTGATTGGGAATGAGAAGCTTCCCTTCCAGGCTGTGTAAATAGGAGATCAACAGACACAGTGACAAAGTTTCCTGGATCACAGGGTACACTTCGGTAAAAAGAGAATGACTTATGGAATGGGAACTATATGTACAAATAAAGAAGGTTGCATAATTTAGGTAATAACAATTCTGGGATTTGGGGCATAGCTTTAATGTACTTGAAGATCTGGCAAAAATAGAAACAGGTAAAAATCTCCTTCATCAAAATATTTAGTAGCTTACCTTGGGCCATCCTAACTATAGCCTTTCATCCACAAATTGAAATAGAAAGGTGCACCTCCTAACTTCATGACTCTATCACTACATTTATTTAAAAAAATGAAGCTAGGGTATGTATTTAAAAAATGAATGTATTATATACACCTTTGTTTCTGATTTCCTTTTGTCCACTGAGGAAGATAGCTCCTTTTACCATCATCTGTGCAGAACAAAGAAAACACAATATGTGACATATTATCTCATATGATATCACATTATCATACTGTCATTAGGTAATGAATCATCTAATGTTAATTCAGCTTCAACAAACAAATGTTAATAATGGACTTTGCATTAATTGGAAAAGAACAGAGAAAGTGACTACAGTTGATTTAGAACCTATTATGTACTAGAAACTTTGTGAATAATATGTAGGGCAAAGCGGTACATAAAGCTCTGAAATTGTCCAGACTGTCTGGCTTCCAATGTGCCTTCACCTAATCATTGACTTTGTAACTTAAGACAAATTGTTTCCACTGTTTGTCTCTGTTCCATTATCTGTAAGATGGGGACATCCATAAAGCTGATTAAACGAGTTAACACATAAAGTCCTAATAGCAGTGCCTGACAGTATACTACTTCTCCAGGGAGGTAACTCTTATTATTTTCAGTTACAAGTCTACACTTGAGGAAGCCAAGTCTTAGAGAGTTTCAACAATCTGCCCAAGATTGATCAAATCGGATGATAAGTAGGAAGGGGTGGGAGACTCAAACTAGGAATGTCAATTTCAAAGTCTGTATCTTTTTCACTCTTCAGTATACCTTAAAGAGACAAAATGGGTAGAGCCAAGAGGGCTTGTCCCTTTTACGCTTATCAAAATGAGCTTTCCACTTTACTTTCTGATATCTGCCTAATATTTTACTATCATAAAGGGTCATAAATATTTGATATGAGTTACAATTGAATGCTCAAGAAAGCAGACTCTGGATAGCAAGTTTTCAATGTACGGGAAACTTAAATTGCCTTAGATCATTTCATGTGTGTGTTTGTTTGTTTTTAATTGATTCAATAGCATTCATCAGCAAAGTGAGAAGGTTCAGCTCATTCACATTACCAGGGCATGACTGATGCACATTTTCTTAGGTGTGCTGTGCTAAGCAGACATACAATTAGACCGGGTTCCAAGAATCTACCAACGGAGACTTACCAAATAGAAGAAGTTTACATTTGAGTCATCCTTATATGCTTTACTGTCTAGGGAGTAATGTACAGTAACAATCTTCTGTTGATTACATCTAAGCTGCTTTGGTTCAGGAACAATCTTCAAGAAGCTACTGGTTCGGGAGTAAAAGCGTGAGGCTGAGAAATAAGCATCCGTGTAGTGGGGCGTCAACCAGCTGGGCAGATAGCAGCTCTTAGGTTGAATATATGTGGCCTGATATGACAAAAGAAAGTGAAGGGTCTTAGAGGTATAAAGACCTCCAAAGATAGTTGTTACTACAGAATGAAAAGCTTCTTATCTCTTCAAAGCAGGGAGGAATCTTAGCTTGTGGCTAACATTTTAATGTTAAATTATTAGAACTGAAATACTAATAGCACTCTCCTCTTTTTGTAAACAAAGCATGACCATGAAATATTATATGAATATTTCATTAGACCAACAATGAATTCTCATGTTTTTTACTCTCTAATAGAAGTCAGAAAACTGGACTTACATTGTTTCTTTCAGCTATTTTTGAACACTGACAAATTGTTTAACTGCAAAATTCTGTTTAAGCAGTAGAAAAAAGAGAAATCATGTATGAAATCTATCTATGTATGAAATGATCTAAAAGTCAAAATCATCTTCATGAGCTACTTCTAGTTTCTCAATGGAAAATATTGGCCATTAGAGAATTTATAACAATTGTAATAGACTGTGAGTATCTCATCCTCTTGAACAAGTATTCTCATATTTAATGAACAAGCAAATCATAAAAATAAGCTAAATTTTACTTTATTAAAATATATTCTCAAGTTATCTTTTAAGAGATTCCTAATGTTTAGCATTCCTAATATTCAAATCCTCTATGGGATATCTAAGAGACTTCATCAACTCTTTGATGTCTTACTTGCAGGTTGAACTCCTGATCGAATATATCTGAAGTGTCAATGGCAAATTGAGCTTCACCGTTCTCATCTGTAGTGTAATTTCCTATAAATTTGTTATTGAGATTTAGTTGCAACAACTTGCTCACCATAGGTACATCATTGGGACCAGAAAATTTAATCTGTACAAAAAAAGAAGTATTAATATTCTTAACACACCAAATTTTCACATTTCTACAGAAAACAAATTTTCTATTCGTAAATGCGATCACTTACAATTTTCTTAAACTCTAATAAACAGCAAGATGCTCTATTAAATATACACGTATAAAATCTGGAAACAGCTATAATTTTATCTATTGCGTTTTTTCAGCCTAGGACTTTTTCCAATATTTCAGACACAGTAATGCTAAAAAGGTATCATGAAAGTAGGAAAAAAGTGGCCAGAAATTTTCAAAGGGCAAGCTATGATTCAAAAAAAAAGAAAGGGGAACATGTATTTTTTTAGTCAAACCTACAGTTCCAAAATAAGGAATCCCTCTTCTATAGAAAGAGTCCATGTTCTCAAAGTTCACACTTCCAAGAAATTGAGTGATAGAAATAGATGTCTTTTCACTGATCTGCACACCTGTGAGAAATGATGAAACAGTGTTAGGGAGGGTTTAATTGTTTGATCAAAAAATTAAAAAAGAACAAATAGCTTAGGGTACATGTAATAGAGAACTTCCTATACACAGAATTATATTCTTGTTTTATATTGAAAGAGAGGTGTGAATGCTTTGAAGTATGTTTCCAGCACACTCTACATTACCTGGTTATCAAATACTTCAAATTGAAGAATGAAATTAATATGAAAATATTTGAATCAGAAGCAAGTGAAAAAGCTCTCAAGTTCCTGCCAGTCTATTCAGTTCTGGGTTTTGACTCTATGATAGATTGTCACAGACATGTCAAATATAAGGCTTTCTGAAATCTTTCTCATGCCTGCAATATAACTGTTTATTTAGACTTTTATCAGATGTGAACAATATCTGATAGTAAAGTAAATAGAAATGCCTTGTAATATCAACTAAACAAGTGAATAAGCAGAGTTAAATATATCCAGATAAGTTACTATTAACCACACTATAAATGTAACAAATTTACCCATTGTGAGTGCCATCACAATATTGATCAAGTATATTTATATTAAGCACTTTATAAATAATATAACCCCAAACTCTTTCTAAGTAACAAGAAATAATTAGAAATTGAATTTGTTTTCCCTGCCCCAAATTAAATCTCACTTTCCTCTTTTTTTAAAAATTCTTTTAACAAATATTTATTGAGCACTTACTAACTGTGATCTTGTAAATATCTCACTAATAATTTTTGCACTTGCAAATATCCCCAGTTGTATTAAATCAGGGATTGGCAAACTTTTTCTGTAAAAGATCTGATAGTTATTCTAGGCTATATACCACACTGTCTTTGTCGCAACTACTCACCTGTGTTGTAAATCTTAGGCAAAGTATACAAATGAATGTGGCTATGTTCCAATAAAACTTCATTTACATAAATAGGCAGGCATCTAGATTTGATACTCAAGATGTAGATTGTAAACTATTGTATTAAATCAGAAATTAGACTCTGGCAATTGCTTACCAACTGATTTATACAAAGTTAAAAACGATAGATAATTTATTAGCTTAGTTCTACTTAAGAGGGAAACTTCTCTGTCTAATTAATGCAGGTATAATTATATAACATTTACATAATAATTTTATTTTAAATGCTATTAGAAAAAGCTTATTCAAAAGCAGCCAAGTTGACCTTTTAGCAAAGGTACTTCATCTTATTATTTTGAGCAATAATTGGTCTGGATTTTGCACATAGTATTAATTCAGTAATTTTCTCCCCAGTAAGCTGCCATATATCCTCAGGTTGTTCATAAAATACAATCATTACCTGTCCCAAATTCCGTAACAATTACACTGATGTGAAGTGTCATGAATAATCCAGAAAGATAGAGTTGGAAAACTTTTGTATTTACAATTTGAGAAACACAACCATTTTTCAACTGAAAAATAAAGACAAGGTATAACAAAAAAGTTAGAAATCCAAGAGACTTTTTATAGAGTTTTAGCACAGATAACACCCCACCCTTGCCCCCTATGGCTCTACTTCACAAACTTGTTGAAAGGACCAAAGAATTAACGAAAGAGGAGGAGGAAGAGAATATTTACATCAGCATTTCAAACAAGGCAAAAGGGTAATGTATATTTTATAGATTCTAAGGAAATTCTCCTGGAAACATTGAAGATGGGAAGAGATTAAAGGCTGAAAATGGAGTGAAATGGTATTTTAAGAGTAAGAAATTAAATCATCTTGAGAGGTGCTAAAAACAGGTGGAACAGAAGCACTCATCAAATTTGTAACACGCAAACAGACACTTTTTAAGGTACATTGTTCATTTAAAATAAGAAAAAAATCTATAGATAATCTTTCATCAGGAATATCAATAAAGAAATATAGATTTAATTGTATTTTAAAATAAAGTATTTATTAATTCTAAATTTAAAATGTTGAAGGATATATCAATTCATTTGATCCTCAAAATTATTGTATGAGCTAGGCCCTATTATTATTCCCATTATATGAATGAATAATCTGAAACATAGGTATGTTATGTAAACTGCCCATAGTTAAAAGATAGTGGAGCTAACTAGGTATCCTGGTTCCAGAGTCTGTTCCTTTGAACCATCAACTATTACATCAACAACATCACAAAAAGCTATTTCACTTTGTCCAATTATAATAGAAATTAAAATGAAATAAGAAAAAGTTGCCAGAAGAACCCTAATTATTTTGAAATTAAGAGAAAAACATTTTTCAGTAATCTTTGAATCAAAGAGAAAATATAAGGTAAATCGATAAGAATCTAGGTATTAGGATAAAGGAAAAAAATGCCTTGCATCAAAATCTTTGGTGTTAAGCGTAGTTACGGAAAAATGTAAAACACTGAATATGTTTATTAATAAAAAAGCAGCAAATATATTTTTAAAACCAACAAAATTAACTAAAATATTAGAAAAAGGAATCAATAAGATAAAAGCCAAAATAAATGTTTTAGGAACACAAAAGTATAAAAAAGAAAAATAAGAACCAATAAAATAGATGAATGTTTCATAAACATGATTTAGAATAAAGAGAACAAAATTGTATAAGATAGGTGCTGACACAACTCAGCATACATCTGGAAGAAAAAAATCCTTATTTTGGGACACAATCAAAAATTAATTTTATGTCTATTAGAAAAATGTATGCAATTTTTTTTTAAGACACAGGGTCTGTCTCTGTTGCCAAGGTTGGAATGCAGTGGCTATTCACAGGCATGATCATTGCACGCTGCAGCCTCGAACTTTTGAGCTCAAGAGATCCTCCCACCTCAGCCTATCAAGTAGCTGGGACTACAGGAGCCTGTCATCATGTCTAGCTTTAATCAATCTTAAAAGCATACTTGGATAGCTACAGGTACCACACAGGAGCAGGTGAGACTTTTTTAAAAGAATTGAAACCCATAAGCATTAGGAACCTTGATATGTCAAAAATATCACAATCAAAATCAATGATTTGACTATTCAAATAACAGAATTGAAAAAGAATTGTTCAGAGGGGAAGGGTAATATTTATAATAAATGAAAGTTTCAATTTCACATGAACTGCTGGAAAAATATAGGTAATTAAGAGTTCTCAAATCTAAATTGATAACAGAAATATGAAAAGGTGCTCAAACTAGCTAGTAATTAGGTAATGTAAGTTAAAACAAGCTAAATTTGTGTCTATCAAAATGGCAAAATTTTTTAAACTACTAAATATATTGCTGGAAGTAATTTGGGAAATATAATATTCTCATACATTGCAAAGATTTCTTAAAATTATATCTATCAACAGTTATCTATATTTCCTGTAAGAAAACCCACTCTAAGAAATTTATCTCGAATAAATAAAACCTCTCGTACATAAAGATAGTTCTAACAGGTTATTTTTTGCTGTATTTTTCACACATGGAAAATATAAAACATTAGCTGAGTGAACATTCATCACCAGGGAAACGGTTTACTGAATTGCATTATAACTACCCCATGGAATAATGTGCTGCTGACATGGAAGAATTTCACTCAAACTTTCTTAATCTGCATTTCTTATAAAGATAAGTTTCTGCCTGTCTTTGCCAATTGTTAGTATTTAATTAGAGGATGCTCACCAAATCTGGTGAGTAACACTGGACAATCAGACTTAAAATATAAACTATGTGGTGTATACAGATTTCACTTTCAGAAGTCCACAGGCATCTTGAAGGAGATAGGCAGAGTTGTTCACTTAACGTTAGGCTGCTGTAGCTGGAGAAAGCAAATAGTGGCTTCAATTATAAATTGCAAACCTAAAGTAATAAATGTGGATGCTCTGAATTGCAGATGTTTGTAAATAAGTTGTTTCTGTAAGAACAGTCCCAGTTTGCCTGGTGAGTAGTATCACAGACTCATTCATTTAAAGGATTATTAATAATTCTCCAAAGAAAGATTGGGGAGGCCACCTAGATAGTATATAAAATGATAAAGCCAAAAATATCTTTCAAATTCTAAAATTCCTGTGAATTTATAGGTGGATAACAGTTTACACAGTCTATAGAATAAGATTAATAAAATGTGGTATTTGTATACCATGGAGTACTACTCAGCCATAAAAAAATGGTGGACTAATACCTCTTGTATTAACCTGGGTGGAACTGGAGACCATTCTTCTAAGTGTAATATCACAAGAGTGGAAAAATAAACATATGTACTCACCATTAAATTGGAACTAACTGATCAACACTTATGTGCACGTAAGGAAATAACATTTCTCGAAATCAAGCAGGTGGGAGTTGGGAGGAGGGGATGGGTAAATTCAGGGCACACTTACAACTTTGACTCAAACTGTACAAAAACAATTTATGTAACCAAAAGGTTTGTACCCCTATAATATTCTGAAATTAAAAGAGAGACAGAAACTATGGTTAAACACTGTATTTTCTCCTCACTTTTCACCTGGGTTAGCTGCAACTTCCATTATCCACAAAATGAAAATAGTGTTAAGTCCCTTTTATAAATGGAGCCAAAGAAAGAAATATAATAAAAAATGAGCAAGAACTTTTTTTTTGAGTAAAGATCATGGTCTGTACCTGTACAATAAATTGCTCACATATTTCATTGTTTGTCTCACAATTGCTTGAAGGAAAATATTCTCTGCACACCCGGATTTGGGCTTTCCCTTGCACAGGTTGGCCATAGGTATACCTAGTTGGAGAAAGGTATACTTATGATTATAGATTAACAACAGTATAGCAATATTCTATGGTCTTCTTCAGAAATTATATGTGAGATCTTTAAACCATGAGTACACCAGTCTAACCAAATTCAATTAGAAATCCTCATCTATTGGTGTGATTTTCCCTCAAAGAATTTAGGTTAAATTGGGTGTTTTATCTGTTAGGAGAATTTGGCTGCTTTAAAAAAAATCAAATTCAAGATAATGTAGAATGTAAAATAATCTAAAATCTCAGTGAATAAGATTTATAATAATATTTAAATGGAGTTTTTAAAATTATATTTTAATCTGAAATATTATAAAAACTGGTTGCAGCATTTTCTTGATCAGAAAATATATATGTATATGAATAAAAAATAATTTGGGATCTTGAAGTATTTCCAGATCAATATTTTAAACACCAATTCTCATTTTACTACTCAATAAATATTATTGAGTATATAATTATGGGAATTGACATAAACTGGTTATGTTTTGACCAAAAGTATAATACATTCTGGGGTGGGGTTAAGTAAGTATCTAATATTCTCCCCAAACACAAAAAATACTATAGCTCAAGGTTTTTTAAAGGTTCAACCAAAGGCAAATGCAAATAATTGGAGTTTTTTCATTCCTTGCGGATTCTTGCTATGAAGATTTAGAAAAACATAACAAATGTAAAACTAGTGTACAATAAAACTTAATATCATTAAATTTACAGATTATGATACATTTTTTCTAATTGTCAGACATTGATATAGATCAGATGTTTACATACATTATCTCATTTATTTTTCCCAGTGACCCTGATGAGTTAACTGAGTTCAAGTAACTCATTTCTATGCATTATAATTGATGAAACTAAAATTCAAACTCAGATCTGCCTCACTTCACAGTCTGTGCTCTTTCCATTCCACTCATCTTTTTTCTCTCCATTTAAAAATTCTTAGCATTTCTGAGATTTTGACTCAACTTAAATCATTAAAATCATCTGTCAGGTCTGATTATCAAATAGAGGCCAGACTAAGACTGGCCACAAATGTTCTACTTGAATACTTAGTATTTCTTCTTACTATCTGTTATTTATAAAATAAAACTCTTATCATAGTATTATCTACAGGTTAACACATGCCATGAGGCCCTTTGTGATTTGCAAAGCTTTAGGTGGACGCCAGTGCAATTTATTGAAATCTCTTTGCCTGTAGGTAAATTTTCTTCCCTCTTAAAAGCCTAATTCATCTCTGAGACTGCTAAAATAATCTAATTTGCTGCTGTTTTCTCGAGCTGTTCCAAGCTCAATCCCAGGGAATACCAAAGAAACAACACACAGACATAGTTTGATACAACTTGAGACAGACAATTGACATTAACTTCTGGATATAGTGCTCTTATAGCCTGCCCGGAAATAACTTTATAGCAGGCATAGCTCCTGTCTAGCTGCCTGGACAAGTGGAAGGACATTATTATCATTGATACTGACTACCTACTTAAAGTCAAATTTATCTAGAATATAATGTTAAAGAAGTTTCAAGGATTCAGGGTAATAGATTATACATAACCTGACATAATGTTTGGGAACAACCAGTTCCATGTTAGCATTTAGTTAGCAAGTCTTTTTTGACGGCCATACTTGAGAGACATTTTGGCTCTCCAAAATCAGTGTGTTGCACTTTTTTAGCATACAATTGGGCAGATAAATAAATTAGAGATGTTAATGCCATGGAAAGTTCTGGATTTGTGTAGGGTTTTTTCCCTAATGAAGCTAGTTTAAGATCCTGGATTTCTTCAAGTTTATATTGATTATCGATCATCTACAATCTCTCATCTATTACATAAACTAAATTCTGACACATGTTCAACTACTTTTCATTGAAATTCAGAAAAATTTTATGATCGTTTCCCTAGAATCCAATGAAGATTTTAAATATTATTTTTTTTTTTTTTTAAAAAAAAGCTAAAAACTGGTTTCCAAGATTCTTTGGGGCATCCACAAGAACTGCTCTTACATGTTGATTAGGCAGCCCCAAGTAATTTCTATGACATCAATTAAATAAAAAGTATTTAACAAATATAGCACATATTAATATTTTTTACTGTTTATATATACGGTGTAACAGTGTTATTGATTAGGAGAGTAGCTCCGAAACCGAACAACCTAGGTCTAAATCCTAGTTTTGCCATCTAAAAGCTCCATTAATGTTGATAAATTATTTCAATTGTCTGTGTCTTATAGTCTTTCTTTATAAAATAGAGCTGATAATAGCTCTCATCTCAAAGAATTATGGTCAAAATATATGTAGTGCTTAACATATTAATTGGTATTCAAAAATATTAGCTTTTTTTTTACTATTATTAAACATGTGAGAAAACTATATCACACTAAAAAAGAATAAAAGGCATTAAAAATAATTTCCCAAAAAGAAATTAAAAATTTCTCAAATCATATAGGAATTTTTTACTTTAAGAGGATTCAAATTAATTCAAATTAAATTGATAAGATATCTCATATTCATTATGATATTTTAGTTAGCTCATATTCTTTTTTTTAATGAAAATACTCAATGATGGTTTAAAAAGGCGGGTACTTTTGTGCCAGCTGCTGGAATTGCACATTGGCACAAAATATTTGGTGAGCAATATGGTGATCAAAAGACTGAAAGAATGTTGTATATTTTGTCTTGGTAATTCCACTTTTGAAAATCTTTCTTAAGAAATCTTTCATAAGTAAACACTTTTTAGTTCAAAAGCTACTTATATAATTATACATAAAGCCATATACTACAAAAATATTAATTGCTAGGAAAACAAAATGAAACAGCCTACATGTTATATAAGAATAGTTAGGTAATCGGGTATAGCCAATAGGGATATGTTTATGGGGCAAAAATTGGAATTCATAGAAAGATTGGCATAATGTGGGGACTTTTTAAAAAATTATTGTGACTAGAAAAGTATGATTTCAGTCATGGAAAATATTATTAAAAATTATAGGAAAATAAATCACAATGATGGTAGAATTAATTATAGGTAACTTCTTATGTTTTTCTTTATATTTTAAAAATATTAGAATATGAGAATTCATTACTTCTCTAATAATTTTAATGTAAGCATATAAAAAATTAAAGTTATGTGGTTAATCTTACTTCTTATTCTCTCTCAGCTTTGTGTTTACCTGTGAAGGCAAATCTCCTGAATAAATACTTACGTAGCACACGCACCCACTTGGAATTCCTCATCTGTAATAGTTACTGTTTGTGGTGCACTGACCTTAACTTCAAATCTGGGCAACACTGGAACCAAAGAGAAATATACTTCAGCCTCCACAATCACTGGTGAGCAAAACTTATTGCAATCATATAGCTAAGTATGCTTCCAAGCACAATGTTTTTCCATATATACATCTGCACAGACCATATTTCAATCACCCCAAATTCTGTGGCAACAGTCTACCATAGTATGTGATGGTATCTCATCAGTTATTAATTCTTCCCCTTTCCTCTCTCTTCCCTATGCCCAGAATTTTACACTTTTTTCTCTTGTAATTGCTTAGATCCTTCCTAGAAGATTGTCTGGATTCTAGAAAATGGGATATTTCATAGGGGGAAAAAAAGGCAGGGATCAGAATAAGGATAATGAGAAAGGAGTGAGGGGCAAGAGAGGATTGATCATAAAGCAGGTGAGACCATGAAAGGAAGGTGACAGGAAACCAAATCAAGCTTCACCTCCTTTTGCCTAAGTCTAACATAAAAATTGTTTTGTTCAGCCCTTTGTGCTCTTCTTATATAGGACAACCATGAATAGGAATTGGTTACCGTATCGCTTAACAGTAAATTGGTGTGTCACTGTCTTTCCTGATTGTCTTTTCACGACAATAGAGTAATCTCCAAACATTGGTTCTGAAGTCAATCGGAATGAGAGTTGGGTTATATTTTGGAAAGAAGTCACATTTTTCCATTGAGAAATCCTATTGTTTTGAGGATCCTGGAAAATAATGAAGAAATAAAAACAATCAGAGATTGATGAGACTATTATCCTTTCCTTCTATATTTTGGATACTTTCTGTAATTATCGGAAATAAAGAAAGTGCTACCATTTTATCAAACTAATTATCTCAAATTGTAAAATCAACATAACTTCCTCAGTGCATTCAAATTTAAAATATATCTCTCATAAGCCCAAAAAGGATTACAAAATCTGTAACTATTGCTTTTGCTTTTTTTCTAACTAGAGTTACATAGTTAAAGAATTAAAAACTCAATGTGCTTGCTCCAGAGTAAGAGCTCTCCAAAGCAGAGTGGACCCACACCAACAGGTGCACAAGGGATATTTAGCCTAACAAATACTTATAATCATTGTCGTGGGTTTTTACTTGGTCTGTATCCAAGTTGGTCATGAATTACACACTGCATACAAGAGCTGCTAAATGGAAGTTCTATGATAAAAAGGGTTGATAATGCCGGCCTTTCTCCTTTATTTGCTTTCAACATATTGCAGCTTACATGAGACTATTTCAGTAAATTTATTGGTATCATCCAAGCGTGATTAAAGAAACCCTGACAAAAAGATCTCTACAAAGAAACAAAACCATGCTTCATCACCTGCTTTATAACTTTTTTTTCCTATAGTTTTCATCTACTAGAAAGTCTAGAAAGCTAAACTAATTTCCCTGACTTCCTTTCAGTTAGGGTTACCCGTGTGACCAAGTGCTGGCCAATTAAATGTAAGGGGAAATCACCAGGTAGAAATTCCCTCTAAATGAATCAGAGTCAGCTAGCATTGAAAAGAGAACAACATATTGAGAATGGCAGGAATGTTAAGTAAAAGAAGCCTCGGACTTTGGTAATATTGTGCTGTTCTGTTGGGCTAGTCTAACACTGAAGTGCCTACACTCAGGCTTAGTGGTTTGTGAAAACAATAAATCTTTCACTTGTTTAAGCCACCTTTAGTTAAGCTTTCTGTTACTTTCAGTGGAGCACAACTTTAGCTGAATCAGGATGTGAAGATAATAGAATTTATACATTACTAATAATGCAGAACATGAAAATGGCTGCCGTGATATTTATTTGTCAACCATATAACAAGGTCAAAGCATTTAAAGTATAAGGAAGACTATTTGAAGTATGTTTACACACATAATCATTAATAACAAACTGAGGATTTCAGAGTATTGATCTTCAGAATTAGCCAATAGTAATGGTATATATTGTATGCAGAGATTAAAACACATATGTTGGAGGCGGTTGATACAATTTTTTTACTGATGGGCATAGGTCTTCAAATATTTTGAAGGCCACTCTTCTCTAGATATCGAAACTGATAGGAAGATACTTCATTAACTATTTTCTGAAAGCAAGCAGTCCATTTTATGATCTCACCTTCTAGCATATTTCTAAAATTTTAGATGTTTTTGTTTTCTATTTCCTGAAAATAAGATGTGGCTAAATTAAAATCAAGAAGGGCTGGCAGACAAATTAAGCAATTTCAGAATATATACCTCCCTTAGAAAGAGCCTGATCTTTTATTTTCCAAAAAAAAGCCTCCTCTAAAAGCAACAAGCAACGGCCCTTTATCGAAATCTTCATCTGGTGCCTTACATTGCATATGCACGTAAACACTTCTCTTTTCCCCTTTTCAGTGATCTCAGTTTCTAGTTATGCATCATGAAAACTAGATACACAGCATTGTTTATCCGAATATCTAAAAAATAGATGAGAAAAGCAGATCTCTTACCTGAATTGTGATTAAAGGATACTGAAAGAGGAAAAAAAAAACTATATATTAATACTGTAATAGTACAATATTTTTGCCGAATATTGCATTATAAAGGTTATAGATCTTAATTTAAGATTGAAATTTAGCCCTCATTTCTCCAGAGGTCAAAGTTTCCATAGCTAAAGATGCCAGGAAAATCCCTAATGTGAAAGAAATGCCAAACTTCTTTGGGGAAGTGGAAAGCAGGTTCCATGCAACCTGTTTTCTTTATATGATGAAAAGACTTTAAAAAGCATAAATAGCTCACTATAAATTAAAGTTTTACATTTATACGTGAAGTTAGCATTGAAGCAGTATCTATATAGTACTCCATGTTGGAACCTTGTTTCCATACATATGGAAAACATTCTGAAGACTGCATAGCAATGGATTTGTTGAACTTGTTTAACACATTAACTGCCATGTGAGTTGTATTTAACTCCCTCTAGTTTTGAGCCCGTGGCCTCGTGAAACATATGTAACTCACACGTCTCCTCACCTTCGGAGCCACTTCAACTATTTTTCAAGTTTCATATAACTGACAAACAGAAAGCAATAAAGAATAACAGATTTTTCATTAAATTAGGATCGTTTTGTTTTTGAAGTTTTTATTCTATTTTTGTAATAAAACACCGTGGCCCCAAGGAAAAATTTCTTTTTTCTAGTGTGGCAGTCAATGTGTTAAATTTCATTGTACCATCAGAAATTATTGAACTCACCAAATCCTTAATAGGCTTGAACTTGGTATCCAGTGTCACAATGCGAAATCGAACTAAAAAAAAAAAAAAGGAGATGATTTTTTTTTTCTTGTTATTTCCCCTTCAGGTATGATTGCTTGTAAATAGACTTAGAAATTAATTACCTTGCTATCACAAAATACTATGCTCCCTTCTCTGCTAGCTCTGATTTGACGCTTTGAGATTTGGGATCCACTGGGAAAGCTCTCTTACTGCACATTTGTAATTCCTCTGTTCACAATGCTCTGCTGTTACCAAGGCTGATACTAGCTGCTGCCACCACTGGAAACTTGTACCCCAACAGCCCATTGAGATATCTTCAGAATTGGTGGCAGAATTAGTTATAGAAGAGCAAATGTGAAACAGGTATGATAGGAGATAAATAGAATTTTCCTGGAAAAATATACTGATACTATCAAACAAGTTAATTTTAGCAAAATTCCAGAAAAACTGTTTTAGTTACTTTTGTAACAGTTATATAACTCACCTCATAGCATTCTAGTAAATCCAGAAGAGAAAATATAATTCAGCAAAAATCTCACTGCAAGAATTCTGGTTTTAGGTATTTTACTTCTTTTCAATAAATCATAAAAGATGTAATGTTAATTGGAATAAAATGTGTAGGTGCTTTCATCCAGCCCTTTAATTTTACAAATGGGAAAACAAAGTCCCAGAGATCAGAATTTACTTGGCAAAAGCCAATAACTTATTAACAGAGCCAACACTAAAACTAAACCCTCTGAATCCTAGTTTGGTGTTCTCTCTGCTATTTTTACTTACAATAGTAAAAAAGAAAATAGAAGAGCTTTATCTAGGTTATCAGGTTTATGATTCCTTCTACTAATATGAGTAATAAGAGTAATAGTAAATATCTTTTATGGGATCGTTACTGCATATTAGGCACTATTTTACATTGGCTATCTTATTTTATTCTCACAGTATTTCTATAAGTGAGACACTTTTATCTCCATTTTACAGATGAAATAATTGATCCTAAAAAAGGGGTTAATTAGCTTGCACAATTGGTAAATTATGGAGCAACGATTCAAAACAAACAATTGTCCTCCACATCCCATGCTTGCAACCATTATATCATGTAGGACTGTCACTAGAATTTGTAAACAGTGACAGTAGTGTGCAAAATTTTATGCAGCAAAGCATTCAATTACGGGAGTTGGAGGGTACTATTTCATCATTGATCTAGGAAACCAATAAGAATTCTAGAAATTGACAGTCCTATGACATTAAGGATACATTTAAAAGACATCTAGAAATTCACCTGCTTGGATTGTTCTCAATTTGGAGAATGGGTTTCTCAAGTCAATGATACAAAGGAAACACAAATATTGACTTACCCTCCTCTCCAGATTTATAGATGGGTTTATCCGCCTGAATAAAAGTTACCTTCTCCTCTGAAGTGATTGCTACAGATCTCCTTTCAGAGATTTTAAGAGTATCTCCCTTAGCCAACAAGGTCACAAAAGCCAACTGTTCAGAGGACTTCTGAGAGACCTAGTCATGTGGAAGAGCAGAGAATGGGAAACAGACATTAAGATGATGAACAGTGTCTTAATTTGGCTTCTTAGGATAAGGGAGACTTGAAACCCATTATTTCCTCATGAGAGACTTAATGATCACTGTTACAATTCCTTGATTTAGCATGAAGACACTTTCTAATGAACCATTTTTGTATCTTCTTGCCTTTTATTTTTGTTTTTTTGTTTGTTTCCCTGAGTCCCAACCCTTCTTTCCTTTATCCACATTCTCTTTCCTCAGACTGTAGAACAATTTTACTGTCTAAAAAGCAGTAATTATCTCATTATTGCTCCCTGTAATAGAAGAACGGCATTACTTCGCAGGTTTTGTTGCATGTGTAAATTTCCCTTTTATTTCATACCTCTCAGGAACTCTACAATTTTCCTCCCTAATTTTGACAATTCATCCAAAATAAGATTTGTTAACTCTCTAGAAATAATTTTTAAAAAATAATTTAATCTTTCCATCTGAAGTTCCTAATTGTCAAGTTCAGTGCCTCACCTTGAAATTTGCACAAGCATAGAAGTTATCCTCTTCCACAGACTGGTCAAAAATAGTGGTCCTGGATCCATCATATTCTAAGACAACACTCAAGGATACAGATTCATTAAGGTTTAGGAGGTGGAGACAGGCTTTTTCTGTAGAATAACTCTGCATCACAGAGGAGATCCATAGGATATATTGCCTATGCAAAGAAAGTAACCAATACTCTAATCAAGTGTAGGAGAAATGGAGAACATCCACAAAAAAGCAATTTCCTAAAACATACACATTTTTCATGACAGTATTACAATAAACTTGGATATGCAGAAAGAGGTATCTTAGGAAAAAGATGTCAATTCCCTTCATAATTGCTTAAAATTTACAGGGCAAACCAGCACTCGGTCTCAGAAGCTGATATGGTAAAATATAATGAAATTTTTCATATTTAGTAAGGTCACTTTGCTAGTATTTTAATATAAACAGAAAGTATAATATTCCCTTACGGTTCTGAAGCCACAGCAGCAATAAAATGAAGCAAAAATGTGCTCATCAAAATGGTAGGCACCATTTTAACCCAATGCTTGAACAATACAGACTTCAAGATAAATATCCGTGCGTTCTCTCCCTCTCTCTCTCTCATTAGAAACCAGCTGCCCCAACTCTCCTCTTTCTTTCCTCCTTTCTGCTCTGCCTCTCTTTGTATGTTGTTGCTTTTATAGTCATACATAATGGGAGATCAATTACTTTTTGGAGCAAGTATCACCGAAACCCACCAATCACATTTAGATCACTGATCTTATTACTTGGGGGGGGGGTCACTTTGTATACAACTTCCTGCTTAAGTTCACTGGAAGCTGCTCTGTTTTTGGAATCAGTAGCACAGGTTGGACAGGAAGAAAGAGAAGAACAAAAGAAGTAGTTGTATAACACTTAGGAGTTCATTAGTTTATTTTAGCACCTCATTCACAGGCTGACCATAGTATCAAAAGCTTTACTACATAGGACTTAGCACTTGGAAGAAAAATACTTATCCAAACAGCTGTTACCATACCAATTCCCAAATGGTAAATTTTCCAGGCTTCTGAGAAAAGTGGCATTACTGATGTTGCCAAAACATGGATGCAAACAGGTATCTCAGTATAGGCTCATTTTACAGATAATTGAAACTGTTAAGTTATTCTTTTATAAATTCATAATATAGAATTCAACATTAAAATGTTGATCTGTGTCCAACATTTAATATGATTTTCTTAGTGAGGCTTTCTTTATAAAGTTCAATGTCCTTTTCTATTCTAAATATACTGAGAAAAAAAATGAAAGAAAAGGTGATATACATATATGCACACACACACATCACTTCTTGGGAAAAAAAACAAAACAAAAGTGCTTTATCACAACTTTGATTGCAAAACATTTCTACAAAGTACATGAACCATGCCAAAGAAACTGGCAAACTTTAGCAAAGTCCCCAGTATGTCAATTCTCCCATTTATCTTGTCTTCCCACCTCCTTTTTTTTAAAAACATTCCTTTTACTTTAAATATTTATGGAGGTAATGCATATGGCTTGAAGGAGGTTACACTAGGTAAGAAAAGGTAGGAACTGGCTTTAATCATAGAAATATGCCTGTAAAAGCAAATATAAAAGAAAGAACAAGATCATTATCATATAGTAGCTGAGGAGCTGTAATGGAAGTAGTAAAATACAGGCAACCACGAGCTCTAGGGAAGGTAAGAACAGGCATTCCTTATTGATTTCATATTCCAGTGCAGAATTGTGTTCATGAAAACCCTGACCATGTTGCTCACTCAGTGGACTTGCGACATTGCTCCCTTACCCATTTCCATTTGGAACTTTTGTTTTTTCTTCCTTTCCTCTAACCCTGCATAGGCGGCCAACTCTCTTACAATCTCTGCCACAGAGCTAATTAATCTTCAATTGTTGGTCTGCTCTGCCCTGATAGTTTTAAGGTTTAATTTCCTTCCACTGGAATTTCAAACTGTTAGTCTCTGTTTTTGAACAATACCCTTCGCTCTGATAGCCTGTTAAACTTATTATTGGACCCACCCTTCACACTACACTCTCCATACTCATCAGATAAATTAAGCACTAGCTTCCAAAACAACTGAAACTCACCAGCTTTCACTCACTAGCATCCAAGAAAAATGGCACCATAGGCAGATGGTTTATAAATCAAAGCGACCCATTGTTTATCCCCAAGGCTGATAAATCCAAAGCAATGGACTTCTCTAAAGCAGTTCTATTTTTTCAGATGTAAAATTTTTATGCTGAGTAAATGACTCACTGAGCTTAAATTTAATCAAGGCAATTTATTAGCAATAATATATGTTGTACACTATTCTTTTAAATTATCTTGCAAACTAGCATGTTCTCGTGATAGCTCTCTTTTCAAATATGGAATACTCCTAAATAATTTCATCTGATTTACATATGTGGTCTCAGGTTAAAGGGCCATTATCCCAGACAATTCAAATATGAATCCAACAATATCTATTGAATACTTGTTATTTATCACCAGTAGTGCTAGGTTATAGAGAAAATGAGATGAATAAGACATGATTCTCTATTAGAGAAGGGAAAAAAGGAAGAAAGGAAGAGAAGCAGGAAGAAAGGAATGAATGAAAGAAGACAGGAAGGAAGGAAGACAAGCACGGAGGGTGGTAGGATAGGAGAGAGGGAGGAAGAGAGGGACAGTGAGGATGAAGGAAGGGAGAAAAGGTAGAAGAGGGAGGATATTTGCTGAGTACTCAATATGCAGCAGGCAGGATGCCATGTGCTGGTATTTACAGTAGCTCATTTAATCATCAGAAAATACAATTTCAAATTTGTTACTTATGCTCACTTTATAGATAAGAAAAATGCAGCATCAGAAAAAGTCGTTAATTTTCATAGGGTTAGCCAGACAGTAAGTAGTTGAAAGAATTTCTTTTAACAACTATAAATTAAATGACATTAAAGGATATCTTCACATATAAGAATATTATAAAAGGACACCAATATTAATTTGTGCACTGTGTCTTTATAGCCTCAGTAGGTCTCTGCTGAGCAAAGGGATATATAAGAGAAAACAGATTATTACATAATCATCCCTTGACAGCTAATACTGTTTACACTATTGGTGTTCACTGCCACAGGAATACTTCATTTATTCAGCACATTTTTATTGAGTACCTACTATCTTCCAGCATTACAATAGTTGGTGGGCTTGAAAAAGTCAATGTGTGTTGCTGGAGTTATCATTCTATCTGGAAAGACAGAGATTAATTAACTAATTGTGCAATTATTTATTTCATTACAATCATGACAAGTGCTATAGAGGAGAAAGAACTATAGAGTGCCATGAGAATGCATGTTGAGGAGGACTTAGTGTTGAACCATGTCTTGGTGATAAACAGATGAATAAAACCATTTCTTTCCTAAGAATGGTTCACTGTCCACTCAGCAGGATATGTAAACATAAAGTGCAATGCCAGGTGCTACCAAGAATATCCTATATTGGAACTATGAGCAAGGCTCTACAGAGTCAAATTAAAACTATAAATGAGAAAGTTGGGAAAGGATTTAATAAAGAGGTAACTTTAGAATTGGAAATATTAACATTATGAAGTATTTTCCAGGTGGAGTAGAAATGGTTAAAAGCTGAAGTAACAGCTTTTTAAAGAACATTACAGAATTTATAACTGAATATTCTGTGTTTTAAAAACAATAGTAGTACAGAGAAAAGTAACTGAATTAAAAAATAATAATAGTAGGTTCAGCTTTGCTGGAGAAAAGAATGTGGTATGAAATAACATTCAATGAGCCTACTGAAGAAGGTTCTGGTTGCCTTGTGAAGGGTCTTTTATTTGTGCTAATGAGTTTGAATGTTATGGTAAAGAGTAATGAGTATAATTTTTATCCTCCATGGAGAACAGAAAAGAATGGGAAGAGGGGGAAGAAAACCATATAAAATTTGCTCAAAGACTAGCCCAGGGTTCAGAGGTAAGGCCTGAACATTGGCAATATCTCTCCAAGAGATATTTTTCTCATTCCAATTCTTAGAACTTGAAGCTGTTTGATATGGGGTTGGAGAAGAGGAAGAGGCTGAGGTTGACGCTGATGGTGAATACTGTTGCAATCAGGCAAGGCAGGGGAGACAAAAGAGATGCGTAGATGAAGTGATGATTTAACTGTGATACAAAGTATGAGGTGACTGCAGTACAACAAAGAGGTGATATCCGGTAGACAGCTGAAATAATAAATCTGGCACTCTAGAAAAACACTGTAGATTTGAGAATCATTACTCTACACAGATGATATTTAATATTATGGACAATGATACAATTATGCAGGGAAATCATTTATAAAGGGAAAGAAGACAGTTAATGCTAGAGAAAGACTGGTGAAGCTCTGTCCACCTGTTGCTTTAGCTGGGTGATGCCCACAGACATGAGACAATATAGGTGAATTTTCCAAGCCCCACTGAGTTGAATCTGAGGCAATCTCTTGAAAAGTTCTTTTGACATTATATGTTTTATAAATTTTTTAAACAACAAAAACCATTTTGTTGATTTTCCAGCTGTGTCATTAGTCATAGTCCATTTTAAGAGTCAAAATAAAATAAATATAAACTTTATTTCAGTTCTTGAGAACATCTTGAACTTCTAGTTCACAAGTGTTTGAGCCAGTACTACAAAATAAGAGTATATTGCCCAAGACCAGCAATGAATAGGCAGTTAATTAGGCTTAAAAATAAACAAAACTATTCAGTTCTTGATGTTGCAATCCATTGAAACCGGAAATCACTTTTTCCTCAAAAAGGAATAAGCTGTTGAACAAGTGATATGGCCCTTCTTGTTCTCAGATGTTTATCTCTTGCATGGCTGATTGTTAGAATCATCGAGAAGTTTCTAATCAGAATGCCTACCTGTGGATGAGTGATTAAAAAAAAGTAATGGGTTATATATATAACCAGAACTTTTGTACCCCCATAATAAGCTGAAATAAAAAAAAAAGTAATAGGGAGAAACGGCTAGATAACAAGAGCCCGGTAAATATTTATGATGTGACTGAATTTGCAGAGCCACATTTTTCAACTCTGCAAACTTCAACAGCATCAAAAAACATTATTTTATCCAAAGTTATTTAGAGTCAGCTTTTATCCTTCCATTTGCCTAAGGGTCCACTAATCCTAAATAATATCACTCCATCCAAGCAAACAGACTGATAGACATATAAATAAACAGACAAATGTCAAATGGAGTCTTACTAAATGCTACCTCCAATACATTAGTTCAGATATCTCTAATTCTACCACTCTTTCCTTACTAGAGAACATATTAAAATCTCGAGGTAGTGGGTGAATGAGGTAGGGGAAGGATGTATAATAACAATGAAAAAGGTAACATTCATAATTATAAAATTCATCACCCAAACCACTATCTTTCTGAAGATTTTGCTACTTTACTTGGTAAAACATGGCTTTAGCAAAACGATCTCCACCTGATATTATATACATTCAACAGAGACTTTTTCGTTGGCTCAAAAATATTTATTGATATGTATTTTAGGTGTTCTGTTTGGGTAGAAACCAAGAAACTGATATATTATTTCTTTTCTTCAATAAGGTGATATAGTTGGTGAGATAAACACAAAAATAACTTCAGACTATGTAAGTAAAATGATAGAGAAACATATATTTTAGGAAATTTTCTACCAGGAAGAAGACAGGATCAAAGGGGATTCCATAAAAGAGATGCCACTTGAGCATCATCAGGTTTTTAATTTTATTTTTATCTAAAAACCAGAGGCCTTAATCTGATGTTGTATTCCATAGCCAGGACTGATGTTACACTTTAGCTCAAATAAGCTACATGGTGCAGCAGTAAATAAAATATAGAAGAAGTTAAGTTATGAGACTGTGGGGCCACAAAAATTTTAATTTTGAAAACTGGATGAGCTTTAAGGGTTGAGCTATGAATTTTCCCTTTCCTCCTCAGTATAAAAGGGAATAAAACTTAGCTAACCTGGCATTTTGGGTTCCTCTGAATTGGTAGGATTCTCCCTCCTTCTATCATGAACTCCTAGGTTGATAAAACCAACCAAGGTGGCACTTTGAAGAACAAGAGAGGCACTGGGAAGTTGTATTCTTATATTCTTCGTATCTTTTTCCTTTTCTTGCTACATAAGGAAATAGTGAAATAAAGCAAAATAACCTTAGCTGAGTAGATCACACAGAAAAGTGGACCCCCAAACTGGGGTCTGTGTGAGGGCCAAGTGGGTTCTTGGCTTCACGTGAGAAAGAACTCAAGAGCTAGCCTACAGAGTAAGACAAAAGCATTTTTACTGAGATAGAGAGGAAAAAAAGGAAAGTGGCTGCCCATAGACAGAGCAGCGTTTGTGTGCTGCAGGCTGCCTGTATTCATGCTTTATCCCTTGGCTGCACGCTAAACAAAGGGAGGATTGTCAGTGAATTTCTTGGGAGAGGGGTAGAGAGTCACCTGGGGGCGAGGTCCCCCTCCCATTTAAACCATATGGACCAACTTCTGAGAGTTGCCATGGCATTTGTAAACTGTCACGGTGCTGGTGGAAGTTTATTTTAGTATGCTAATGCATTATAATTAGTGTATAATGCGCAGTGAAGGTAATCTGAAGTCTTTTCCCACCTGGGCTCCAACTGATTTTGGCAGGTTTCATAAGGCCCTGCGGGTTCAGTATCAAAACCGCCGGAGTTACCTTTCTGGTCCGGACACCTAGCTCACTATGATTACTGTGGTGATATTTAAAAGATTATAACTATATATGACTCTTGTCACATTATTTCCTAGAATTTTACACACCTGTCTTTCTACCGCTTTCTAATATAACAGTGATACAGTGATAATATGTTTAATGGAAATAAGTTATATTGCTACGGCCTGAGTAATATTTACAAAAGTACTTTTTCACATCCTATTTGCCCTAGGCCACTCCAGATTTCCTTCTGACTCTGACATTGTTCCTCTAACAATAAATATCAAGTATATCAAGTTGAATTGCTATCATGACTTTGATGGAACAAAATAGGACATAATTCAATAATTTGGCTCAGTTGCTATTCTACAGTCAATTCATTCATTGTTGATCATGAATTTTTAAGGATACCTCCAAGGTAAATTACCATGTTGTTAATTATGAATAACACATGAGAGTTCACCATGTCCCCCTTGTCTTTGAACTCTTGTCAATGCCTATAACCTAAGTACTGGTTGAAAAGCCCTCCAAATTAACTGGGTAAAAATATAAAAAGCAGGATAATTATTTGTGTAAAATAATTTGTCATTCATTTAACAAATAATCACTGGATACCTACTATGTGCCAAGCATTGGAAAAGTACTAGGAATTCAACAATTCAATAACAAGACATATATGAGTTCCACTTTCAGAGGTTTTACAACCTAATGGGAGAGTCATTTTAAAAATCAGTTATTGTACAATGTGACAAGTGCCCTGATAAGAGCAGTGTTAGGTGCAAGAGGAGGATGTAAGAATGGTGCCTACCCCAGACCTGGGCAGCAAGAAAGGCTACCTTCTCAAAATTGTGAAAGATAGGTATACATTCATAATGGAAGGATATATCTGTTTATTGGGAAAAGTAGTAGATCTCTGCAATAGTTTGAATGAATCCCCCCAAAAGCATATGTTGGAAATTTAGTCTCAAATGCAACAGTATCAGGAGATGGAGCCTAATGGGAGGTAATTAGGTCATGAGGGCACTGCCCTAATGAATGCATTCATGATGATTATAACAGGGCCGTGAGTTCCATCTCTGTTGTCCGCTGTTGGCCTTTCTGCCGCAAGATGACGTTGCAAGAAGGCCCTCGCCAGATGCCAGCCCCTGGATCTTGGACTACTCAACCTCTAGAACCATGAGCCAATAAATTTCTGTTCATCATAAATTACTCAGTCTCAGAACTTCTGTTACAGCAGCACAAAACAGACTAAGACAGCCCCAAATGAGGAGGAAACTATGCCATGGCCTACAGTAACAGAGCCTGCCTGCCAAGTACAAGGATTGAGAGTAGCAAACTGCCTGAATACAGAGAGCATAGGATGTAGGAAGACTTGAGGCAACAAGGAAACTGAAGTGCCAAATTATAAGGCCATTTTGTTTTTATTTTGCCTAAACAGCAATTGTAATCCATTAAAGTAGTTTAGGTATGAGAGTGACAGGAAGAGCTTTTTAATTGGGAACTGGATTTTAAAAAGCTCCAAGACTGGTATTATTTATTCAAATTAGCTAATTAAAATTTTCAGAAAATCTAGGATAAACTTTCTCTTTTACATCCATCAATCTAACCAGCATCTCTTCAGCATGTTTGGTGAATTGTTTAATATATCAATTTCCTAATTTTGATTTTATATTATTTTATTGGTCTATGGAATCAAAAGTATCAGGTAACCTCATCTGTAGAGGAAATTTTTTGGCCACCTCATCAAAAGAGAAATATTCTTATAACATCTGAGGAAAAAATATCCGGGATAATTCTGATTAATTGGGAATAGCAAAGTTTGTCTTAGAACCCCATACCTTCCATTCTATAGCCTCTTGAAAAACCTCATTCTATCAGTTGTAATTCATTCTGATAACAATGCTGAAAATGTTAACTATTCTGGAGTATGTGTGTCTTAATATAAACTGAGTGAATATTGAAAAATATTTTGAGGCCACAAGAAAAAGTTTTCTAATGGTAGAATTTCAGGCACAGGAACCCATAGAGATACTTAGGGGCAGGGGAACTAGCTTAAATTATAATAATTTTGCTTTTAAGTTGAGTCCTAAGAAATGATATAATTTTTATTTAAAAAAATCTAAAAAGAATACTCAGTATACCTGCATAGTAAGGATGGAAAATGAATAGTTTATGTTTTTCATAATATTCAAAATTACCTTATTTATACTATTGCAGGCTTTTTGACAAAGCACCAAAGTGCTGCTTTTGGCCTGGCCTGTAGAATCACATGTTTCTCTATCCCTGGGTGTTCCACTTGCTTACTTACTCTCTTCTTCTTATTTCTTTGATGCACAAAGGTCCACTTATTTCCTCCACTGGCAACTTGGAAACGTTGTTAAATGCTCACCAAGGAGTATTTGAATAAGAGAGAACAGATATTGTGCCGAGAACTCTGCTGAGAGCCCCTCACAGCTCTGGAGTGATTGCATAAGACTGGCCTGAATAGGCCTCAAAGTTACAGTGGCTGTTTGGGCAAATGGAGGAGAATACCGTCTTTGACTGGGAAGAAGGAATCTTTGTCCTAATAATTTAGCAAAGTCCTGAATGTGACCCTGAGAAGCCCAGGGACCTTCCTTAAGAACATGAAATAAAGAATTACTTGGGACTCTTTCAGATTTCTAACGTCAGGGCTGCCACTAGTCTACACAGCATCTTTGTGTGAAAAAAAAGAACCTCTTCTTCCAGGTGGATGCAGACAGGCGCCAAAGCATATTGCTTGTTCAGCAGAGCATAGGCTGGGTTTCTGGGCCTTCGGGTCAATTTGCTTTATTTATTTTTATTTAACAATAAATACAGGGAGCACTTTGAATTTTCTACTATTGATGTTATAAATGCTCTATTGGCATTAACTTTAGTTTCACTATTTTTCTGCAATTAAAACTTTAATTCTTTCAGTGAAAGTTCTAGAATCTAGTGTTTTCTAATTTTGTGTTTGGTTTTCTAATTCTATGTTTGCTAACTGGGTTTGCTCAATACAAGTGGATGGGGGTATACTTCACTGAACTTTTGATGTTAAGTTCCATTTATTTGTGCTACAATATATGACTTTTTAAAATAAATTTTCAGGGGAATTATAAAAGAAGTTATCGTTTTCTTTATATGATACAAATTTCAAAGTGCATGTTGGTGTATCTATTATTTAATCTACATTTCATGGATCAGTGTTGAAGACTATTAGCCTGAGACACTGAAGCTAGAAGAATCCCTAGTACTATTTAGTTTGTACTAACTGGTATTAGTCTGGGTAATGCCTTTCTATGCAAATTGTTGTCCCCAGACCAGATCTATTGAATCAGTATTTGCATTTTACCAAGCTTTTGGGAGATTTGTATGCATGTAAAAGAGGACTGAATCAATAATTAGTTCAATTAAATTATATCCTCTTGGTTCACCACTGATTAGCAAAACTGCTCAAATTTCTACACTTTGATTCCTCTACAAGATAATCTCTAAATCCACTTCAAGTTCTAAAATGTATTGTCAAATTTATAGCAAATTTAGACATATTTCAAGAAGGTAAATATTCCTTAAATATTTTGTTCTTTAAAATCTAAGAAGTAATTTAAGAAATAAATTGACTTTGAAAAAAATGAAAATTTGAAATGATTTGCAATTATTTTCATATGAAATGCATTACCAGATACTTAATACAATTCAAATATTTTATTTTATTTAAATTCTCTTTACCTTAATATATATGCCTATCATTCTGTTTATTCTTCAGAACTGCATGCTTTAAATGTTCATGGAGCTGTTTTCTTTTAATGGTATAAGAGACACTTGTGCATATTATGTTTGGATAATTCCTAAACAAGAAGGGTGCTATGTTCACTGCGTGAAAGGAACTCTAAACTTTGGATCAGTTTAATTGGCTGGGACATTTTAAATTAGTGTTAGTAATCCATCTTCAGTGCCTTCTATTGGAATACACTCATTAAGTAAATATTTATTGTGTTGTGTTTTCTCTAATGACAAAATCTGCCCAGTTGTTCACAAGGGTATTATTCCAGAAAAGAGCACAATGCCTTAAATATAGTAAACATGCCATAAGTATTTGTCAATTAAAATAACAAATAAATGGAAAATTTTATTAATTGAAAAATTAGAGCATGATGTATATGCTTCAAAACCTTTTCACTTGCTTTTCAGTTTCCTCTGCATGGAATGCTCTTCTCATAAATCTTCAAGGCTTGCACCCTCATCAGCTTCAAGTCTCTTTTCAAATGTCAACTCCCCAGTGACATTACCACATTTACCACACCTTACCACTGTGTGTTAAATTGCATCCTTCCCAAGCATGCTCTATTCCTGTTCATTGTTTTATTTTTCTCCAAGGCATTTATCCCCATGCCAAACATTCTTTCTCTCTCTCTCTCCTGCTCTCTCTCTCTCTCTATATATATACACACACACTCTCATATATATATAAATAATTTCTTATATATCTTGCTGATTTGTTGATTTGCTTTCTCCACTAAAATGAGGGCCAAAAAATGTGTCTTCCCAACATCTTAAAAGAATACCTGGTACTGAAAATGTGCTCAATTAATGGTTATTAAATGAATAAATCTAGGGTCTCATTCATCTTGTACTTTCCCTGCCTCAGCATTAGCATCAGCCATTTCTCCAAGTTCTGGCTTCTTTAAGAGGAGGAGAGTATTTGGAAGTCAAGATCTGGGTGTTCTATGTGCTCATTACTGCTGGAGCATCTTATTTCTAGCCCTTCTAAGTAGACAGACAACTAGCAAAAGTAGAGGATAGATAGACAGATAGATAGATAGATAGATCTATAACTATGAGTTCATACTGACACCTCAGTTTTAATCTAATACTTCAGGGTTATTCTGGCTGTCTACCTTTCATGTTTGTAGTTATTATCCAGTTGAAGGAAACCTGGATCTCATCATCTGCATTGCCTTTATCTACTTGCTCAATTATTTGCTCATTGTAAGGAATCTCCAAACCACCCCTACACCTCTTCTCCATCTGCCAGTTGCTTACCTACCTTGAATGTGCTTCTGCCTGACTCTCCTTCTCTGCCTCAGCACCCTGCATGCTTCTGAGATTCCCCATATCTAGCTCCCCATCCACAGATGGATCCTGACACCTTCATACCAGGAAAGAAAGAAGGAAAGAAAAAATAGGAAGAGAAGATAGGAAGGGAAATGGAAAAGAAAGGGGCAGTGCGAAGGGTATAGATTTTATTATTTATTGTTTTAGTCAGGAATTTTATAGATTACTTTCGTAAATTAAATTTTGTTTCTTGACTCTCTCTCTCTCTTTTTTTTTTTTTTTGCTTTATAAAAAATATCCACGGCTGTCTTCTAAGATTTTTATTTGAGCCACAGTGCTAGTTGTACGTAAAGAAACATCAAATGTTGAACACATTCAGAAACAAGCTAAGGAAGAGTGGTTGAAGAGTAGTTGTCTTGTATTGTAGAAGCCAAACAAAGTTTGTAGGAGCAGAAAATGGAACTAAGGCCTGACCTATGAGGCCCTGTAAGACTGGATACTGCCCATATCAGAGTGCCTGGAGGAGTTAAGCGGCAATTGAGGCATCATTCAGGCAACTTGTTCAATCCTGCCTCTTACCTCTCAGCCTCTAAACATTTATTACAGTGGAGGGCCCTTATATCTCCTCACCCACCTACTATCTGGGTCAGAACATTCACCATCAGATCTCCGATGGACAGGGACTCTTGTCCTTTCTCTTCCAGAAAGCTATGCTTATGTTGACTTCCTACCTTCATCCCCCAAAATGTCAAGAACTGTGAAGAATCTGAGATTTTTATCTTAGTATCAGGCTAACAAATTAGCCTGTCTGTTTCATGAGTACTGGCAGAAGATATGAAACTCTTGGGCCAGAGGAAAAGGAACTTTATTACTCATGCATGGCAGGAAGTGTGAGCTGCATTTTTCCCTTGGTTCCCTTTGTACATCCCATTTCTAAATATTCGTTTTGTATTTCACTATCTTGTGTAGGAACATTTCAAAGTATTCTTTTGAGTTTTCCAGATATACAATGAAGCTATCTTCAAATAATGACAGTTTCACTTCCATTTGGGGAGAAAATTCTCCAGATTACAATTGCAGATGAGGAAACTCAGATTCTAATGATGCACATGAATTTTCTATTTACATTGATTCATTAATTTATCATATTTACTGAGTACCTTCTATGTACCAGAGACTGAGAATCATCATTTTAAAAAGTAGAAAAAAGGAAGAAGCTGGGGTTTTGTTCATGTCTCAGAGAAAAAAAAAAACGCATTATTGATTGTAAATTAAGGCTTATTGGTATTTACTGACTAGAAAAGGAGGTATATTTTTGTAGTATAAAATTTGCAAAGAAATTTTTGTTGCTTATTTTTGAGGTATAATATATTTAATGGATTTAGTGTTGAACTTCTTGTTACATCTGACAAACACATCAATGAAGAGCAGACATGTGAAGGGGATTCACCATTGTCTAAACTGATAAATACAATTTTATTACACTAGATTTAAATATATATAATACAGTTTAAATTATGTTGTTAACATTGAAAAATAAGATATGTAAAATATCACTAATATGTTGATATAATAAAAATATTTATATTCCATTTCATAATTTATAAATTAGTAAATTAGTTAGACAATATTGCTAGTTATAAAGTATTCGAGAGGCAGAATATATTGTGTTCAAAGTTCAGGGTCTGAGGTCTGAAAGGGATAAAATCTAAGCTCTTTTACTTACAAACTGATTGACACTGGGCAAGTTGAAATTTCTTGGAAATTAATTTCTTTATCTTTAAAATGAGAAGCATAATAGCACCTACCTCGTAGGGTTCTTACATGGATTAAATGAACTATCAAAGATGAAAAGCTAAGAACAATGCTTGGCACATAGTAAAAACTCAATAAATGTTAGGACATAAAAAGTCAGATGAGAAATTGGACTTAAGCAAAGTAAGTCTGACCTGGCCTTTTGTCTGCTTTTGTAGAATGTGGCCATTGTATAATATACAAGCTCTATGATTCCATTTATGTTTATACTGCCTATTTCTTTGATTAGATGAATTGATATTCCAAGCCAGAGACAGGATCAATTGTTTGGAAAAGCAAGTGGTCATTTGCTCATTTCCAGAGCAGTGACTTGCATTGTTTCGGGAAGGAAGAAGGAACATGAATATTTTGCCATGAACTGGACTCTGCCTAAATGATCTGGCATTATTTAAATTCATTAATTTAGTCCAATATAAACATGGGAAAGTTGTTTCCTTGCCTAATTCCTTCTCCAGGAGTTAATGAAAGAACAAACAAAAAAAATCCAGTTGTTGCTGAGTTCTCATAAAGGCCAGGCATTTCTTATATAAACTAAAGATTGTACAAATATGACAGCACTTATTACGGATGAGGAAATATTCTAGAGTTTATATAACACTAAGATCCTTGTTATGAGCCTTTTGAAGATCTGCTTTGTGTATTTCTTTTTGTCCATTGACCTGTGGTATCTTTAAAGTATTATAAAGAAGTAAGAGAAGAGCTACAAATGCTATTACTGCACATCAAAGAAAGAAAAAGAAATGGAGCAGTTTTTTTTTTTTTGGTAAAAGCTTCATTATTCAAGATATCCCTGACCAAGAATAATGTCCTCTTATTTTTAATCATGTCCTAGTTTTAAAAAAATAACACAACTATACAAATTAATGCCTTGTAGAGCGAGACTTTTGATGGCCCCTCTAGGCAAGTCATTTAGCATCACCTGTGAATTTTAGTACTTTTCCAAAGTTTTATCCTATTACATCAATAAAACTGAGGACATGACATATGATTCTCCTCCACTTCCTGTCACAAATTTTCAAATATATTTGAATTCATTTTTCCTGAGCTCTTTTTTTTATTGTAGTAAGAACACTTAACATGAGATCTACCCTCTTAACAAATTTTCAAGTGTGCAATACACTATCATTAACTACAAACACAATGTTGTAAAGCAGATCTCTAGATCTTATTCATCTTACACAACTGAAACTCTCTACTCATTGACCAGACATTCCTATTTTCCCCTCCTGCCAGCCTACTGCCATTCTATTCTCTGTTTCTGAGTTTCACTATTTTGGATACCTCATATAAGTGGAGTCATGCCATATTTGTCCTTAAGATGAAGTGCTCCTCCTCCATTTAAGGCCAGTTCACCCATTTGCATTTTAGATCCCATTCTGTCCATGTCTTTGAAGTCTTGTTTCATAAATAATTAATCCATAGGTGAAACAAGCTAATGTTTTGAATCAATTACTTTTTGCATCATCAGCTCTATGAGAATAACCAATCTTGATAATGCCTTTTCAATATGCAATTGAAAATAAAAAAAGTTAGCCAAAAATAGATAACAATGCTTCCTGTTTCAATATTTAAGTCAAATCACATTCACTTTCTTCTGTATCACAATACCTAGGACTATTGACTTTAGTCTACTCAATGAATACTATTAATATCAACATGAAACCCAAGGCTGGTGAGACCAACAAGGACAATTTGCATAGGGCCTGTGGAATTGATAAAGGTCAACATTCTAAAGACCCAAAGTTGGTCCTTTTGATGTTTTGGGGAACTGGTACTCTTTGCTTTATAAGGACTTTATTTATTCAGTTTAGAGGAACACAAATAGTAATATAAGTTAATATATCAGTATACTAATATAAGAAAATAATTACTATTTGTGTTCCTCTAAAGCTGAGAAAATAGTAAAGTTTTCTATTTAGAACTTGCTTTCATTTTTCAAGCCCTAGTTTACAAAAACAAAATCTGAACTCAACAAATTCTGTAACAAAGCCAATGGTTTAAAAAAAATGTTTGAAGACCTAGTAGACTTCTTTTAATCCTCAAATACAAAGGACTTTCTCACCACAAGACTTTTACCCATGCTATGATCTATGACTAAGATGTTTCATTCCCAAAATTTCCACTGTTATTGAATAATACTGGGCTGACCACTTCTAAAAGTACTGTGAAAATTAAAGAAAAGATATGACAAGCTCAGAGCTCTAAATTAGCCCTTCTCATTCAGATTTCTGTAACAGAATTAATCCTTAAATCCCCAATGTATCCACTGTATGTAATGAATTAACTTCTCTCCTATGCATCCAGAATAGTATTATGCATGTACCATCCTTGCAAGTATTCATGAAATAGTCACTTAAATCATTTTCTGAGGAGCTTAATTCTTTCATATAACCCATTTACAAAGGCTGCTCTAAATTCTTGGCTGAAGACATGCATTAAAAACCAAATACTTTCGATCATGTTAAAACTCTCATTTATTGCAGAGCAATCCTGAAATCAAAACACTCCATTATTATATGTGCTTAAACAGAAGCTGAATAATTTATTTGTGGTGAAAATTTTTAAAAAATTGTTGACTGTGGTAAAAGGTTGGAAAAGATGTCCTTTAAGATGTTTCCTAAAGCAAAGTTCTATGATGGCTGAAGTCATTACTTACTGAACACTTACCAAGTACCAGACACTTCTAAGTGCTTTGCATGTGAACCTCATTTGAAGCTCACTGTCAGTTCTAGGATGTGATTACTGTTGCTATTAGACCCATTTTACAGATGAGGAAACCAAGGCATAGAGGGATTAGTTAACTTATTCAAGACCACATAGCTAATAAATAGCAGAGGCTGGATAAGATGTCAGCAAACTGTCTCCAGGGACCATACCTCTTAACCACTAAGGAATATTGGTTTCTCAGGCTGTATATGTCACACGATCTGCTCTAATATTCAAATGTTTATATTCTAATCTTGAAATTTTCAATACCTCTGTAATACTTACATATTACTTTACCTCCCAAACCTTGTTTTCCTCAGTTGCTTCAGTCTCTTATGGTGAAATTAGTCTCTAAGTACATTTTCAATTCTAGCTCCTTAAAATTTAATTAACATAAAAGTCTGTGCATGTGGTTGAACTCAGATTTCAGGTAGAAAGGGGTTCTTTGGGATATGGAAGGAAAACTGCAATTTAAACCCTTTATTCTCACAAAGTACTTGTATTGAAATAGATATGTGAACATGAACTATATGCTATATATCTTTGTAACTAACTGTGGTCATACCCTGCAACCCATTAAGTGCTCAATATGCACCTTCTCAATCATATATATTTAATATCCATTTGTTGATAATGAATAGTTAGATGGACTGTTAAATCAGTTAATGAAAACTTGCTCTTTGGCCAAGATCATTTAATATCAATGTGAGAAAGGAAGTCCAAATAACAGTGAAGTCTAGGATTTCTGATTCTTCCACATTATCACAACCAAAGCTTTGTCTTGAGAGAGTAAAGAACGAGGCTATGCATGTTATGATGTTACAGATCTGTTCACATCAGGGCCCGCCGTGAGCACCAGTGCTGTGTTATCAAGAATTTAAAGGTAAGACACTACATCTATGTAGGTAAAATGTTAGACTCTACTCAGAGGACTATTGGTTTGCAGGGGTTTAAGTATTGCTCTGTTTTCAGATATTGGTAATAGTTATCTAGTTGATCCCTGGAGAATTACATAAACCAATGTTGGAGATGTTCTGTTTAATTATTGTCTTAAAATCTAGTTTCATACTTGTTTTGAAGTGGAAATGCAAAATTTAGCCTGAAGACATATATATTTAATTTTAATTTTTCTGACAGACTTGGGGTTTGTAGATTGTGATTGTTTTTGAATAGTGAGTAAGCTTTATAATACAGTGTTTTTTCCCCATTCAAATTCTGAGAATATATATTGGCACTACCTACTACAGTCGTGCTGAATTAGTAATAGAATTAATTTGATGTTTGTATTATCCAGGGTGTAGTCAGGAGATAGAAATCATACTAACAATTGAACAGAAAAATTTATATAAAGAATTATCAATATGGTTGAACATGGTAAATAATATAAATGACTGGACATTTTTGGTTCAATGCTTACAGAGAAATATGAATATGTACACAAGGTAATATTATTTATCTGTTAATTAGATATTTTTAAACTTTATTAGGATGATAAAGTGAATATGATATAGGCATTATTCTATTTCATATACTGATATATTAATTATATTTTAAGGCTTTAGTTAAGTTTATCATCTATTTTTATATTTAAATATCATTATATGTGTAAATGCATACATAGAAATATGTCAATGAATTCTTTACTTCAAAATTTTACATAAAAAACACGAGTGAAATTAGAATTTATCCTTTTTTCTGTAAAACAAGTTCTTCTGTGCTAAGATCATAGATATTCTCTTTTTTTAGCAATCTATTCTGTTAACATTGCTGTTGTTATATTTTAATTCACATTTCTTTTTTTAATGTTAAAAGTTCCTATTAATCTTTGCTTTTTGTTGCACTGTGTTCACAAAACACAGTATTGTATTTATATCTTGTTTCTTTTGTCAATACTCAATTTTGTTTTTTTCAAATTTAGGTTCACTTGAAGATCTGACTCGGGGTGTTGGGGGTGGGGGAGGGGACGGGTGTTTACCTACATGATGAGTGCGATGTGCACTGTTGGGGGAATGGACACCCTTGAGGCTCAGTCTCGGGGGGTTGGGAGGGGCATGGGCAATATACTTAACCAGAATGGTTGTACCCCCATAATAAGCTATAATAAATAAAAAAAATTAAAATGCCAAAAAAAAAGAATTTAGGTTCCAAATTAGAAATAATAGAATTATAAAGATATCTTTTTATGTATAATGAATTTTCAGGTTTCTTTGAAAGGCCTCAGAGTAACACATTTGATCCTTTATTTTATTAAAAGAAATGAGGAGAGAATAGTAAAAATAATCAAGTTTGTTTGTCAGTCTTCAAAATTTGATTATTTTACAGCTACTAGGAGAATACATTTGTCTAACAAGCTATGTCAAAAGAAAAAACTGAGGATTCTAGAAAAAAAGTACATCTTTTTAGATTTGTTACACATAGTTAAATCATAATAACATAAATATGTTTTAATGAGTATATACTTTTTAGATTAAAAGCAGCATACTCACACTTAAGCACAAAGACTGGTATAATCATTTACAAAAAGATTTTGCTTTTAAGATTCTAGATTTTAAAACTCTTGTCAATTGGGACACTCTTGCTACTCCTTATGGGATAAATTAATGAGCTTACTTATAGTTACCTTGAAGTTCTCATATCATTTCTCTCTTCCTCACGTATCACAATCCACCACTCTCCCATGCTGAAGCCAGGAGCATTCCTTCTGCCAGTAAGGAAAAGGGAATCCCTCAATGGTTTAAGCTCTGTAAGAAAATTATTTAGGTTTTACACATGCCTTTTTAGAGTCCCTTGGATAATCCCAATTTAATTTTGTTTTATAATGGTTTACACTTAAAAACAAAAGCTTGAAATTATCAAGCAGGCTATACAATTACAGATTTAAATTCCATCTTGGAGCTGTCTTGTTAAACAAACCCCTACACACAGTCTTTCTGAGAATTAAAGCCTGCATCCTTACCCTGGAGGCCAGTAATCAGAAGGGCAGGGGAATGTTCTCTGTTTTTTTGTACCACAGGTGATGGCCTATGGAATTGTCTGGGCAGAAGTCAGGAGATTATCTTTGTTGGAGATGGGGGAGATGAGGTTGATCAGGACCAACAACTATAAATAGCAATAGCCCCAAGCTGAAAACCCCCCTTTACAAGTTCTATATTTCTGCTTATAGATAGGACAATGGAACTTTAAGACACAATTCTGCCATTCTCCTCGTTTGCCGGCAAATTAATAAACTTCTCTTTGTCCTTGTTTTTCTGAAGCAGCCTCCAGGACAAGTGCCAAACTGTTGATAACAACTTCACTAGACTGAGTGATTTGTTCTTGTCTGAGCTTTCCACGTAAAAAGAAATATCAGCATTTGTACAAATAATATGTATGTTTTATTAATGGTATGCTTGGTCATTGCTTGCTTATTTTGAGAGCTGCTTTTCACTGAGAATGTTATTAAATACCTTTGTAAGCAGATACAATTCAAAAAGTTCTTCTCCACAGCATGTTATACTCTAAAACAAAGAAAGAATTAGATGCAACAGAAAAGCATCTAATCACTTCTAAGGGAACCCCCATCAGTCTAATAGCAGATTTCTCAGCAGAAACCTTACAAGCCAGGAAAGAATGAGATGATATATTTAAAGTACTAGAAGAAAAAACTGCCAGGCAAGTTATCCTTTCTTAAATGAAGGAGAAATAAAGTCTTTCCCAGATAATCAAAAACTGAGGGAGTTCATCACCACTAGATTAGCCTTACAAGAAATGATTTAAAGGCATTCTACACGTGGAAGCAAAAGGACTATGTCTACTGTCATGAAAACACATGAAAGTATAAAACCCACTGGTAGAGCAAACACACAAATAAGGAAGAGAAAGGACTCATGTTACCTCTACAGAAAACTGCTAAACCACAATGATAAATAGTAAGAGAGAAAGAAAGGAACACAGGATACACGAAAAAACCAGTAACAATTGTTAAATGACAGGAGTAAGCCCTCACATATCAATGATAACCTTGAATGTAAATGAATTAAACTTTTCACTTAAAAGCTATAGACTGGCTGAATGAATTAAAAAAAAAAATGATCCAACTACATGCTGCCAACAAGAAACTCAATTTACCGTAAAGACCTATACAGACTGAAAATAAAAGGATGGAAAAAGATATTCCATGCAAATGGAAACCAAAAGCAAATAGGAGTAGCTATGCTTATATCAGAAAAAACAAACTTTAAGTCTAAAACAGAAAAAAGATGCTTGATGTGGTGGCTCATGCCTGTAATCCTAGCACTTTGGGAGGCTGAGGTAGGAGGATCACTTGAGGCCAGGCCTAGGCAACAGAAAGACACCATCTCTACAAAAAATTTTAAAAACTAGACAAGTGTGGTGGCACATGCCTGTGCCCCCAGCTACTCAGGAGGCTGAGGTGGGAGGATCACTTGAGCCCAGGAGTTGGAGATTGCGGTGAGCTATGATCACACCGCTGCACTCTGGCCCAAGAGACAGAGGAAGACCTTGTCTCAAATAAAAGACAGAAAAAAAGAGATAAAGAATATCATTATATAATAATAAAGAGATCAATTCACCAAGAGGATATAATAATTCTAAATGTACATGAACCCAGCACTGGAGCACTCAGATATATGTAGCAAATATTATTATATCTAAAGGGAGACATATACTCCAATACAATAATAGTTGGGAACTTCAATACCCCACTGTCAGCATCACACAGATCATCTAGACAGAAAATTACCAAAGAAACATTGGATTTAAACTGCACTTTAGACCAAATGGACCTAATAGACATTTATGTATCATTTCATCCAACAACCACAATATACACATTATTTTCATCAGCACATGGAACATTCTCCAGAATAGACCATATGTTAGGATACAAAATAAGTCTCAACAAATTTTAATAGCAGAAATCATATCAAGTATATTCTCAGACCACAATGGAATAAAACTAGAATTAATAACAAAATAAACTTTAGAAACTGAACATATATAAGAAAATGAAACAACATGCTACTGAATGACTATTGGGTCAATGAAGAAATTGAGAAAATCAAAAAATTTCTTGAAACAAATGAAAATCAAAACACAACATACGAAAACCTATAGGATACCACAAAAGCAGTGCTAAGAGGGAAGTTTATTGCAATCAATGCCTACATTGAAAAAGTAGAGAGATTCCAAATAAACAGCCTAAGGATGTACCGCAAGGAACTACAAAAGTAAGAACAAACCAAACTCAAAATTAAAGGAAAAGAAATAATAAAGATAATTAAAACTTCACTTGAGTAAACTTTGTGGAGGTTTTTTTTTTCCTTTCACATGTATGAGCCTATGCAATTGATGAAAGTTTCTTTTTTTTTTTTGAAACAGAGTCTCGCTGTGTTGCCTGGGCTAGAGTGCTGTGGCGTCAGCCTAGCTCACAGCAACCTCAAACTCCTAGGTTCAAGTGATCCTCCTGCCTCAGCCTCCCGAGTAGCTGGGACTACAGGCACATGTCACAACACCCAGCTAATTTTTTCTATTTTCAGTAGAGACAGGGTCTCGCTCTTGCTCAGGCTGGTCTTGAACTCCTGAGCTCAAATGATCCTCCCGCCTCGGATTCACAGAATTCTAGAAGTACAGGCATGAGACACTGTGCCCAGCCACTGAAGGTTTCTTAATAGTTTTTTTTTTTTTTTTTGAAACAGAGTCTCGCTCTGTTGCCCGGGCTAGAGTGAGTGCCGTGGCGTCAGCCTAGCTCACAGCAACCTCAAACTCCTGGGCTTAAGCAATCCTTCTGCCTCAGCCTCCTGAGTAGCTGGTACTACAGGCATGCACCACCATGCCTGGCTAATTTTTTCTGTATATATTTTTAGTTGGCCAGATAATTTCTTTCTATTTTTAGTAGAGACGGGGTCTCACTTTTGCTCAGGCTGGTCTCAAACTCCTGACTTCGAGAGATCCACCCACCTCGGCCTCCCAGAGTGCTAGGATTACAGGCGTGAGCCACTGCACCTGGCCATTAATAGTTTTAATATAAGAAGAATATAGCAGGACCAAAGCTGTAATTGGGAAAGAAACAGCAGTCACCAGGAGAGGGAGATATTTGGTTATTTTTGCAGTTTGCACAATGTTCTGATTTATGTCTGTGCTTAGATATGATTAAGCATATGTAAGCCTTGCTTTTGTCTCACTCCATCGCAGTCCCAGAGTGACCTTGTGTAATGTTTGTATTCTGTGAAATTATTGTGTTCAGCAGGGAACATCAGCTAAGAGCTCTCACATGTGCTATTTTTTTCTCAATCCCCCTGTTGTGGGTAAAAGGCAGATGAATTTAAGCCACAGGACATTAATCTGTGATACCTAGATCTTCATCATTGCTGACATTCTGTGAATTAGGAGATTTTGCAAAAAATGTTGTTTGTAATTGGACTAGAGTTAGTCTTTCATTCGACTTTTGTCACAAGAGCAAGATAAGTTGTTGAATCATGTAATGTGACAATGTCTGGGCAATAGCACCTAAGACTTTGGGTAGGATGCAAACAGCCAACTGCAACACAGACACTTACTTGCAAAGTTGTTTTAGTCTTCTCAATAGATCATGAAGCCAGGGACCTAGATATCTACACCCAGGACATTAAAACATCTCAGCATATTTCTGGGACTATTTCAGAGAATCAGATGGCTTTTCCTTTTAGGTTACATCATGGTCTATTTACTTGACTATTTGTATTTATGAAGCGCCAAAACAAGTGTTTGCTATAGCATAAACACTCCCTTGAGGGTTCATTAAGAGGAAATAAAGAACTATATCAAATTTGGCTAATGGATTTTAAAAGGTCTGTTGAGTTTCCAGAACAGAAGCAGTGTCCACATAAGAAGCAGTGTGGCCACCCAACCAGGTTCATTTGTCTGCTGCTCAAGAAGCAGCCAATATGCTGAGTCAGCATGTTTTATGGACAAGAAATTCTCTTCATTCTGTATAGCGCTTCATTCTGTATAGGGGACACAGGAGAAATTTCTCAAATCCACCTCTTCGAGAAATTGGGAAACAGGGTTCTTTTTTTTCGTTTCTTTCTTTCTTTCTTTCTTTCTTTCTTTCTTTCTTTCTTTCTTTTTTTTTTTTTTTTTTACCACTTTGAATGCTTTTTTCTTTTTTTTAAATTCAGGATATTATGGGGGTACAAATATTTTGGTTACATGAAATGCATTTGCCTCGCTCAAGCCGGGGCTACAAGCGTGACCTTCTCTCATACAGTGTACCCCATTTCCATTAGCTGTGGGTTTACCCCTCATCCCTCAGCACCCAGTGAGTATTACTACCATGTGAGCACCTTGGTGTTGATCAATTAGTACCAGTTTAATGGTGAGTACATGTGGTGCATGTTTTTCCATCCTTGTGATACCTCACTTTGAAGGATGGGCTCAATCTCTATCCAGGATAATATCACAGGTGCTAGAACACCATTGTTTTTTTGTAGTTGAGTAGTAGTATTTCATGGTATACATATACCACATTTTATTAATCCACTCATGTATTGATGGGCATCTGGGTTGTTTCCACATCTTTGCAATTGGAAACTGTGCTGCTATAAACATTTGAGTTCAGATGTCTTTATTATAGAATGTCTTTTTTGCCTTTGGATAGATGCCTAGTATTGGGATTGCTGGATGAAATGGTATTTCTATTTTTAGCTCTTTGAGGTATCACCAAATTACTTTCCACAGGGATTGTACTAATTTGCAGTCCCACCAACAGTGTAAGAGTGTTCCAATCTCTCCACATCCATGCCAGCATTTGTTATTTTGGGACTTTTTGATAGAGGTCATTCTCACTGGAGTTAGGTGATATCACATTGTAGTTTTGATTTCCATTTCCCCAATGATTAGAGATGTTGAGCACTGTTCTATGTGTTTGCTGGCCGTTAGTCTGTCTTCTTTTGAAAAGTGTCTGTTCATGTCCTTTATCCATTTATTGATGGGGTTGTTTGATTTTTTCTTGTTGATTTTCTTAAGTTCTATACAGATTCTTGTTATGAGCCCTCTATCAGATGTGTACAAAGCAAATATTTTTTCCCATTCTGTAGGTTATCTATTCACTCTAAGGACAGTTTCCTTGGCTATGCAGAAGCTTTTTAATTTGATCAGGTCCCATTTGTTTATTTTTATTACAGCTGTAATTGCTTTGGGGGTCTTCTTCATAAATTCTTCACCTAGGCTGATGTCTAAAAGAGTCTTCCCCACATTTTCTTCCAGAATTCTTAAGGTTTCATGCCTTAGGTTTAAGTCTATTATCCAACGTGAGTTGATTTTTGTGAGAGGTGAGAGGTGGGGATCCAGTTTCAATCTTCTGCATGCGGATATCCAGTTTTCCAAGCACCACTTATTGAATAGAGATTCTTTTCCCCAATGTATACTTTTGTCTGCTTTGTTGAAGATTAGATGACAATATGAGGATGGTTTTATATATGGGATCTCCATCCTGTTCCAAAGGTTTATATCTCTGTTCCTGTGCTAGTACCATGCTGTTTTGGTTACTATAGCCTTGTAGTAAAGATTGAAGTCTGGCAGACTGATGCCTCCTAATTTGTTCTTTTTGCTTAAGATTGCTTTGGCTATATGAGGTCTTCTCTGATTCCAGATGAAGCATAGAATTATTTTTTCTAAATCTGTAAAGAATGATGGTGGAATTTTTATAGGGACTACGTTAATTCTGTAGATCACTTTAGGTAGAATGGACATTTTAACAATATTAATTCTACCAATCCATGAGCATGGTAAGGATTTCCATATGTGCACATCATCTACAATTTATTTTCTCAGTGTTTCATAGTGTTTCATAAATATCTCTCATGTCCTTTGTTAGATATATTCCTAAATATTTAGTTTTCTTTGATGCTATTGTGAAAGGTGTTGTACCTTTGATTTGATTTTTGGCTTGACTGTTATTGGCATATATGAATTCCACTAATTTGTGTACATTAATTTTGTATCCTGAGACTTTACTGAATTCATTTATCAATTCCAGGAGTCTCCTGGTTGAATCCTTGGGATTTTCTAGGTATAATAGCATATCATCAGTGAATAGTGAGAGTTTGACCTCTTCTGCCCCAATTCAGACACGCTTACTTACCTTCTCTTGTCTGATTGCTCTGGCAAGGACTTTCAGCACTATGTTGAATAGAAGTGGAGATAGTGGGCAACTTCGTCTGGTTCCAGTTCTAAGTGGCACTGCTTTCAATTTTTCCCCATTCAATATAATATTGGCTATGGGTTTATCATATATGGCCTCAATAATTTTAAGGAATGTCTCATCTATTCCTATTTTGTTGAGGTTTTTTTATCATAAAAAATTGGATTTTATCAAATGCTTTTTCTGCATCTATTGAGAGAATCATGTGGTCTTTGTTCTTGCTTTTATTTATGTGGTGAATTACATTTATAGATTTGCATATGTTGAACCAGCCTTGCATCCCTGGGATAAAGCCCACCTGGTCGTGGTGAATTATTGTTTTGATGTGCTGTTGGATTCGGTTTGCTAAAATTTTGTTGATAATTTTTACATCTATATTAATGAGGGGTATTGGTCTGTAGTTTTCTTTTTTTGCTACATCCTTTCCTAGCTTTGGTATCAAGGTGATATTGGCTTCATAGAATGAGTTAGGGAGGATACCATCCTTCTTAATGTTTTGGAATAATTTCTGCAGTATAGGCATGAGTTCTTCCTTGTGTGTTTGGTAAAATTCAGGTGTGAACTCATCTGGCCCCGAACTTTTTTTTTTTTTTTTTGGAATATTTTTTATTGCTGCTCCAATTTCTGCGCTTGAAATTGGTCTGTTCAGGAGTTCTATTTTCTACTGATTGAGCTTAGGGAGGTTTTGTGCTTTGAAGAGTCTGTCCATTTCCTCCACATTTTGTAGCTTTATGGCATGTAGATTTTTATAGTATTCAAATATAATGTTTTGTATTTCCATGATGTCTGTAGTGACCTCTCCTTTTTCATTTCTGGTTGAGTTTATTAAAGTCCTTTCCTTTCTAGTTCTTGTCAATCTAGCAAGAGGGCTGTCAATTTTGTTTATCTTTTCAAAAAACCAACTTTTGGTTTTATTGATCTTCTGTATAGTTATTTTGTTCTCAATTTCATTTAGTTCTGCTCTAATCTCAGTTATTTCCTTTCTTCTGCTAGGTCTAGAATTAATTTGCTCTTCCTTTTCCAGTTCCTTGAGATGGTTTATTGGTTTGTTGATTTGTGAGCTTTCTGTCTTTTGGATGTGACCATTTAATGCTATTGGTTTTCATCTCAGGAATGCTTTTGCTGTATCCCACAGGTTTTGATAGCTTGTGTCCCCATTATCATTTGATTCAAAGAATTTTTTGATCCTACCTGAATCTCTTCCTTCACCCAGCAGTCATTCAGCAATAGATTGTTTAATTTTCATGACTTTGTGAAGTGGTGAGCATTTCTGTTAGAATTGATCTCTAGTTTTATACCATTATGGTCCAAGAAGATACCTGGTAAAATTTCTATTTTTTAAAATTTGTTGAAGTCTGATTTGTGGCCTAGGATGTGGTCGATTTTGGAGAACGTTCCATGAGTTGATGAGAAGAATGTATATTCGGCTTTATTTGGGTGGAATGTTCTGCAGATGTCTGTTAGACCCCTTTGTTCTAGAGCTCTGTTTAAGTCCATTATGTCTTTGCTTATTTTTTTGTTTGGAGGATCTGTCCATTTCAGACAGTGGGGTGTTGAAGTCCCCCACTACTATGGCATTACTTTTTATCATGCTATTTAGTTCATACAGGGTTTGCTTTATATATCTGGGTGATCCTGTGTTGGGTTCATAGATATTAAGAATTGTTAAGTGTTCTTGTTGGATTTTTCCTTTCACCATTGTCTTTCTTCACTTTTGCTGTTTTAAAATTTATACTGTCTGAAATCAGAATTGCTACCCTGCTCTCTTTTGGTTTCCATTTGCCTAAAAGTTTGTTTTCTAACCCTTGACCTTGAGTCTGAAAGCATCTTTGTGAGTTAGATGCATATTCTGGAGACAGGAGATACTTGGCTTATAATTTTTTATCCACTCAGTCTATGTCTCTTCAAAGGACAATTCAAGCCATTCACATTTATTGAGAGGATTAATATTTGGGGTAGATTTCTGTTCATATTGTTGGGTAAGTTCTGTCAAGCCATTGTGGAATCCGGATTCTGGACTTTAACTTTTGAGTGTTTTTAATTTGGTTGAGTGTCTATTGTATTCTTCAGTGTATAATGTAGGTCTGAGTACTTCTTGCAGAGCAGGTCTCTCCTTCGCAAATTCCATCCACGATTGCTTGTCTGGGACAGTCTTTATTTCTCCCTCATAGATGAAGCTCAGTTTTGCTGGGTAAAGAATTCTAGGTTGGCCATTGTTCTGTTTAAAAAGATTGAAGATGGGTCCCCAGTTCCTTCTGGCTTATAGGATTTCATTTGAGAAGTCTGCAGTTAGTCTGATAGGTTTTCCTTTATAGGTCATCTGTTGTTTTTGTCTTACTGTGTGAAGGATTTCCTCTTTCGTGTTTACTTTGGCCAGTCTGATAATTATGTGACCTGGTGTTTGCCTCTTCCCATTGAGTCTCCCAGGATTTCTGTGTGTTTTTTGTATCTGGATATCTAGGTTTATGCCCAGGACAGGCATATTTTCCTTGAGTATTCCAAGGAATAGATTTTCCAGCCCTTGTGTATTTTCTTCCTCTCTCTCTATGAGATGCCTAGAATTGTTATATTTGGTTTCCTTCCATAATCCCACATTTCTTGTATGTTCTGTTCTTGTCTCTTGCTTCTGTGTTCTTTTTCTTCATCTGATTTGTTTAGCACATAGGCATTATCTTCAAGCTCTGAGATTCACTCCTCTGTGTGATCCATTCTATTTTTAAGGCTTTCCACTGTGTTTTGAAGTTCCTTGAATGCCTCTTTCATTGCCAGTATTTCTCTTTGGTTTTTTTGTAACATTTCAATTTCTTTAGAGAATTTTTCATTCATTTCCTGTATTGTTCTCTTGGTTTCTTTGTGTTGGGTTGCTATTTTCTCTTCAATTCCATTGAGTTTCCTTACAATCCATATTTGGAATTCTTCCTCCATCAATTTAATCACTTCATTTAAATTAATATCTGATTTTGAGGGTCTCATGATTTCTTTTGGGGGTGACTTTTCTCTCTGCTCTTTCATATTCTCTGTGCTCTTCCTCTGGTTCTTTCTCATCAGGGTAATTGATTGAGAACTGGTTGTGCTAGGACTGGTTTGTGCCCTTAACTTCAAGCCCCCAAGGGATGTTCCTTAACAGTAGTGGGAGGAGGCGAGCTGGTCTTATATTGCCTTACAGGTATTTTGGCAAGTTGGGTTATCTCTGACCTGTTGTCTTCACCTCTTGACAGTGGAGATTAGTGAGTTTGTTCCCCCAGCTTAAGCTCCCATGTGGTGAATTGCACCTGTGTTTATAACTCCACTGCCCTCTAATAGCTTGAGATGAAGGGCACTGTGTTGAGCTATGGGGTTACCCTCTCGGTCATTCATTGTAGATTGCGTGGAGGAGCCAGCTATCAAGGTAGTCTGATGCCTCTGTGTTGGTTTCTGGTCCCCAGGTGAGGAATACTAATGCCCTGGTCTTTAGGAAGGATCTTGCCCCTCCCAAGGGTTACTTGTACCCTATTCCCCTTAAAGTGGTGGTAGGAGCAAGGCAGATCCCAGTTGCTGCCTAGCAGGCTGTATGAGTGTGCTTCTATGGTTGCTTGATCTGCCACTAGGGGGAGCCACTAATATGTTATTCAGGGTTCTTCCACCACACTTGGGAGGCTGTTCCTGATGGGCGGGGTTACTTGGTGCACCTGCTGCGGCCTCTGGCCAGGATTTTCCTTCCCTGACCTGGAACCCCACTGTTGGCAGTCGCCCAGATGTGGAGAGCAGGCCTCAGAGTTACGATCTTACTAGATGACCTAAGCCAGTCTGATAGGCCAAATCACTGGGCTGTCAACTATTGATCTGTACCAAGGCCCCGCAGATTCACGCCAGTCACACATGGAAAGTGGCTTTTCTTTCCTCTTCCTACCTCCAGGGGTGGAGCCCACCACTTTCGGTGCGAAAGTCACTGCACTACGGGGAGGGGTAATGCCCGAGACCACCCAGTGCCCCAGCGCCTGGGAATCCCACAGGTGGTAGCCGCCCACGACTGGGGAAACACTCAAAATTCACCCATGTAAACAGGCCCGGCTAGCTGACAATAGGTCGCAGAAGGGCGGAGCCTGTTGCGAGAGTCCCTGGGCTGGAGGAAGGGTGCTGCCCCAAACCATAGCGCCAGAGCGTCTGGGTTGTGGACCCCCAAAATGGAGGCCGCCCACTCGCAGAGCGCTAGCTCTGGGGGCGACTCTTCAGGAGTTGGCGGATGCCGGATCAGGGAGCTGAGTCAACAGGATGCCCGTTGCCTCTTGTGTGTCGCCCTCCCACAATCTCAAGCCTGTCTGGCAGGAGGTCTTGCACTTTCTGACCCGCCCTGAGGTGGCCTAATCTCCCACAGTGGTTTCCAGGATAGAGTCCCCTTTTTAGTGTTCACCTCCGTCGTTCTGGTCCCCCTGACCACCAGAGGTGAGGTGCCTGTCTCCTAACTCCCTCCAGCGGTAGCTCAGACCAGTCCATCCCCCGCCCAGTGCAGTCCTAGCACAGAGCTCCAGGGAGTTCAAGATGCCTCCCTCTACTGTTTCCTCCCCACTGAGCCCAAGGTCTCCTGCCATGATTTTGCACCAACTTCAGGCAGGTCCCTGTCTGTGTGGGTGTGGAGGTCAGTGGGGAAGCAGGACATTCTCCTGTGGGTCAGATCCCACCTCACTCGCTGGCCAGGCAGGCACAGCTGTCCCATGCTCTATTTTCTATTGTTTATCTCACGTTCTCCAGACTTTGTGATCCTTTCTCTGATTCACCCTTTTTTTTTCCACCTCTTTCTCTGGGAGCAGGGAGCCAGGAGGTCACCTTTACTCTGTCATTTTTCGTCCTTTGGGAAACTGGGTTTTTAAGGATGGTTTGGCAGGCAAGGGATTAGGCAATTAGGTCTGTTAACTGGGGCAAAATTATCGTGATGTAGAAATCATCTACCTGCGTTGGTCCAGTCCCTGGGGTCACAATTCCAGTGGAGTCGCTGGTCTGCATGGGCCAATGGATCCACTGGAATGTGGGGCCTGGAAAATATCTTAAAAACTACCTTCAGGTTTTGAAAAGGTGATGTTATCTATGGAGAACGTGAAGAATCTTTATGGACACCAGCTACGGGGGAAAGTGGGTCCAGAGTGGCAATTATAGGGGACAGTTACTAATTATTTTCATTATTTTTAGCTAGGCCTGTGCATTATTTTTAGCTAGGGAGTTACCACAGTTCTTGCCTTGCACACCGTTATTGGAGGGTGGTTTCAGAAATACCGCAGAAGGACACAGCCCCCATTGGTAGTATAAGTCTCCTTCATTGTGAGTCAATCATTGATGCTCAAGGAGCTCAGAAAATTTCACCCCAAAATATGACTCCTTGGTATAAAGAATATTTCGAATTAAAGGCCATTGAAGATGAAAGAGCATTGGAGGTGGGGAAAGCATTGGAAGGAGGCTTTCCCTCTACCTACATAAACCAGTCTGACCCATCAAAATATAAAAAGAACAATTGACTTCCTTTCCTCGCCCTGTTATCTCAATATATTGCAGGGAAGAAGATCAAAAATACAACTAGACCTGGCCCAAATAATGTAAATATCATACCTGTCTCTCAGGCTAATTTAATTTACAAAGAGAATCATTTACAAGTCAATCTGTTTCCCCATCCATTTAACCTCCCGGAGCAACCATTTATTGCTCCTAAACAGGATTACCTCATCTCCTCATCTCCTCATCTCCTTATCTCCTTCTCCCCTCCAAAAGGACAGGTATAAAAATATCTGCACTTAATTGGGATATTGGGTAATCACTCTGTGATTCTCCCCATGTGCATGGTAAATGAACCTTTCTCTTATTAATCTGCCTTAATTATGAGCTGATCTTTCAGCAAACTTTTGAGGGAAAGGGCAAGTTTCCCCTCACTTCTTCAGTGCCTCAGGTGGTCAGATTTTCTGAGTAGTGTCAGATAATTCCTGCAAATCAGGCTGGAATGTTTCTGAAATAATAGAAGGCAGGCTACTAAAGCCATGATAGTCTTGAAATTAGTACCCACTTCCAATGGGCTGGATATAGCAGATAAGGATATAATGACTTCAATAAAAGCATTTGGTTGAGTGGGGTTAAGGCCCAGTTTTCATAAGAGTAAAGGTTGGAATAAATAATGTAAAGGTAGTTTAAGTACCAGATAGGGCCTCTAAAAGAAAACCTACTTTCTGAAATATTTAAGCAACATTTGTCAACCTTTTTTCAATATTATTCCCTAAAGAACTTTTTTAGACATTTTGTTTGTAATTGCCAAGAAATTTTAATACCACTTAGATACGTAGCTGTTTATGTACTGTGTGTAGAATCATGTTTATGCAAAAAAAGGATAAGACATTTTCTCTTCATAAGAACAGATTTGTACCCTCTTGGAGGTGATGTCATTCCTGCTGAGAATGTATGTTTTAAAGGAACACTTATTAAATGCATGACAGCAGGATCAGATGGAGGATGATAGACCCAACAATCATTTAATTCAAAGTGGTAGATATGGGCTGAAGAAAATGCACAAGAGAAATTTATTTTTCCTTGAATAACAGAAGACCATAGGACGTCAACAGTAAAATGATGATGATAAGTGGAAGCATGTAGAGAAATCACTCTGTCATTGATACAGTATGTCTATTGATTCCCCAGCTAAGATTTAGATCCCATTTAAAGCTAAACTGGGACTCTGTGCTGTTCGAGATAGCACAGCTAAGTGGAGACAAATTTCTCATGGCCTTGTTCTCCTACTTGGAACCTTGGTCTGGCCTCTTTTGAGGTACACACATTAGAGGTATGATGCCTTAATGGATTTGGGGAACCTCATTGGGGAAAACCTCATTTACAATGGACTGTTCATGTACTTGCTTTAATAGATTTGGTGAGACTTCATTTGGAAAGATCCTGTGTGCAACAAACTGTTTATATGCTTGAGGTGGTCCAAGGACAGAAAGGCGATGCACTGCACAGGGAGCCCAACATGTAGGGGCTCAACCCTTTTGATGACTGACAGTTTCACTTGGTATTAGTAGATATCTTTTCAGGCTGCTAATGGACAGAGCATCCAAAGCTCCAAGATGGGCTCCTACCAGGAACTGCTGGCCTGGGACATGGCCTTTGCTGGGTTCCTGTACATGTATGAAGCCTTCAAGGATAACAGATGATGGACATCAGCAGTCCTGGGAAAGAGGCCAAGTAGATAGAAAATGGCATGCTGGTGATGGACATCATGGACAGGCAGCTGTGGAGACAGTTCAACAAGCCCTTTCTTTTACAGCGAGGAAGCTCCACAGCCAAGAATGAAGGAACCTACAAACCATCCAGGCTCAGACAGCCCCATTATTGACAGGGCCCAGGAGCCCAAGGAGCCCTGGGCATTTCACAAGGTGGCTACTCCATAGCGGTGTTGCTTCCTGCAGTCTGCACCTGGATCTACTGCACAATGTCCTGTGGTCACCCATGAAATTTCAGTGGAGCCTCAGTGGGAACCTGGTAAGCCTTTTCTATACAGTGGACTCAACCATCCCACAGGTACTCAAGATGTTCATAGGCTCCCCTCCTCCATACAGAGCAGTAATGGGCACACTTTGGAATCAGAGAGAACCCAGCAAGTTAGAAAAGTAGAATAGGGTACTGCTGTTTGTCCCCCTCTGAATAAGGATATCCCTCAGAAGCAGGCTTAAGTTAAGCCTCTAAGACATAGTTTATGAGAGATCCTTCCTAGCACCCTGAGGTAAGTATGGTAATATGACATGAGTAAAAAAACAGGGTAAAACAATACGCCAAATGAGTGGGTCAGGTACTAATCACTGTGTATGAGTTTGCCTCTTTCAGGCCTCCACCCCGGTTGGAAACAAAGAAGTGGAAGAGACCCTATGAAGTGCTTCTAACAGCTCACACCTCCTTGAAGTTGTCAGAGATGAGACCGTGGATCCATCATACCATAGTAAAGAGGAGTCCCACGGAAGAAGAGAACCAAGCCCCCAGTGGAGGGGCCAGACTTTAGGCCATCTAAAGTAACTGTTTAAGGGAGGGAAAAAAATGAAAACTTTTTTGCTAACCTTTCTTTGATTATTTGTTCTGTCTATAGGATAGGATGGAGAGACAACTCCTTAGTGAGGATTTCCCCAGGCTGTCACCTCTTCTGTTGATCTGTATTTGCCATCTGTATACGATTTCTGAATTTGCAGAAGCTGGTCTCTCGATAGCCTACAGCGTGCTTTCCTGCCCAGCCCTGTATTGGACATTGTGTACAAGGTGTCACTCCATTTTGTCTTGCCAATCGTCACTGCTATAGTGATTTCTTTTTCTTCTGTTGTTGTAAATATAGTGCCAAAGCTTTGCAGTGGCATACATAAATATAAACCTTCCACCTGAAATGTCGCCCCCATTTCAGCAGGAAGTAGCTGGATGACTATGTCGCCCCTCCTCCCATAGATATGGAAGGGAAATATTGAAAGTGGGGAATATGTAACAGAGGGAATGGCCTGAAAAAAATATGGCAAAGAGATTTTCTGTCTCCTTAAAACTTCCCCCACTCTTTTTGAGAACTGCATTCTGGCCTGCATCCCTGAGGCAGGTTAAGTCTTTTGTTAAAACTCCCAGGTGGAGCCAGCCCCCCCAGGTGGGCGGCTGGCAGAGTTCACAGGCTTTGTCTTTGGCAGAGATGGAGTGATTAGAATAGTTAACCACAGTAATTGCCTGAAGCTGAGAATCCTTCCTTTAAAAGCTCTTTATTTCTGCCTATGTTTGGGAAATTTGGGATTTTGAGACAAGAAGGCCTACCATATTTCCTCCTTTGTTGTCGAAGTAAATGTCTTTTTCCTTCCTCCTCAAACCACTTGTCCTTGTTCTGATTCAGCTCCCTGGACAAGTGGCTGAGCTTTCAGTAACACATTTGTCTTAGCATAATAACAAAATTGAAATAGAAAATTGAAAATATATTTAATACAAAATTTATGACTAAGATTGAGAGTGCAATAAGATTTCACAGAAACAGCATTTACTGAAATCTAAAGCAATAACAGTCATTTCCATAGAAGACAGACAATTTGAGTTTTTAAAACATATTCATAGCTTTCAACAGGTAAAGAGTAAAATGAGGGCATTCCATCAGAAAAAAAAATGAACAAAAGCATCTACTGAAAAATCGTTGTATTACATACCTACCATTTCCCTATAGAGTTTAAACTCTGACAAGGAATATTTATTTTTGCATCATCATTCATTCAATGTTCACTGCGTGCCTACCACGTGTAGGCATTTTTCTAGGTTCTTAGGATACATCAGTTAAAAAACAGGCAAAGATAATTGTTATCACAGTACTTTCATTCTATATTTAAATCCACCCCTCCATTGCCATTTGGACAAAATCACTTACCCTATAAAGTAATTATCAATCATCTGATAGTCTTCACGTCATTTAGAACCAAACAACAAACTGAAATAAAGTAGTAATAATTAAATATTGCTTTTTGTGTTTTGAGCCTAAAAATCAAAACTGATGAATAAAAATATTTGAACATAAATTTATGAAGAAAACAAGCTATCTGGAGAGCAATTTCAGTCAGACTTGAAATTGCATTTATGCTTATTTGAATGTCTTTGCCTGGAAATTGGGTAACTATGTATCAGTTACCAAATTCCCAAAGGAGAGTACTGAAAATTTTCCAGGAAGTGCAAAGAACAAATCTAAAGTGCACTCTGATTTTACAATGTCCCAGTGTTTATTTTGAAAGGGCCCTGATAGATTGTGTTGTGATAAAGAGTACAGCGGGTTTCATAAGCCTCCGAGATCAGGCTTGGGTTCTAGCTTTATTAGTGAGACGCCTCCTAAATGTTGCCAATCATGTAGTGTTGCTACTTTATTATTTGAAAAATAAGCCTTTTGGAAAAACCACTCTTGCCAACCTGCTGAGATTCAGGCAACAGCCATAACCCACAGCCACATGTGTGAGTGGGGGAAGCTTTGAGATAACATCAGCCCCAATCACCACCTCATTCTAACTACATTAGAGACCTTGAGCGAGAACCACCCACTGAGCCCAGCTGATAAACAAAATTGATTATGTAATAATTTCTTTATCTGTAATAAATATTTACTGAGCATCTACTATGTGCCAGAATCATTTGTTGGTTAATGATACTAAGAAGGTCCTTGCTCTCCTGGAGCTCATAGTCCCATAGAGAGGACCTAATAATAACAGTAGCAGTAGCCACAGTGACAAAATATTAATAGTAATCATATAAATAAATAAATTATCCAATATCATTTATTATGAAGGAAAGTGTTGCAAAGGGACAAAATGGAAAAACTTGTTCTGATTGATACAGAACTGTTTTTGTTCCTTTATTCTGTTTTGCTCAGTTGGAAGGAAACAAAAGCAGCCACAAAAGAAAACCAAAAACAAAGACAAAAAGAATAAGTCTATAAGGTAGCACAATGGAGTTCATTGCAAACAGTTGCAGAAGTAAACTTGAATTGCTCCCAAGGCGTAGGTTAGTCTATCCCACCAGACAAGTATAAGTTAGTTGCTTTCATATATGTTCAAAACCCAAAATTACTTTTTGGAATTATATTTTTACTTATACTTCTTGGGTTTTCCCTTTCCCAAGCTGCTTGATATAAAAGGCAAAAGTTATTCTCATTTACCTGCATTATGAAGAGAAGAATTGATTGGTGGCTACCAAAACATAAGTGGATTGGAAAGACTGGTTAAACAAACAAACAAAAAACCTAAGCCAATGCATTCAGAATATTTAAATTTTTAATTTTCACACCACAAATGCTTTTCTACTATACCTACTTTTAACTCATACCATATATATTGAAGAACTCTGTGGAATGGGTGGGGCAGGGAGGTAAAGCAGAGATAAATAGACTTCAAATCCAAGCATGTGGCATAGAAAATAAACAGAAAGAATCCAACTGGCCCAGCCTCAATATCCTTTTACTACCAAATAAATAGATCATTACTCTGCCAAGAGTAACTTCTTAGCTTGCGACGTTAAAATGAAGTTAGGGACGGTCTCTTTTCTTCCTTTAATTTTTCTGTCTTGGTACTTGTCCAACTTCAGTCAAGAGAGAAGTGGAACAAGCTTCACAAACAAAAACAACTGACTATAATATAGCAAAGAATGAAATCATATTTCAGAAAAGTGGGAAGAAGTAGATTACAAATATGAAGAGCAAGAGGTTTGGGGAAAAATTCATAAAGGAATTAACATTCAATGCAGGACTTCTATTCTTACTAGGATTTTTCTAGGCAAAGAATGAAGGAGTCCAGTTTTGTTTGGACAATCGTAAGGAGTCAGTGTGCATGCAGAAAGGGCTTCACAGAGGCACGTAGAGGATGGTAACATCAGAAACAGGTGGCGGATCATTTTTCTTTTTAATTTCAAAATTATTTAATTGAAAAAAATTGCATATATTCAAGGTGTACAATGTGATGATTTGATATACACATGTATTGTGTAATGATTAGCACAATCAAATTAACACATCCATCACCATCCATATCATTTGTGCATGCATGTGTGTATGTGTGTGTATACATGTGTCTATGGGGCACATAAAATATGTTCTCTTATCAAATTTCAAGTAAACAGAGAAGTATTATTAACTATAGTTGCCATGTTGTGCATTAGATCCCCAGAATTTATTCATATTATAACTGCAAGTTCGTTCTCTTTGACAAATATCTCCCCATGTCCCCCACCCTCAGCACATGGCAACCACCATTCTTCTCTCTGCCTCTATGAATTTGTCTTTTTTAGGTTCCACATATAAGTGAAATATGGTTTTGTCTTTCTGTGTCTGGCTTATTTTACTTACCCTAACACCCTCTAGGTTCATCCATGTGTCACAATGGCAAGATTTCCTTTTTTATGGCTAAATAATATTTCATTATATAATATATATATTTTGTATTCATTCATCTGCTGATGGACACTTAGGTTGATTCCATATCTTGGCTATGGTAAATAGTGTTGCAATAAACATGGGGTGCAGATATCTCTATGAAGTGCTGATTTCATTTCCTTTGGATATATTATATATGCAAAAATTGGATGATATTTTGTATGATAGTTCTATGTTTAGTTTTTTGAGGAAGCACCATACTGTTTTCCATAATGGCTGTACCAGTTTTCATCCTCACCCATGGTGAATAAGATTTTCCTTTTCTCCATACTTTTGCCACCTCTTGTTATCTTTTGTCTTTTCGATAATAAGTAGATAGCAGACCTTGAATGCCTTACTAAATATCATTTTTTTGCCATGACTTCGATTTGTAGAACAAACATTTTTTTAAGCTGCCTAGAATATGGTTAGACATGCCTTCCTTGTGGAATTGCACCCTCATAGTTTGAGTTTTAGGGATGATCTCAGCAGTATCATATCCAATATGTAGAAAGTTTATTTAATTATCTAATATTGCAGCAGCAAATGACAGTGACATATAACCTAACTTCTCAGGGTTAGTTTCATTGTAAAACTTTCTTACAGATTATGGGCTTTAAGGCTGCTTGACTTCAGATCTAATAAGTATAGAAGGAGGAAAACGTCCATGTTTGGAATGAATTCTGTACTAACTGGTTGGACTTAGCCTTACCCTGAATCATCTTAGAAGGCTGCTATGAATATTATTCCAAAGAGGTGGGAATGTATATTGTCCATTGTGGGGCTATTTTCTTCAGATTTCTCTTCTGCTAGTGTCATTACATGTCTTTCCCTCGCAAAGTGTCAAATGCTTCAAAATTTCACTTTTATTATATATTAGTTTGTAATGATGCATTTATCTAAAATGTTTTTCTAAGTAATTTCTTTCCTAAGTTATTGGCACAAATTGAATTATACTTCGGTTTTTGATGTATTAAAATGTGTCATTAACAAGTATTGTAGGCCGGGCTTGGTGGCTCACGCCTGTAATCCTAGCACTCTGGGAGGCCAAGGCGGGTGGATCGCTCGAGGTCAGGAGTTCGAGACCAGCCTGAGCAAGAGTGAGACCCCGTCTCTACTAAAAATAGAAAGAAATTATCTGGCCAACTAAAATATATATATATACAAAAAATTAGCCGGGCATGGTAGAGCATGCCTGTAGTCCCAGCTACTCGGGAGGCTGAGGCAGTAGGATCGCTTAAGCCCAGGAGTTTGAGGTTGCTGTGAGCTAGGCTGACGCCACGGCACTCACTCTAGCCCGGGCAACAAAGCAAGACTCTGTCTCAAAAAAAAAAAAACAAAAAAAAAAAAAACCAAGTATTGTAAATCTTCATGCATGGACAGGAATTGAGATGTTAGCTGGGTCATTAGAGTATGTACTTGAATTTATATAATTCAATTTGGCATTGAATTATCCCGGTAAGTGTTAGGTTTATTCTAGGTGGGAACCCGAAAAGTATGTATAGGACAGAATGTGGTTAACACAAAACTTAGGCTTGTAAAACAATAGCCACAGGAGTCTGGGGAGTCCCTGGACTTTGTAGATCTGACAGCTACAGCCAGCGTTCCTTCCCCCTCCCTCCCTGATGGAGACCAAGGCTGTCCCTCCCTAGCTCTCCTGCTAAGGATGACGCCAAACAGAAGGACAGATGCGACTGCGGCAAAGGGGTAGTAGGAGTTGGTTGTTTGAAGAAGAATTTACTACAAACAGCTGTTCTGCCCGCCGTCCTCTGCTGCACATAGCAGGAAGCAATTCTTCACCTGCCAGTTTGGCCCAGAAACAAAGGCTGGTGGGAGGGGGTTGGCTATCCCCATTTATAAAATCCCTCACCAAACCCCCTTCCGTGCTGACTCTCTTTTTGGACTCAGCCCACCCGCACCAGTGAATAAACCAGCCATGTTGCTCTCACATAGCCTGTGTGTGAAATGTGTCCTTTGGGTCATTCATTCACCCTTTCAGTAAGTGCACATCTACTTTACCAAAATTTTATTATAAGTTTCCATATAAGGTAAATTCAATATTATAATTAATTTGATTTCTACGGAAAATTTGGCATGTTTTTAAGAAAAGTGGACACTCAAGAAATCTACCAGAACAAACACTCCTGCTTTTTTTTTTACTTTAGTTTCCCCAGCTTCAGTTAAAAAGATACCACTTATTTTCCATTAGAATAAAGAAAGATTTAATTACATATTTCCTACAGCTTGTGTGTGAGCCATAAAAGAAGGAGATTTGGAAAAAAAATGAAAAAATGAGAAAATTAAAATGGGAATCGCTGTGGAATGATGGGAAGCATTAAAGTTCCTTCCCCAACTCCGTTAGTTATGGATCTCTGGTGTCAGAGTTGAGAGAATGGACTTTAATCAATGTTCTGCTGCAACCCAGTTGTGTGGTGGTATAAAAAATCATACACTATGTTAGACACACAGGGCTTTAGAAACCAGTTACTACAACTTTTTTGGAGACGAGCCGAGACCTATGCACAACAGGGTTAGAATCCAATTCCCCTCAGCTGGTCTGGGCTCCTTTCCATAGAACATCACTGTCTCCTACAATGATACATGTTTTCTCTATTTCTCCATTTCCTCATTTATGGAATGAATACATTTGACACAAACTTTTGTGAGATTCATAACAGTTACAGAATTCTTGTTCACTTTGTGCCACTAAATGCACATTAGGCAGTAGCAACAGTATATGCAGTTAAAAGTACAGATATCTGTCACAGAAAGTAAAGAAATTGAGACAGAATTCATAGTCAAGAGTCAGGACAAACTTTATTTATGACAGGATTTCGTTCTTTTTGGCAGATCCATTTATTATCTGCAGAACAGTGTTCAGAATAAGCAGCTGTTTTTGAGATGGAAGCACAGTTGTTTTCTTCAGCATTACCTATAATCTTTAATCTGTGGAGCAAAGGAAAAGCCTCTCAGTGTTTAGTACTTTCTAATAATTATCCTCATTTAGCCATTATTTCGTAGGTCTTTCAGGAAATAGGGGAAGGCTAAGTTAGTAAGTAAGCATTGTAAGTACACAGTCATAAATATAAAGGTAAACACTTTTAAGATAGGCTTAATATAAACCTCTGAAACTTTCAATTCATCTTCACAGGAAAAGGATTCTTTTAACAAGAAACTTCACAGTGATGTTTAAAAAAAGAAGCTTTGGAAACTGGGAATTAAATCTCCTTATTTTACTACTTTAATGTGAAAAGTTTCCTAACTTCACTAAATACAGGGTATAACCACCTAATATTTGGGGAAGGCATTAAGATGATCCATATGAAAGTGTGGCAATGCTCAAACAAAGTATGTGCTCATGTGATAAGTGTATTGAGGAGTGATGGATATACAGGGTCTGTAGAATTTGGAAGCAGTGAGAAAAAGAGGCTCAGTTCCTGGGATATGCAATCAGAGCCCCCCTTTATCCTCATTCCAAACGGGTGTCAGTGGGTGTCTGCTTCAACATACTTATTTCAAACAAGCATGAATCCTGTGGTTCACCGCAGGTGGAAGTAGAGCTAGAATTCAAATGATGGATGGGCAGTATTAGGGTTGGGTTGCAAGGATAGGGTGAGTTCAACACTCACCTAACAGTCTCAAAACCAAGATGAGCTGGTGACAGTGGGCAGGGCTCCACCACAGCCTTTCTTTTTCCCTTTCTTTTATTTTTTTATGAAGCTCCTTTGGATTGAGCTGATAGTCTGATTTCTTCCTACTGCCCAATATTCTAGTCCAACTATCAACTTCTCTCAACTGGGTTATTGCAAAACTCCCCTACATTTTATCTCTTCCACGCTTCTAATTCTTTCTTCAATTTTTAGGCTAATTTTTTTTAAATGTCAATCTGATCAAATCAATGACTGCCTTTCCAAAAGGCCCTCGATGGCTTCCCTGACCTTCCGTGCTGATATATCTGGCCAGTTCTCTAACATTATCTCCTTTAATCCTCAAAAAATTCTGTGAAACACATTATTACCTTCCCTTTTATTTGTGCCTAAAAACCAGGGCTCAGAGAGTTCAAATAAAGGCAGGGTCTAACTGGTGCCCTTTTCATTATAACATACCTTCCAGGTTTATCTGATTACTACTGTCTTAAGCATCATTTTTCTCCTCAGAATAAAATGGGAGGTTCAATTGAATTTAATCCATCCATGTTACACATATTTCTGCTCATAGACATTTCAATGTTTTCCAATTTTATTTTTAGTATAAACCACAATAAAATAAACATTTTATATCATGGCCAAATTGAGAAACACACACATACTATATTCAATAAACAAATTAACCCTTACTATGTATGAAAAGATAAAAGTAAGTTAATATCAAATAGATTTTTATTTATTTATAAGTAAAATATAGAAAATAATCTCCAGAAAGTATTATAGAAAATCAGTAATCATGTTATTAAACAAAATGGCTATGTTTGCTTTTTCATAAATTAATTCTGTCCAAAACACTTATTTTTAAATAATCTTCATTTTGAATTCTCACACTTAAAAATGTTTTAGAATATGGCTCAAATAATGTCAAAATTTTCTAATTAAGCCAACATTTCTTTCAGTGTTTAATACTTTTCCATACTTAATAAATTATCCCTATATTTTAAATAAAATTGAACATGCTCCTGTGTTTTAAATTTCAACCTCTTGTTTTTGAATGATAAAAAATACATTTTAAGTGTAAATTATGCAAATTTGATTAAATCATTCACAGACTCATTAAATGCTACTCTCACTATCATCTCTTTTGAAAAACTTATTGAAAGTTCTCAACAGAATCTTAATTGAATGCCTGCACACTTTGGCTTGCAAGGGGAAACAATACCCTGCCCTTTCTTGTACAATCAACTATGAAATATGCTAAAATATGACATTTAATTGTGTGGCATCAAGCCTCTTTTTACATTTATGTTTATCTCAACCATATTACACACGAAATAATAATGAAACACTAAAGAGAAAACAGCAAATGGCTTTTTTGAGGCTTATCCATGTAGTCATCACAGCCCCTCAAAAATGTCTCTTTCACACCACTAGTTAAAATATGCTGCAACATTTGTCATATGTGGGTAGAATCTCTCAGTGTTTCAGTTCCACATTCTGATATTTACAATTTTTTCCTTTTATAGTCATCCTTTCAATTTTTTAAAGTAGTTTCATGGTCCACTAAGATATATTTTCCCACAGTTTGAAAAACACTACTTAAGAAATTCTGTGTGCCAATAGCCTCCGGCTAGACATTTTGTAAAATTTCACATGCCTTCCCCAAAGGATTTAGTCTATTCCTTGTCACATAAAACTCCACTGCAGGTAAAAACATATATTCTTATAAAGGGCTGATGTCTTTTCATACATGGAACTGTTCTACCAACTTCAGAATCATCCATCTTCCCAGCCTATTCTGAACCTCTTGAGAATTTCTAAACCACATTAAAACTACAAAACTCAATCTTCAACAATGTTACTACCTTATAATGTAAATGTGATGTGAATTAAATATTAAAATTGGCTCATCTAATACTCACACAGCAGAATTTAAAAAAGATCCATTAATCCACTTCCAATTCTTCTCTGGTAATGCAACATGTAATCCAATCCAAAAGTTAATTCCTGTATCCTTTATCTCTTTCTGTATGAGCATCTATAAATGGGACAGAAGAAATGACAGAATATTGAATCTGCTTATTGATTCATGTTTTGTATTCTTCTCCTCATCCCCTGAAACCTAGTTCAAGCATCACCTCTCGCTGAAGTCTTTCCTGATGACTCATCAGAGTTGAGTGTCGCTTCTCTGTAATTATATAGAGTGACATTTCTCTTTACATATTTTTATTTATTTTGTTTTATTCATCATCTTCTATTCAATTATTTGTTTACATGTGTGTTTAATCTCTCAATTGTGAGCATCTTGAATTGAAAGTCCCCACTTCCATTCCATAAAAGGTTTGGCTAAAGCCCAGAGATCTCAATATGCTTTAAAGAAAGTGCAAAGTTTTACTTAGGTATTTTATTTAAGGATTTACCAATTCTTCCTGATCTTGAATAAGAAGCAAACTGGATTCTTTTGTGGAACAGTAGGATAGACTGTTATTCCAAAGGTCGGTATCCTGAGAAAAAAGCAAGCATTTCTTTTGGAGTGACTGCCAAGATTCCGGGCACTCTGACAGACCTGGGCTCTCTAAAATAAGAAACAGAAAGAAGAAATAAATGTGTTATATTTCTAACCTGTCCCCACCACACCACGCAATAACACACACCCGTCATTATAAATGTTTGAAAGTCTTTCATTATCACTGTGAGAACAATGAATTTATTATAATTTTGAGGTTTATGAGACCTGTTTATTCTGGTAACCAAGAATTGGGAATTAGTAGCCAGTTATACTGAGCATAAATGGAATCATAGAATATTAAAATAGGAAGATACCATCAAAATAATTTAAACAGACACATTTTACATTTTAAGACACTGAGAGACAGAATAACTTGTTCAAATCCACCCAATGGATTTGATGGGTGATAGAGTCAAGACTATTTCTCAACCGAAGATTTTAAATACAGCCATCAGAAAGACACTGGGGATGAATCATGAAATAATAAATTTGCCACAAACTAAAAAAATAAATAACCAAAAAAGACTATTTCTGTTTCCTTAAATTCACCACCAGGGCTTATTCCACTACACAGACAACAATATCAAACTCATCTAAAAAATACTGACTTTAAACAAAATGCAAAGGAAATAATAATTCTTTTCACGAAATTAATAAGTACTACAAATAAAAAATCATAAGAAAATTTGGAATTGCCAAATGATATATTTGTCCATTTGATTTATTGGATAGTATTTTCCAGACAGATTTTCCAAGCGTCTTTAACTTTCTGTTCTGTGAGAATGTGCAAACAGATCATGTTCTACTACAGTTACTCAACAATAGTCCCCTTTTTTAAGGGGGCTGGAGAAGAAGGAAGGGGAAGGTGGAAAGAGATCCCGGGGCAGGCGGAGGGTGGGCCCGCCAGAGAGGGCCCCAGTAGTCGTCTTTATTAACACACACACTGGAACAAGATTAATGTTGCTACATACTGAGGAAGTATAATAAATAGTAAAGAATTCATTCTATGTTTTGAGTTCTATTAATTAACTTCAGACCAAACTTAACTGTTTGACATGTTCATTAAATAATCAAATATTTCACTTAAAGTTATATTTTACTTTTTAACTTGATATTTGGCTATTTGCAGAGACTTCTCATGAGGCAGCAGCCCTGGGGTGGTTAAGCTCTTAGGCTCTGAAGTCAGACCACCCAAGTACAATTCCTGGCGTCATTACTTACTGCTTGTGTGACCCTCAGCAAGTTGCTTAACCTTTTTGTGCCTCGGTTTTCTCAAACATAAAAGTACAGTGATAACAGTATTTAAACATACAGGTTGTTGTGAACTTTAACTAAGGTCATGCATGCTATTTATCAAATATTAACTATTATTCTTAGGAAATTCAAGCCACAAAATTACCTGTTGTTTCACTGTTGTTCTGTTGAACATCCACACTGCTTTTTTCTATTGATGGTTTTTGTATTAAGAACATTACTATAAACAAGGAAACACCATTAAGAAGATTAAACGCTGAAATGTGTGGAAGAGTGGACAGGTTATATTTATCAGTTTAGGAAACTAAGTTATTTCAACAAGCTTGACTGTGGACAGAAGGATAGCAACGTGGTAACAAAAGGTCTAGTTAAGAGGCAGCAGACATAAATAAGAAAAAAAGTAACAAGTAGACTCACACAGATATTAGCTTACCTATTATCTAGTAGATAAATCAACCTAAGGGAATTACTTAAACTTTTAAATTGCTTACACTCTTGTCTGAACTCTCTGATCTTCAGCATGAGTGTATTTATGCCTATTCCAAGGGGGAGATGGTCTATTGCAATATGGAATTTAGTAGGTACTTGATAAACTGTAAATAACTGGAATTTTTACTTTTCTTTGTTATTGTCATTTTTTTTCACAATTGGATCTTTTTTTTAAAAGTTCTTAGAGTACATATATAGCACCCCATGATGACTCTCAGAGCAATTAGGAAGATAAATGTGAAAGGCTGAAGTTTTCAAAGTGAGTATGAGCTGACTGTCAGAAGCAATGCTTTCTAACTTTTTATTTCATTTGTCTTTCATTAAGTTTGGGGTGGCCAGATTATGTTAAGATTCTCTGATGTTTATGATTAGTAAATATTCTGAAACAAATGATCTTGCCTTACTTACCTGTAATAGTCAACCCGATCACAGCTAAGACAAGAAGAGTAACTCCAGCACAGCCAAGTTTCAGAGCAAATTGATGCCAGCGTGGACCCTGACAGATGTCTGAGATGTTAAAAAAAAAACTACTCAATGAACTCAGTTGAGTAAATCTGGTACAGAAATCAAAGGTGGTTTGGATAATACATGGACAATGAGATTCAGCTTAGAGGCTGCAGGGAGGGAAGAACCTTTATCAGACATCTTAAAAGTAGAGTCCCACAAGACAGATTTTCAGATACAGCTGAGCGTCTGCTCATTGGTAAAATAGGAATATTTATGCATGTCTTGTATACAAAGGATAAAAATCAAATGAGATAGATGGGAAGATGTTTTGACAATTGCCAAGCGCTATACAAAAATGAAGTGCGTGCTCTATGCAGGAAGTAAGGTAAAACATTTTGTCCAAGAAGGAAGATCTTCATTTATTCAAGATATTTTATGTCTCTATTTTGTGCCAAGCACCATGTTAGAGACTGGTGACATAAAACATTTCTATTTTCTATTCTTGGACACAGAATACTCTGCTTTACTGTTATCTAAAATAATCATCTCCAACTTGGATCAAATGTATGGCATTCAAGGAAGAATGTTTTGTGAGACTGCACATTATTTTCAGTACTAAACTAGTAAAACATAACATGCACTTATGTCTACAACATTGCATAGTCTAAACAAAATGTCAGCTATCTTTGCTTTTCTCTGTAATCATAGTAATTACCATATAATGTATATATCACGCTCATCAGAAGTTATATTGATTAATGAAATGTTATAAATTAATCACAACTATATAAACTATATAAATCCCTTTATTGTTTTCCCTATGAAATTCATGTTTTAAAGCAAAATATATAATTATATAGTTTATACGGTTGTGATTAATTTATAAAAATATTCTGTAGAAACACTGGGCTACAGCTTCCAAAATTAAATAAGTTCTGGCAGGAAATTACTCTGGTAGAATATGTCTCAATTACACTGCTTGAAGTTGTGTTTAGGCAGCTCCTATATTTCTGGTTTAATTATAAGACCCCTTTAGTTCCCATTTGGTTTATAATATGTTAGATATATCACAATTATAAATTATTTTCTAAATTGTAGTATTAAGCCAAGGGCTTTTATTATAAGTAAAGGTTTCCTAATTTATCTGCAGCTATTGATTTATCTATATTATCTATTCGTTTTTAAATTTTTTCTAATGTTTATCAATATAAATGATTACAATATTGTCTTTTATGTTCATTATATGTTCTAGAATGTCTATAAAGCCATTTCTACTTTTTTGTGTGTGTGCATTACATTTGAGAATTAAGTTGTGCAAGCCAGTTCACAGATTTAATGGTCTCTAGCATTAGGATGCTGACATTCATATAAGTGAGTTATCTCTCCCTGATATGTTGCTGAGAAGATATAATTTAGTATAGCTAAGTGTGATAAAAGATAGTGGGAAGTACATAATACATTAGAGTCAAGGTAGTGACATGTGGCTTATCATCAGATACTATTGAGGACATGCATCAGTGGAGTGGGGAGATAGGAGTAGACATCTAGAGGAAACTCCAAGATCCCATGGATGCGTCTGAAAATGAGGAAACCAAGCTTGGCAACATTGGTCCAGAACTTCTAATGACAGTTCGTGTGACAAAAGAGTGGCTAAACCCAGTCAATGAGCCTAGGACAACACTAGGATTCCTTTCCTTTCAGTTTTATTAATACAAACATACATTATTTCACCGTTCTGTCTCTTCTCTTCCTCACCCTTTCCTTCCTTGAAACTCCAAGTTTGTTTGCAAAATGGGGAAAGCTCCATATAGTCACTATTTTAATTTCATAGTAATTTTATTACTAAAATTAATTTAGTAATTTTTATTACTAAAGTCTAGCATTAAGAACAGTCTTTCAAATTGAGCAGATCTGAGTTTGAACAAGTTATTTTGGGGCAATATGTCCAACCTTTATAAAATCTTACTCAATAAGGTTTTGGAGAGGATTATGTGAAACAATTCTCCTAAATGTTGGGCATAGTGTCTGGCACATGGTAACTGTTTGATAAATAGTAGTTTTTGTTTTTGTTTTTTAAAGTGTTTTTTAAACTATAGATAAAAGGCAATTTGGTGACTTTTAAAAATTGTTATTCATTCATGCTAAAATGTAAGGAATTGAGTAGAGCATTGCTCTGCACCTGGAGGGGTGGGATGCTCTCCTGTACTAAGTCTTTTCAGTTGCACTGCATGAGATTACAATTAATGGAGTTAACAATAGATCACTGAAGAGGTTGGGTGAACTTTAATGACCTGGACATACCTACTTAGGGCTATTCTTTGGTTATAAACAGGGTGTTAAATCATCTCACTTTATTGCTCTAAACCTTTCAATAGCTTTCCTTCATGCAAATCACAGTCTATGAAATGGTTTACAAATTCCTGTTCAATCTGGCTCCCTGTTACTTCTCTGCTTTCATCTCCACCTGGTCTCCATGCGTGCACTCTGCATGCATACTCCCTCCACAGCATGACAGGCATGTGCTCATCTCAAGGTTTTTGCACTTGCTGGTCCAACTTCCTAGAAGGTTCTTTTCTCAGAGATCATGCCTTTGTCCCTCACTTCTTTCAGGTCTTGACTCACACATCATTTTCTCAGGGAGGCCTTCCATGATTATTATGTTTGATATGGTACCAACTCTCCCTCAAAGCTAAATTCCAATTCCATTTTAATTTTTTTTTTTTTTTTGAGACAGAGTCTCACTCTGTCACCCCAGCTAGAGTGCAGTGTCATCATCATAGCTCACAGCAACCTCAAACTCCTGGGCTCAAGCGATTCTCCTACCTCAGCCTCCCTAGTAGCTGGGACTACAGGTGTGTGCTACCATGCCCGGCTAATTTTTCTATTATTAGTAGAGAGCGAATCTCACTCTTGCTTAGGCTGGTCTCGAACTCCTGAGTTCAAGCGATCCTCCTGCCTCGACCTCCCAGAGTGCCCTTCCAGTTCCTAGAATTACAGGTGTGAACCACCGCACCAGGTCTAAATTCTTTCTTGATAGCACCAGAACCATCTAATCTTTTATACATACTTAGTTATTTATTTACTTCATTGCTTGTAGGCCTCCATGGAAATATAAACTCTATGAAGCAAAAACATTTTCTCTATTCTATTCACTGCTATATTTTCAGCATTCTTGGCACATAGTAAGTGCTTATTTTTGAATGAATGAATAAACTCTAGAAGCATTTTGCAAACACTTTATCCACTTTTCTAGCAGACCAAATCCTGGCCATTTGGACATAAACAAAATTAAAGTTATCACTCACATCTCTCTTTCTGGTTTTGCTGCTGCGTTAGATACAATCACTGTGCCACACAGTTACCACAGCCTGAACGTCTTAGCCAAAGAGTCTAGTAGTGGTTTCACAGTCGTCGTAATACCAGATCAGTGTTCTCTAGTGACATATTTTGCTCTGGCTTTATTCTATTATTTTTCTTTTAGATTTACTTTTAAGGTGATATTCTGTAGGATAATGGTTATAATCCAAGTAGACAAATTTTCTGGATACATTGATTTGGGATTGTAGGTAGTAGCATTTGGGGAAACTCTATCTCTTTGTATGTTCATTTTCTGACACCTTTCAACACCCACCCCCACATAGTTCTGCTAGATCTGAATAGAGGAAAAAAAAGACTAGCCTTATTCCATTTAAAAAGAAAGAATAAGTGGCTCAACCAAATCCTCCCTGTAATTATCAAAATCCTCCAATTTCCTCTGACCACTATATGAAGATTATAGTGCAAATTTTTTGACAACCCTAAGACTTTCTTCCTGACCTAAAACTCTGATAATTTAAAAGTTTGAAATGTATAACAAACGGCCCTAAAAAGCACAACTCACATACTTGGCACAATATGGAACGAATATCAGATTGGAAACAATTGTATTAAATAATGTTATCAATGTCAGTAAATTCAGTTAGATTTCAGGAGGTAATACCATGTCATAATAATTTCACACTTATTTTCTGCCTCAATCTCCAGTCTCTTATTCACCCGCAAGCCATACTATCCATCACATACTACCTCACATTGGTGTTCCCCATTCCTTTGACTCAGAATACTAACTCCTCTGACGCACTGAAAAGTGCCAATTTCAACAAATGTTAAATAGGTTCATTACTGATATGGTCCAGTTTCTTATCACCTCCTTTTTTAAAAATTTTTAACTTTTAATTCTGAGTACACAATAGTTGTATATATCTCCTTCTAAACTGTGATACTTTTCAAATTAGAAGCTATCAGGTTGTCTACCAGGTTGTAATTATATTCAAGTCTTTGATCTTGAATATGATTTTCTCCCAGAAAATTTTCCCCTCACTTTGGAGAGTGGAGGATGCTAATCATTAAGTCTACACTTTGTATTCTGAAATGAATGTTATGGATGCAAATGCACTGGAATTTAATCACAGTATTGACATTTTGTAGAGGGATTTGGAATAAGGTAAGTTACTATTACAGCAAGTTTGCAATGTGTCTCTTAAAATATCCTTTTGTTCATATATGTAAAATGTTTCTTTGGAGTCTTTTAACCAAGGTTCAGTAAGAGAAGTGATGTTCACCTTCCATGCTATCTTGATAAAAAATAAATTTATGAGGTTTTTAATTTTTCTCCAAAGTTGTGATTATCCACAGTCAAGCTATGTTACACCTTTTAAACATTAATATAGAATTGCTGCTTATCTTCAAAGCAATGATTTAAAGCCATAAATATAAGAGGAAAATCTAATTCTGGAAGATATACAAATGCCAAAAGGAAAATTAAAGCCACTTACCCCGAGGAAGAGATGAGGGTGATGAACTTTCAGGGCCTGAATCCCTGGATACTTTTAAATCAGCATATATCACTTGTCTGTCCATTGCAGACAGGAGAAGGTGACATTAAACTTGTGTATAAGCACAAACCCCCAATTCTACGAGGCAAAATCAGCGAAAGGAAGTGTCCTGCCTGAAATGCTTTGTTGTCTCTCTTTTGTCCCCACCCGCCCACACTTCTAGTTGTGGGGTTTCTCCACCAATTATTGAGATGATCCACTTATTGTGTGTCCATTATACTTCAATATGTAATATCTATTTTTCTCAATTGATCTGTTTTTGACAAAATTCTGGAAGGACTTGTTTGTTCTTGTTCCTCTGACCATCCCTTCTGAGCTTCTATCTCAGGGCCAGGATCAGGGTGAGGCAAATGAAACACTCAGCTAGGGTTCAAATTTAAGAGCCCCCAACAACCCAGTAATTAAGATAAGTAATATTTAATACAATGTTGAGAAAATAAAAATTAATGCAAAAAAGTCCATGATGCTATTCCAAAACTCTAAAATTGTCCTGAAATACCTGTGCTCCAGAGAAAGTTATAAAATGTGAAAAATGGGAGCATAAATGTAAGAAAGGCCACTGAATTATACAACTGAAAAAACAATGACCTAAAGATATATAGACTACTCTTAGCTTAGTTCTGTAGGTACTCATGGATATAATAGAGTCTCCACCTAATGAAAAGAATTTTAAATCTTCCAGAATTATAGAAAGTGAAGGCCTTGGAATTTCCTATTTCTTTCAAGGATTTTCAGTAGAACCTTAGAGCAGGACCTCAGATGCCATCAAGTCTGACATACTCACATTATATGTGAAAAAAGAGCAAAATGAGGAACTTCCTAAAAGTCACGTTCTATGATTGGAGTATACCACCAGATGCTCAAAATTACTTGACAGTGGAAGCAGTCTCTCGGCTGTTTTCTTTCTTTCTTTCTCTCTTTCTCTTTCTTTCTTTCCTCTTCTTCTTCTTTTTTTTTTTTTTTTGAGACAGGGTCTTGCTCTGTTGCCCAGGATAGAGTACGGTGTGGTCATCATAGCTTACTGCACCTCTTGGGCTCAAGGGATCCTCCTGCCTCAGCCTCCTGAGCAGCTGGGACTACAGGTATGCACCACCGCACCTGGCTAACCTTTGTATCTTTTTGTAGAGACAGGGTCTTGCTGAGGCTGGTCTTGAACTCCTGGCCTCAAGCTATCCTTCTGCCTCGGCCTCCCAGAATGCTAGGATTACAGGCATGAGCCATGGTGCCTGACCAGTCTCCTGGCTTTGAACCCAGAAAATAGGAAGTGCTTATTCATGGAAGAAAATTTACATTTTCATGTATCTGTCATGGGAGCACACACTTATTCCCTAAAGATCACTGAAAATTATGAAGTGAGATGGATCCATTTGTGAGAGCTTCACAATCCACTATTTAGTGATTTAATTGAAGTGTTCTCCAACTATCTGATAGTTAGCAGTCATTTTATTGGTGCTAGGATATTTGGTTCTGCCACATGCCTTATCTAAATTTTTAGGATACAAACACCTACCAGAATTATAAATCAGTACCCTGGGTCATCTAAATAGAATAATTCTATATACTTATAGAACTATTTTCAAGCTTTCATATATATAGGCTTTAGGGCACATAAGGATCTCAAGTTTTAGTATACATAAGAATCTTTTGAAAACTTGTTAATAATGCAGATTCCTGAAACATAAATCCTTTCTCCCCCCAAAACACCGTTAGCTTGAGGTGAGAAATGTGCCCAAAATCATTCTAGGTATTTCATGTGGTTCATGGACTACATTAGAACAATCATGTAGTAAGTGAAAAGTGTTGGGGATATCTCAGAAAGGTCAGTGGAATGAATAGAAGTCTGATGATGTAATCAGGGGATTAAAAGAGTGCTTTACTGCCCTGAAGTTTAACTCCACGTTCCGAAGCATGACTGTGACTGCTAGGAATGCGTAATGGCCACATCAAAAATAACTGATTTAAGGTAAGATATTTCCTTCAAACAGATGCTTGCAAAATCCTATAAGCTGGAAAAGTATAAACTAGATAGAAATATCAAGCAAAGAAGAGTCTTCACTTGTCTATATGTAGCACAAAATATATTTATAGATCATTTTGCTCATATAAGTATGGAGAGCAACAATCAACCACCTGCACAATTATCTTCCATCACAAAAGATCCTTTTTATACAATCATTACCATATATATATGTATATATACATATGTATATATATATATATGTATATATATAAACTCTCAAGAAAATACACACTTGAAAAATTTTTATAGTTGTGCTAATGTATTCATTTGATTATCTAATCACCTAAATGACACCTATCAGAATTCAGGGATAATGTATCACTAAAAAATGGAGAGAGAGAGAGAGAGAGAGAGCGAGGGAAAGAGAGAGATTACAAACACACACACACACACACACAGACAGAGTATAACATTAAAGCTAAATAATTCAAAGGGTGAATGATTATAAGTAACTCTGAGATTTAGAATATAGTAATAGTAGTGGTAATATTGAGTAGATAAAGGAACAATAAAGACAGGTTCTTGACTAGATCAACTATTTTTGACATTGAACTTTGCCAGGTGAATAGAAGTTGAGACAGATAAGAAAATAGAGTAAAATAAAAACAGTGCTACTCTTAAATGTGAGGAGGCACAATAGAGACCACAAGATGGCTACAAAAAGAAGGGATAAGAGAATAATTTTCTGCAAGAAAGTGAAAATACAAGAGTCAGCAAGTGTTAATCATGAGCTAAGAGAGAATCCACTTCAACTTGAAGAAAGAGGTGACATCAACAAGATGGTAGAATAAGAAACTACAGGACCTCCTTCTTCCATGACACATTGCATTCAAAAATTACAGACCAGAGTACCCTGTGACCACTCTAGAGACTAGTTGGGAAGCTGTAGCATCAGCCCATTGTAAAGCCAAGAAGAATCACAGAGGAAGGGGTAGCAAAATTTGTGACATTTGGCATGCTCATTCATGTCCCTTCCTTATGCATCATACCGTGAAGCAACCAGGAGGAAACAACCCACATAGGGCTCCTTGCTCCTCAAGGAAACAAAAGAGTGGACTGTGTATCCACTGTTCTGGCTTGTCTGAGGGCTTCCTGAGGAACTGGTTTCTGTCTTGCCTGACTCAGAGTGATGATGGGACTGGTGGCAGAGTTCAGAAGCCACTAAAGCAGAGGCAAGGAGAACATCAGAGTTGTAGTTTCATTGGCAGACACCATGGAGAACAGGACATGAGAAAAGATTTGAGAGGTTTCATCACCTCAAACTGGGCTGATTAGTGAAGATTTACCCTGCAGAAAGAGAGCATGCAAAGGCTAAGAGAGGTGATTGTCTTTTCAAATGACCAAATCCCAGTCAAAAAAAAAAATTTACAAGGCATATAAAGTAACAGAGAAACATGGCCCAATCAAAAGAACAAAATAAAACCTACTGTAAAGCAACACAGATCTATGAGTTGCTTGACAAAAAAATTAAAAATTGTCACAAAGATGCTTAATAAACTAAAAGAGAGCACAGAGAACTAAAGGAAAATTTAAAAATGAGGCATGAACAAAATGAAGTTATATAAAATGACATAGAAAGTATTAAAACAAATAAACAAATATGGAGTGAAAAATACAACAGCTAAACTGAAAAGCTTATTAGAGGGATTAAACAGAAGACTTGATCAAACAGAAGAAAGAATCAGTGAACTTGAAGACAGGTCATTTGAAATCATTGAATCAGAAGGGCAAAAATTTTAAAAATGAAGAAAAGCAAAATTGGCCTAAGGGACTTATCAAGTCCTATCAGACAGACCAATATAGACACTCTGGGAATCTCAGAAAGAAAGGAGAAAGAGAAAGAGGCAGAGATTTTATGTAAAGGAAAAGTCCCTAAAACTTCCTAAATCTGATGAAAGAAATGAATATACAGATTCAACAACCTAAAAGAACTCCAGCTAGAATAAATCTGAAGAAAATCACCTCATGACACATTATAATCGAATTATCTGAAATCAGAGACTTTTAAGTGAGGATCTTGAAAACAACAAGAGTGATTCATCATATGAAATGAAACTTTCATGAAATAACTGGTGGATTTCTCAGCAGAAACCTTGCAGGCTAGAAGGGAGTCGGATGATGTAAAGTGCTGGAAAAAAAAAAAAAAACTGTCAACCAAGAATACTGTATCTAGCAAAACTATCCTTCAAAAATGAACATGAAATTGAAACTTTCCCAGATACAAAAAAGCCAAGAGAGTTCATTATCATTAGATGTGCTCTACAAGGAATGGTAAAGATACAACAAAAGTATAGTAATTCATTATCACTAGACATGCTCCACAAGGAATGGTCAAGTTCCAACAAAAGGATAGTAGACTGCAAAATATAGCTGTAAGAAAATTGAAAGTTCTTCAGCAAAGTTAAATATAGGAATAGATATAGTAATCTATATTATTGTAATTTTGTTGCATACATTTTAAATGATAAAACATACAACAAAGAAGTATAATTTTATGTTAATGTGTATCCAATATATAAGGATATAATTTGTGACATCAATAACATAATTTGTTGGGGGAATAGAGTTACAAAGTAGTAAAATGTTTATATAAGACTGAAGTTGTTATCCATTTAAAATAGAATGGTATAACATTAAGATACTTTAAGTAATTGCGATGGTGAGCAAAAAGAAAATACGAATAGAATATAGAAAAAAGGAAATAAGAAGAGAATCAAAGTATATAATTACCCCCAAAATCAATGAAACACAAAGGAAGTAAGTAAGAAATGAAGGACACATACAAGACATACAAAAAATAACAAAATGGTAAAGCAAATCTTTCCTTATCTAAGAATGAACATAAGATAAAAATGAAAGAATGGAAAAATTTATTCCATGCCAATAGTAACCAGAAGAGAGCAGGGGTTACTATACTAATATCAGAAAAAATAGACTTTAAATTAAAAACTGTTATAAGAGAAAAAGGAGGACATCATATAGTGAAAAACGGGTCAAGTCACCAATAACAATTATGAACATTTATGCACCAAACCTAAGAGCTTCTAAGTATATAAAACAAGCTTTGAAAGAATTAAAGGGAGAAATAGACAACAACAAAATAATAGGAGGAGACTTCAATACCCTACATCTAATAACTGACACAGGAACCAAACAGAAGATAAATAGGGAAATGGAGAACTTGAACACCATGGTAGACCAATTGGACCTGACAGGCCTACACAAAATATTCCAACCAACAACATCAGAATATACATTCTTTTCAAGTGCATATGGATATTCATATGGATATTCATATTCAAGTGCATATGCATATTCTCCAGGATAGACCACAAGTTAATGCACAAAACAAGTCTTAACAAATTCAAAAACACCGAAATCTTAAAAAGTGTCCTTTCCAATCACAATGGAGTGAACTAGAAACCATAACACAAGGGAAACTGGAAAATCAACAAATATGTAGAAATTAAACAACTCTTAAACAACCAGTGGATCAAGAAACAACTCACAATAGAAAGCAGAGAATACCTGGAGACAAATGAAAATGAAAACACACCATACCAAAACTTGTGGATGCAACAAAAGCAGTGCTAAGGAAATTTTATAGTTATAAATGCACAGACTAAAAAAGAAGAAAGATCTCAATCAACAACCTAACTTTATGCTTCAAGAAACTAGAAAATAAGAAAAAACTAAACTCAAATTTAGTATAAGAAGGAAAATATAGATTAGAGCAGAGAAAAACAAAATAGAAAATAATAATACAAAAAAAATCAACAAAATTTAGAGTTGATTTTTTTGAAAATATCAACAAAATTGATAAACCCTTAGCTAGATTAACTATGAAAAAGAGATGACTTACATAGCTAAAATCAAAAATGAAAAAAAGAGATATTACAGTTGATACCACAGAAATAAAAAGGTTCATAAGAGAATATAATGAACAATTGTATGCCAACAAATTGAATAACCTAAAAGAAATGTACAAATTCCTAGAAGCATACAACCTACCAAGACTGAATTATAAAGATATAGAAAATATGAACAGATCAGTAACTAGCACAGAGATTGAAGCAATAATCAAAAGTCTCTCAAAAAACAAAGTCCTGGACCAGAAGGCTTCCTTGGACAATTCTACCAAACTATAAAAAAGAAATAACACCAATCCTCCTGAAACTCTTCCACAAAATTGAAGAGATGAGAACTCCAAGTTCATTCTATCAGGCCAAAATTACCCTGATACAATAGCCAGGCAAAGACTCTACAAAGAAAGAAAAGCATAGATAATATAGATCAAAATCCCTGATAAATGTGGATGTAAAAATCCTTACCAAAATACTAGCAAACCAAATTCAATAGCAAATTAAAAGGATTGTATACTATGACCAAGTGGGATTTACTCTTGTAATATAAGGATGGTTCAGAATATGAAAGTCAATGTAATATACAACATTAACAGAATAGGACAAAAATCACATGATCATCTCAGTTGATGCAGAAACATCATTTGACAAGATTAAACACCCTTTCATGATAAGGAAAAGAAGGTCATTCATGAACATAATGAATACCATTTATGAAAAGTCTACAGATAACATCATACTCAATGTGAAAAGACTGAAAGCTTTTTCTTTAAGATTAGAAACAAGGTATGGAGCCTACTTTCATCACATTCAACATAGTACTGAAAATCCTAGTGAAAACAATTAGGTAAGAAAAACAAATAAAATGCATCCATATTGGAAATGAAAGAGCAAAATGTTCTCTGTTCACAGAGGACATAATGTTATATGTAGAAAACCCTAAAGAGTCCACAAATAAAACCTGTTAGAACTAATCATGAATTCAGCAAAGTTTCAGGATACAAAATCAACATATAGAAATCAGTTGCATTTCTATATACTAACAATTAGCAATATAAAAAAGAAATTAAGAAAAGAATTCTATTTACAATATCATCGAAAGAACAAAATGCTAAAGATTAAACCTAACCAAGGAAATGAAAGACTTGTACACTGAAAACTACAAAGCATTGCTGAATGAAATTAAAGCAGACATTAATAAGTAAAAGGTATTTCATGTTCATGGATGAAGGACATAATATTGTTAAGATGTCCATCCTATCCAAGGTTATCTACTAATTCAGTGCAATTGCTATCAAAACCCTTATGGAATCTTTTGAAGAATTAAAATAAAGTTATCCTAAAATTCATGTGGAATCTCAAGAGACTCTGAATATTCAGTCAAAACAATTTTGAAAAAGAACAAAGTTGGAGGACTTACATTTCCTGATTTTGAAACATACTACAAATCTACAGTAATCAAAAGAATGTGCAACTGGCATAAAGACAGAAAAATATATCAATTGAATAGAATACAGAGCCCATAAATAAATTTTTATGCATGTGATAAAATGATCTTTGACAAGGATTCTAAGACCACTCAATGGGGAAAAACAGTCTTTTCAACAAATTGTATTGGAAAAACTAGATAGCTACATGCAAAAGAATGAATTTAGACACCTATACCATATACAAAAATTAACTCAAATGGATTAAAGACCTAAACATAAGATCTAAAATTATAACATTCCTATAAGGAAACATACAGAGAAAACTTCATGACATTGCACTTGGCAATGATTTCTTAGATAAGACACCCAAAGCACAGGCAACAAAAGCAAAAATAGACAAAAGAGACTATGTGAATCTTAAAAATTTGTATGCAACAAAGGACACAATAAACAGAGTGAAAAGGCAACCTATGGAATAGGAAAAAAGATTTGTAGGTCATATATCTGATAAGAGATTAATATCCAGAATATATAAAGAACTCTTACAACTCAATATCAAAAATCAAATAACCTAATAGAAGAAACAGGCATAGGACTTGAATAAACATTTCTCCAAAGATAATGTACAGATGGCCAACAAGCATATGAAAAGTTGCCCAACATCACTAATCATCATAGAAATTCACATCAAAACCAAAACGAGGAAAGACTTCTAATTTCCAGTTCCCTATGTAAGGGGCTTGGAAGCTGCCACCTCATCCTAACAACAAGTAAAAAGCTGAAACAGACTGAAAAAATCAACAACTCTTCTAGGATATGGAGGAGAAATGAGAAAACAGGGCAAACCATTGCCCCTAGGATTGGAGAAACAGACAAATCCAGAGACTCAGCAGAAGAAACCACCATGGCAGCCAGTGCCAGGATAGGAAAACCTAAACTGTAATTGACGGGGTGCTGGAGGCTCAGTGTGGACAACTTTGAGAGCTAAAAACTCCAGGGGGACCCAGTCATAAGGAGATCTCCACAGTTTTGTGAGATTTCCCTCCAGGAGCTTCACCAGATTCAAACATCAGAGAAGAATCCTCTCATGCTTCCAGCAAGAGGAGAGGAAAAGGAATAATTTTGAAATATGCCAGAGCACTCTGTTCTTTTTAACAAGGTATTCCCTCAGAAGAAACTAGTAAATCAGGACTTAATCTACTGGGGTATTATTAGAGCCTAACTGGCTTGGAAGAGGGGTAGTACCAACTACTGTCAGCTCTAGCCTTCCACATGGGAGAAGGAAAATACTCAACTTCAGCTTACTCTAACCTTAAATGTTAGTGAAAGGAAATACCCAACTGCAGCCTATACTAGCCATCCTCTATCACCTAGGGGGAGAGGAAAAAAAATTAGAAAACGCTTGTGAATTTCACAGTCCAGAGGCATAGCCTCACTAAAGAACTGAGATCTAATCATACTTCCCCTCTCCTCACACCTCACCATCACATCACTAAAGGTCTAATTATAGCAGTTCCTTTTTTCTAGGTATATCAAGCCTGGCTATGGAGAAAAAAATTGCAAGGTATTTCAAAAGACAAAAAGTAAAATTTGAAGAAACAAACAGAGCAAGCATCAGAACCAGACGTGGAGGAGATGTTAGAATTAAAACTACAATGATGTATCACCACAAACCCATTAGGATGGCTACTATCAAACAAAACAAAACATAAAATAAATGTTGTCAAGGATGTGAAGAAATTGGAACCCTTGTGCATTATTGGTGGGATTATAAAATGGTGCTATCACTATGGAAAATAGTATGAAGTTTTCTCAAAAAAACTTAACATAGGCGGGGCGCGGTGGCTCACGCCTGTAATCCTAGCACTCTGGGAGGCCGAGGCGGGCGGATCGTTTGAGCTCAGGAGTTTGAGACCAGCCTGAGCAAGAGCAAGACCCCGTCTCTACTAAAAATAGAAAGAAATGATCTGGACAGCTAAAATTATATATATAGAAAAAAATTAGCCGGGCATGGTGGTGCATGCCTGTAGTCCCAGCTATTCAGGAGGCTGAGGCAGTAGAATTGCTTAAGCCCAGGAGTTTGAGGTTGCCGTGAGATTGACGCCATGGCAGTCTAGTCCAGGCAACAGAGCGAGACTCTGTCAAAAACAAAAACTTAACATAGTACCTACCATATGATCCAGTAATCTCACTTCTGGATATTTTTCTTAAAAATTGAGAGTGGGGTCTCTGCTTTGGTTTGAATGTGCTCCCTCCAAATTCATGTTGAAGCTTAATTCACATTTTAGGAGTATTAAGA
>CM052440.1:77949793-77993778 GCA_028533085.1 Varecia variegata | reverse complement strand
AAAGGTAAAAACATCACAAGTTTCCATCAGCAGGCGTAGGGCTAAAACCTGGTCTATGCATACAAGGAAATATGGAGATATTATCCAGCCTGAAAGAGGAAGGAAATCCTGACACATGTTACAACATGTAGGAACTTTGAGAACATTGTGTCAAGCAAAATAAGCTAATTACAAAAAGACAAATACTGTATGATTCCACTTATATGAGGTACCCAGAGAAGTCAAATTCAGAGAGACAAAATATACAATGGTGGTTACCAAGGTCTGGGAGAAGGGGGGCAGTAGGGGTATTGTTTAAAGTGTACATAGATGCAATTTTGCGAGACGAAAATAGTTCTGGAGAACTGTTTTAAAACAATGTCAATATACTTAATACTAGTAAACTGTACATTTAAAAATGGTTATGCTGATACATTTTATGTTAAATGTTTTTTACCACAATAAAAAAGGAAAGAAAAGTTTCGTAACTAGGGAAGATCGAATGTTCAAGGATGACAAATAAGGGAAGAGAGGCATAGTATCTGAAAAGGTTCAAGATGTAAGGACAGTTTTCAGTAAAGTATCTTCTCTCTCCCCACCCACAGAATTGGAAAATGGTCAATCACTGGAGAAATTCAGTAAGACAATGAAGATGGGAGAGTGAGTAAAAGCCTCTAAGGATTAAAGAGTGTGTAGCAGTACCACTCCACTCTGTTCCACTTCACCTGTCATTGACACATGAGCCTGTGTGAACCATAATTAGCTCACTCAAATACAGAATTATAAACAAAATTATTCTTGCTAAATTTAAACAAAAATACTTATTGATGTCTAAGAAAATTTTAAAATATTAAGAGGACTAGGTATGGTTTCCAGTAATTAAAGTAGATAAATTCCAACCACAGAAGGAACTCATCACTTGGCTGTGGGTTACCTCTTTGCTAGGCCTTTTCATTCATTAGAGTCCAGTTGTATTACTTAAGCTTCATTTTTTTAAGTCTTAATTCTTCAGTGTTCTATAAAAAATAGGTACCTTGTATGCTTGTGCCTGTGTTTCTACAGATTTTGTGCGCAAAACATATTTATAATATATTTGAATGTGGTAATATCAACTGATTCCTATTTCTGCTGTGAAATGGAGATTTTCCCTTGAACTGTGCCTATTTTTATAATGCCAGAGAATGAATGGATTACGTGAGTGTATACTGAAGGAAAAATGAATATGTGATGTATTTATTGTGCTTATCTTATGCTTCATATTTGCACTGGGATGTAGATCTGGGATGTACTACCACCTGTATTAGTTGGTTAGGGCTTCCATATGGACTGCCACAGACTGGGTGGCTTAAAGAATACAAGTGGATTTTCTCAAGAGTTCTAGAGTCTAGAAGTCTGAGATCAGGGTGTTGGTAGAGTTGGTTTCTTTTGAGCCCTCTTTCTTTGGATTGTAGATAGCCATCTCTGTCTTCACATGGTCTTTCCTCTGTATGTGTCTGTGTACTAATCTCTTCTTATAACAATGCCATCATGTTGGATTAAGGCTAACTCTAATGACATAATTTTAACTTAATGACCTCTTAAAAGACCCCATCTGTAATACAGACACATTCTGAGGCAGTGGACGTTAGAACTTCAACCTATGAATTGGGGGTGGGGGGCAATTCAGTCCATAACATCTCCTAATGAATTTTCCACATTTAATCCAGGCTAACGGTTATATTTGTCTGCAAAAGATGATTTTGTGTGTGTGTGCGGTTTGGCATTATAACTGAATTTATAGTTAATATAAGCAGATCATACAACAAATTTCATGATTTCTAAAACCCAAAACTACTGATTAATATAAAACATCAAATACAAACTCTTTCGAATAGTAAGTGCACTTTCTAAAACTTGTTCCACAATAGATTAATCCAATATTCACAAGATTTTTCAAAATTATGATGAGAAAAAGATACTGCATAAAAGTTTTTGATGTTCAAAGTTCAGAAATTTCCACTGCAAACAAAATTAGGTCAGTTGCAGAGGAAATACTTACCACAAAACTCTCCACAGAAACAAATGTTTATAAGATATGGTAAATTACCACATCGATTGTCAGTATGTGATAGTTAAGTATCACTATGCACTTTCCTACTTACTTATTCTCTTACCTTGGACAAGATATTTAAACTCTTTAAATTTGTTTCTTAATCAGAATAATCTAGAGGTAATAGTGCTTCGTTGGGACTGAGATAATCTATGTAGTAGGCTTAAGAGAGCTTTGCTAACTCCTGGTAAGCTCAATACATGTTAGCTATACTATTTTAGATGGTCACTATAAAATAAAAAATAAATTATATGTACAAAGTAGAGTGGCACGCTTTAGTCATTCAACAAGGATTATTTATTTTAAGTAATTTGTGAAGTAGTGTGGAAAGTTATTATTCCAAATATCAGATTTTTGACCTTGAAAAGGTTCTTTCTTTCAGTTTTGCATAGGAAGCACTAAAATTTATCACAGAGCATAAGGGTCTGAGCTGTCAAGAACTTCATTTCTATCTGTATGATATAGAGTCAGGTAGTTAAATAGACACATTACTCTGGCCACTAAAACTCCTACCTTCTCCTGTAACCTGCTCCCTGGAGACAGCGTCCATTGAATACCATTCCATGAACTCCTAATTCCCTCCACCTACTCTTGAAGTGAATTTTTCTTCTTCCGCCTACCAGCTACTCCACAGGCAGGAGGGAAGTACCTAGAACAGCAAACCATCCCTCCTCACCTAATCCACTTTCCTAAAAATATTGCTTTCCAAATCAGGGAATTTCCTTCCCATGTTTCAGTCACCTTCAAAGCCAGTCAGCTGCTCCTTAGGAAGACAAATTTCTTGGGTTTTAAAGAAGTCTGAGAAGAGATTCTTAAATCTGTCCCAGGTCAGTGGTCTGAGCCCTTTCTTGGGCCTGGGTTTTCCACAGTCCAACCTCCAGGCATTGGTGGTTGGGGAGGGTGAGAGGAACTGAAAACATAGGCTGTCTGCTCCTGGGGTGGGTTTCCCCCAAAACAAATGTCTACTGATCTCCCCACCATGCTGAGAAGTGACTCTCCCATGAACTGTAGGAACTGGCCCCTTTTCCCAACCTGGCAGTGGGTATTTCTGTCTGAATGCCAGGACTAGAAGTTTCTGGAAGGTCATGCCACTAGCAGTGAAGGCCTCACCTGGGATATTGTCAGAAATGTAGAATCTCAGACCCAGTGAATACAAATCTGTAGTTTAACAGGATCTCCAGGTGAATCCTATGTGTATTAAAGTTTTAGAACCACTGATGTGAATGACACAGTTCCCTGATAAACTATTTTCAGGTTTTCATTCCAAGGTCCCCCTGGCTCCCTACATGGGTCCATGGGTTAGGGGAGTGAAGGAGGAGATGAATATTGGTGTTGCTCCTTAAGAGTTTGTATTTGATGTTTATTTACACATTTGAAAGTATTTATATAGAGAGAAATGGAGTACTTATTCCTACAGTCAAATTTCTTTGGTAGACACTCCAAAAATCCATATTCTCATCTCTCCAAATTAATTTACCAACAATTCCCAACAGAGGGTGCTGCAATACTTTTCTGTCCACACAATTTCTACACAGCCAGAAAGTTAAAAGTTATTGGTAAAATGTTTAAATCCACATTATTTCACTTGATGCACCAATACCTACATTTTCCAGGTATTATTTTGTTGGCTTTATAGGTGAGTGAGAGCAAGATTGAACTTCTGTTTCCAAACTACAAAGTCTAGGCTCCTTTCACAACCTAGAGAATCACTGGTTGCTATTATAATTCCAGAAACACCAAGATATATGCAGAAAGAAGAACTAAAGCAAAGTATTTCCTGTGGCTGGGCCTGATACTTAAAAAGGTAGCTCTGCTCTTGGTTAAGTAGTCTGGCTAAATTCTAGGAGATTAAACCAGTATTTATTGTGTTGCTTTGCTAAGGGTCTTTTAGCTGCTTATAACACAAAATGTAATCCATGCTGTTCAGATTTTGCAAACTTCAGGACTATATTCTGTTATGTCTTTTATTAAAAATTTTGAAAGTGAGTTAATATCAAGGTACCTCTGAACAAGATTGTATACATGCATATGATGATCAGGACAACTAATTTCCCCTCAGCTTGACTAAACTTTAAATAGATTCCTTCCTGACTATAGCCCTTTGACGTCTCTTAGAGCATTTACTTTAGAAAGCTAGCCATTGTAAGTTCTTTCTCCCTTCCCATTGAGATTTAAGTCTTTCTGTAGCTTCTTACCAGTTTTACAACCCAGGAATATCTTTCTTGAGGACCTTGGAGCCATCTCGTTGAAATATAATCATCAAGATACTTTCCCTGTTTCCCTATCTTTGTGGGAGAGTAGGAGTCTAATCATGTGGACCCACCTCCCCTCCACACCCCAGGGGTACTTACAAACTCTCCTGCCTTTAGTTTAGCAGAGTTGAATTCAATCTCTCTCCCCTATTGGAATAGTCCCGATCCCTATTGCAACAATCTTGCATAAAGTTTTCCTTGCCTGCTTAACTCTGCCCAGTGCAATTTGTCTTTGATAATGGCCTGCCATGACACAAATAACAATCACATTATTGTATTAGCTACTGGTATTCTTTATGGCTCATTACTAGAAAATAATAACTGGGAAATTTAGATATTTTTCCCTCTACTGGAAACTGCAGAAGAAGAACTCTATAAACAAAGTAGCCCCTGTTCAATGTCTTCCCCTAAGCAGCACGTTATTCTACTTTCCTTCCTATTTCAAGGGCCACAGTTCCTCATTTGCTCAATTTTTATCTGTTTTCCTCTAAATGTCAAAGTACTTTAAGATTTTATTTTAGGCTTTCTTCACTGCTCTATTTACACATTCATCCTAGACTAACAGTTGTCATTGTGGCTTCCGCCATTACCCTTCTACAAACCATTTCCACCCAGCAGCCAGAGTTATCTTCTAAAATATAAAAATGAAAAAAGCATGTTCCTCTACTTAAAACCCTTAAATAGCTCCCTATTGCAGTTAGAGGAAAAAATACCCGAATTCCCGCCACTGTTTTACCAGGTCCAATAGGATCCTGCACCTTTATGTGTCTCCAACCTCAACTCTGAGCACTCATCCTTCTCCGCCTTTGCTGCCATGCTGATCATATTAGAGCCACGAAAACTTTCTGTTCCTAGCACAGGCCAGTTTTTCCTTCCTTAGGCCCTTTGCTCCTGCTAGTCCCAAGGTGTGGAATCCTCATTCTTCAGATCTTCACATTCTCAAGGCAGCTTTCTCTGATGACTCACTCTAAGTAGCTTCCCAGATACTCCATCCCATCAACCTTCATAATGCTTAACACTATCTGAAATTACTTTCACTTTATTGCCTATTTATTCATTACCTCTCTCAAACCTGCTAACATGAGAGGTCTACGACAGCAAACACTTTTCTTCACAGCCCTTTAGTGCCCAGAACCTAGAAGACACACAATACTCACCGAATAAAAGATTGCATGCATTTCCAAGAAATGCAATGATAACACTGTCTGCTGAGGTATAAGGTAGTACATTAATACTTTGTCCTGTGAATGTTTGATATATTTCAGCTTAGTGGTACAATTCTTATAGATATCTAGATTTCGTTAAGAAGAGTTGATTTTGTTAACAAGAGCGATCCATGCTATTAAACAGACAGAGTTTTGCTTTGCAAAAGCTCCACAGCTTCCAGGGGAACTCCAATCTCCCAAAATTTGTTTGAAACCTGCTGTACTAGACTGAAACTAAAGGGAAATGTACAACTCCATTTGTGGTATTGTTGGTGAATCACATCGTAATGGTGAATATATACGCTTTACAGTCAGACCTAGGTTTGGTTCACACCCCTGCCACAGTTATCTATGTAATGATGAGAAGGTTATTAAACTTATTATCTCAAGCATCAATTTCTCTTTAATGAAATGGGAATCGTGAGAATTAAATGAAAGATAAGAATACTATGATGAACACTAAATGAAGCACTGTTACATTTCAATATGTAATAAAATATCTGTATTATCCTCAATCCATCAGAGGCTGATATTTTTGTAAAATACAATAAAAATAATTACTATAGAAATGAATTTTTTTAAAAAAGACATACAAAATACAAGCACATTTTAAAATTAGATTCCACAGTCATAAAATTATATGATAATTAATATAATCAGAGTAAGTACAACATAGGAAATAAGGAAAGAATTACAAAAACTTTGTGCTTATAGATAACTGTCATAGAAAATTACTATTACGTTCTGAACTTTGCCATTCTAAAATTGTACCTGAATGTCAGCAAGATGACTGACTAGAGACACCTAGTGCTCTAATCCAAGAAATGACCAAGGCAATGAATAAACAGCTAAGATTTGACTGGAGTTTTGAAGGGAGAGCAGTGGTGTGCAGTAGTGTAGTTTCTTCAGCTGTAATCCACACTAGTTGCACTTGTGAGTTTCTCAGTGGCCTCAGATGCAAGGGTTTGTGGTGACAGTGACGCAGCTTTGCTGGAGTGCAGATACACCTGTGGTGATTGGAAGTCCAAGAGGGCAGCACGGGGGCACCTGTCCTCTGCAGTCTTGTCTCTGCCACCTGGATTGGATCTGCCCAGAGTCAGGAGGGACTTCCCATTGTGTGGAAAAGGTAAGCAGAAGATCTTTACCAGCCCCCATTGCCACTGCAAACACCTATAGTCCTTAACACAGGAGAATCACAGTCCTCACAAGCCCTGAGCCCAGTTTGGAGAGTCTCCAGGAATTCATGCAGCTGCATTGCCCAGATTAGGAACACAAGGTGTGCACTCCTTACCCGCCACCAGACCCCTGTGAACCAAGCTGCTACAGTGCAATGCCATCTTGAGACCAGAGCCACCACTGGAGTGGGCCCTCTTCTGGAGGGCACTGAAGTTCCATCTTCATTACACTAAGCCCACATGGGTGGCTGAATACCACAACCCCAGCAGTGCAAAGCCTGGGCCTAGGATCAGCTATGACACTGATACCGCTCAGTAGGGAAACCAATTTCCCCCTCCACCTCACTTCTAGCCAAAGGAACAGTCTGAGAGTGCCCCACCCAAGGGTGAACTCACCTTTTAGGCAGCCAAACAGTTATGCAGCATCCCTCGAGGGGGAGAGGCCTCCAAGCCTCTAAGCAGCTCATAAGCCTCAGGGCCAGCAGAGTGGCTGTGTGCCCATGCTCAGGACCTGAAAAACACCTATTCTGTGCTCCTGCCCCTTGCAGACACACCTCTGTCCTGCCCAATGGCTCTGTTCCCCCAATAAGAGCCTGGAAAACAGTCCTGCAGGCAGCCCCTGGCAGGCATGACCCCAAGCAGGCCAAGCAATGAAGAGCCCATGTCCAAGACCTAAGAAATGACGCTGCAGGGGGGCAAGCCCTAGGCCTCCCAAGCAGTCATGTACCTGCATACTGGGCCTCAGAAACAGCCCAATGGGTGCCCCTGGCAGTCGCACCCCTGAGCCAGCTGAGCAGTCTTGTACCTGTGTTCCAGACTTGAAAAACAGCCCTATCGGCCTCTTTCAGCAGACACCCCCCAGGCCAGCCAAGCAGGCTTGCACCTGCATCCCTGGCCTGAGAAATAGTCCCATGGGTCACTCCAGGAAAGCATGCCCCCAGGCCAGCTGAGCAACTGTGTGGCAATGCTCCATTCTCCCAGCCGGAGTAACAAATCAGCGAGCCAGACCCCAAGTTGGCTGACCCACTGTGTGCAAGCATGCAACCCCAACCTGAGAAACAGCTCAGTGAGTCAACCCCAGCAAAGCTGCATCACTGTCACCAGAAACCCTTGCAGCTGAGGCCACTGAGAAACTCACAGGTGCAACTAATGTGGATTACAGCTGAAGAAACTACACTACTGCATCCACCTAGAACCGAGACCAATGCACCCCACTGAATTGACACCCCAAGACCCATTTATAAAAATAGAGTTCTCCCTAAAAAACCCAATCCATAAAATTGGAAGAGGAGACTTTTCCACCAGATGTGTAGAAATCAATGTAGGGACAAAACAACCATGAAAAGGCAAGGAAACATGACACTTCCAAAGGAAAACAATAATTCTCCAGTGACAGACCTCAATAATAAGGAAATATATGAGATGATGTAAAAAGAATTCAAAATAATAATCTTAAGAAAACTCAGTGAGATACAAGAGAATACAGATAGAAAATTCAATGAAATCAGGAAAACAATTCATGATTTGGATGAAAAATTCAACAAAGAAATAGATATCATAAAAAAGAATCAACCAGAAATCCTACAGCTGAAGAATTAAATGAATGAAATTCATTTATTGAGATGAATGAAAATTTGAAAATGAATGAAATTCATCAAGAGCTTCAACAACAGACTAGAGTAAGCAGAAGTAGTAATTTCTAGACTTGTCTTCCAAGACAAATCTTTTGAAATGACACAGACAGACCAAAAAATAAAAATAAAAAAAATAAAAAGGAGAGTGAAAAAATAAAAAAGAATGAAGAAAGACTACAGGATTTATGGGACACCATTAAGCAAATAAATATTCATACTACTACAGGTATTCCAGAAGGAGAAGAGATGAGAAAAGGTGAGGAAAACATATTTAATGAAATAATAGCTGAACACTTCCCAAGTCTTGGGAGAGAGATGGACATCCAGGTCCAGGAAGCTTAAAGAACAGCAAATGGACTCAACCCAAATAGGTACTCTCTGGGATACATTATAGTCAAATAGTCAAAAATCAAAGAAAAAAAAATTCTAAAAGTAGCAAGAGAAAAGTGTCAAGTCACATATAAGGGACTACCCACTGGACTAACAGAATTTCTCATCAGAATGGGATTATAAATTTAACACATGAAAAATAAAAAACTGCCATTAAAGAATATTATATCCAACAAACTATCCTTCGGAAACGAAAGGGAAATAAAGTCTTTCACAGACAAGCAAAAACTAAGAGATTTGATCACCATTAGACTGGCCTTTCAAGAAATACTCAAAGGAGTCTTGCATCTGGAAGTGAAAATACAATAACCATCATCATGAAAATATAAAAAACTATAAAACTCACTGGTGGAGCTGATACACAAAGGAGACAGAGAAAGGAATCAAACCTTATCACTGCAGAAAGCCACCAAATCACAAGATAAACAATAAGACAGGTGAGGTGGTAAGTTACAAAGAATAAAACAAAACAAAACAAAACCCCGAGATCAATCAATGAAATGATAGGAGTAAGTCCTCACCTATCAACAATAACTTTGAATGCAAATGGTTTAAATTTCCTATTTGAAAGCTATAAACTGGCTGAATGGATAAAAAAACAAAACCCAACTATATGCTGCCTACAAGAAACTAACCTCATCTATAAAGACAGACTGAAAGTGAAGGGATGGAAAAAGATATTCCATGCAAACAGAAATAAAAAGTGAGCAGGAGTAGCTAGACATATATCAGGCAAAACAGACTTCAACTCAAAAGCTGTAAAAAGAGACAAAGACATTATATAATAGTAAAGGAATTAATTCAACAAGAGAATATAACAATTGTAAATATTACTATATATGCACATAACACCAGAGCACCCAGATATATAAAGAAAATATTATTATATTTACAGGAAGAGATAGACCTTAATACCATAATAGTTGGGGACCTTAACACCTACTTTCAACATTGGACAGACCATCTAGACTGAAAATCAACAAAGAAACATTGGATTTAAACTGCACTATAGACCAAATGGATCTAACAGACATTTATAGAACATTTATTTTAGTAGCTACAGAATATACATTCTTTTTATCAGCACATGGAATATTCTCCAGGATTGACCATATGTTAGGATAAGAAATGAGTCTCAAATAATTAAAAAAAATCAAAATCATATCAAGTATCTTATCAGACCACAATGGAATAAAACTAGAAGTCAATAACAACAGGAACATTCAAAACTGTACAAATACATGGGAGTCAAATAACATCTGCCTGAATGACCAATGGGTGAAGGAAGAAATTAAGAATGAAATGTAAAAATTCCTTGAAACAAGTGAAAATAGAAACACAACATACCAAAACCTATGGGACACAACAAAAACAGAATTAAGAGGCAAGTTTATAGCAATGAATGCCTACATCAAAATTAGAATGATTTCAAAAAGAAAACAACCTAACTATGTACCTCAAGAAATCAGAAAAGCAAGAACAAACCAAACCCAAAATTAGTTAAAAGGAAAGAAACAATAAACATTAGAGTAGAAATAAACAAAATTGAGACTAAAAAACATACAGAAAGTCAATGGAACAAAATGTTGGTTGTTTGAAAAGATAAATAAAATTGACAAATCATTAGCTAGACTAAGAAAAAAAGAGAGAAGACCCAAATAAATAAAACCAGAAACAAAAAAGGAGATGTCACGATGAATACCACAGAAATACAAGAGACCATTAGATACTGCTATGGACAGCCATATGCCAATAAATTTGAAAACCTAGAGAAATGCATAAATTTCTGGACACAGACAGGGTACCAAGATTGAACCAAGAAGAAATAGAAAACCTGAACACACCAATAACAAGTAATGAGATTGAATCAGTAACAAAAAGCCTTCCAACAAAGAAAAGTCCAGGATTACATGGCTTCACTGATGAATTCCACCTTTTAAGAAGAATTAATACCAAGTCTCAAACTATTCAAAAAATATAAAGCAGAGGGAATTGTTCCTAACTCATTTTATGAGGCCAGCCTAGCTATGATACCAAAAACCAGACAATAACAGAACAAAAAAAGGACAACTACATGCCAACATCCTTGATGAACACAGACACAATTTTCAAATAAATACTAGCAAACCAAATACAACACCACATAAAAAAGTTAATAAACCACGATCAAGTCAGACTCATCCCAGGAATACAAGGATGGTTCAGTATATGAAAATCAATAAACATGGTACATCACATCAGTAGACTGAAGGAAAAAAACCATGTGATCATCTCAATAGGTACAAAAATAGCATTTAAGAAAACTCAACATCCCTTCATGAGAGAAAACTCTCAATAAATTAGCTATAGAAGGAAAGTATCTCAACATAATAAAGGCCATATATGACAAACCCACAGCTAACACCTTACTGAACAGGGCAAAGCTGTAAGCTTTTTCTCTAAGAATTGGAACAAGATAAGGATGCCCATGCTTACCACTCTTATTCAACATAGTACTGGAGGTCCTAGCCAGAGCAATTGGCAAGAGAAAATATTAAAGGGCATCCAAATTGGAAAGGAGAAAGTCAGATTGTTCCTGTTTGCTGATGACATGATCTTATATATAGAAAAACCTAAAGACTCCAAAAAACTCTTAGAACTGATAAACAAAATAAGTAAAATTTGTAGGATATAAAATTAAAATACAAAAATTAGTACTGCTTTTATACATGTAGACTGAACTAGCTAAAAAATAAATCATGAAGGCAATACCATTTACAATAGCTACCAAAAAAAAATACCTAGAAATAAATTTAACCAAGGAGGTGAAAGACATTTCAAGGAAAACTATAAAACACTGGTGAAAGAAATTGAAGAGAATACAAACAAATGGAAAGACACCCATATTCATGGATCGGAAGAATTAATATTGATAAAATGACAATACTACCCACATTCTTCACAGAGATAGAAAAAAAAATCCTAAAATTTGTACAGAACCACAAAAACCCTAAATAGTCAAAGCAACCTTGACCAAAAAGACCAAAGTTTTAGGCATCACCCTACCAGACCTCAAAATGTACTACCAAGGTATAGTAACCAAAACAGCATAGTACTGGCATAAAAACAGACACATAGAATAGAGAACCCAGAAATTAACCACATATTTACAGCCAACAGATTTTTGACAAAGGTGAGAAGAAGACTCATTGGGAAAGGATAGACTCTTCAATAAATGATGCTGGGAACACTGGATATCCATATGCAGAAGAATGAAACTAGACTCCCACTTCTCACCCTATACAAAAATCAACTCAAAATGGATCAAAGACCTAAATGTAAGTCCTGAATCTATTATATAAAACTACTTGAAAAAGCACAGGGGAGATGTTTCAGGACATTGGTCTGGGAAAAGATTTCATGACTAAGACTTCAAAAGTTTACGCAGCAAAAGCAAACATAAACAAATGGGATTATGTCAGACTAAAAAGCTTCTGCACAGCAAAGGAAACAATAAACAGAATGAAAATACAACCTACAGAAGGACAAAATGTTGGCAAACTGCTCAACCAACAGGGTATTAATATCCAGAATACAAAAGGAGCTGAAATATCTCAATGGCAAAAAACAAACAATCCAAATTTTAAAATGGGCAAATGATCTGAACAGACATTTCTCAAAAGAAGACATACAAATATCCAACAAATACATGAAAAAAATGCTCAACATCACTGTACCCTGTAGCAGAGGACATGTTTTTAAATTTACAAGCAGCAACAAATTATAAGTTTAAAATGGAGGATGAATATAGGTTTCTATGTCACCAAGCTAAAAACAACTATAATACTGACTAAAAGTCACCTGCTTTTTTAAAAAAATGAATAGACTTTATATTTTAGAGTAGTTTTAGGGTTCTGGAAAAATTGAGTGTCAAGTACAGACTTCCCATTTACCTCTTCTTCCTCCCACACAATTTCCCCTGTGAACTAAAATAAAATCTTAAGCACCCTCTTTCCCTGCCAGCTGACTGAAAGGACCCCCTCTTGGCCAAGGGGATACCCTAAAACTGAGTTATTAGCCAGGAGAAGGGAGGTCAGACATGCCTCATTATGCCTCCCTTCTTAGAGACATCCTTTGTAACTCACTTAACAGGCTAAGGTCATGTTAAGACAAACCTGCAGGTCCTCAAATTACACAGCAAATATATTGCTGATTAGCTGGTCACTGATTAACAGACTTCTTTATCTTAAAACATTCCACGCCTTTAGACAAAGTTTCATTTCTTTAATCAATTACAAATCAAAGAGTCTTTAAATCCACCTATAACCTGTAAGCCCCCTCCCCCTTTGAGATGTCCCACTTCTTGGGCCAAACCTATGTATGCCTTCCACGTATTGATTTATGACTTTACCTGTAATTCCTCTCTCCCTAAAATGTATAAAACCAAACTGTAACCCAGCCACAGCAGGCCACTTCCTCAAGTTTTCCAGGGTGTGGCACTGGGCCATGGCCCTCAAATTTGGCTCAGAATAAACCTCTTTAAATTATTTTACAGAGTTTGGCTTCTTTTCCGTTGACACCCCTATTAACATCTCTCATTTGGTGTACTGCAATTTTACAACTGAACAAAAATTGATACATTATTATTAACTAAAGCCTATCTTTTAGGGTACATTCTTTATATTGTATATATTCTATGGGTTTGTAACAGGGACTGGCCAGGAAAAAAAAAAACATTTCTGTCTCTTTAAAACTCCCCCCACTCTTTTTGGGACGTGCATTCTGGCCTGCATCCCTGAGGCAGGTTAAGTCTGGTTAAAACTCCCGGGTGGCGCCCAGCGCCCCCAGGTAGGCAGCTGGCTGAGTTCACAGGCTTTGTCTCTGGCAGAGATGGGAGATTAGCATCGTTAACCGCAGTGATTGCCTGAAGGTGAGAACCCTTCCTTTAAAAGCTCTGTATTTCTGCCTATGTTGAGGAAACATTTGGATTGGGAGACCACAGTCCCCATTTTTCCAACCTTTGCTGGCAAAGGAATAAAAATGTCTCTTTCCTTCCTCCCCCAAGCGCTTGTCCTGGTTCTTCAGATTCGGTTTCCTGGAAAAGTGGCCGAGTTTTCGGTAACAGGTTTGGCAAATGGACACCCACACGAATCCACCATTGCAGTATCAATACACAATGGTTTTCCGGCCTAAAAGTCCCTGTGCTCCGCCTACTCGCCACGGCCCCAGCCCCCAGCCCCCCCAGTTTGGGAGTCTGGCGGGGGTCTAGAGCTCCACTTGGTTCCCTTGAATGCCCTGGGCTCTGCCCCAGAACGGGGACACGGGATAAGGGCGTCCCCTGGGACCTTATGGCAGGATGAGGGGTCATCACCTCCCCACGAAGCGGGGGGGCGCCTCTCCGCCAGACGTGGGGAGGAAGCCAGTGAATCCCCTCCCGTCTTTAATGGTCTTGGCGCCAACTGTTCCGCCAAACCCCCCTGGAACAGAAACAAAGAGTCAAAGCCGGCGGGAGCGGCCGCAGTGGAGGTTGAGCCCTGCGTGGCGCGGCTTCGACCTCCTGCCCCTGTGACTGCGGGCTCTGACGCTGCTCCGCAGGGTTTGGCCGGTAGAGACGCGGAGCGGCCGGGGCGGGCTGCACGCAGGGCGCAGTCCTAGGGAGGAGCGGAGGGTCCAGCTGCTCCGGGACCCTCGGTCCGCGCCCCTTCGCCTTCCCCAGCGTTCCCGGGTTGGCGTGAAGGAGGAGCCGTCACCTGGGGAACCGAAAACGCCAAAGAGGAAGCAGCTTCTCCGCGAGCCACCCACGAAGGCCTTCCTAGCGGGTGAGTATCTGCCCACCCCGGGCCGTTAGAAAGAAAAATCTGCCCTCGCCAGATGTCACGGGCATCTGACCTGCCCGCTTCATCAAAGTTTGCAGAACTTTCAGGGGTGCGAGTGGGAGATTCCTTCGGACAGACCTTTTAGTCTGTGGCTCGAGGGCTTTTGGAAAAGCCTAGAGAAGGAAACTGGCTTTTCCCTGGGTCCTGGTCCCCGTGTCCTGGTGCAGAGACACTCACCCGCTGTCCTCCCATCCCACTGCACCAACTCATCTGCCCCTGCCTAGGATGGAGACTTGTGAAAGCTGTGACCTCAAGAAATCTTGGTATTTTAAATTGGAAGATAAGGATCCATTTGAAACTGGCCTGAGTCCCCTTATTTTTGTGAAACACCAATACCCCAACTTTCTTGAGGAGACTTGTCTTTAAACTAGATGTGCCACTATTTTCATAAGATACTGCTGTTAGCTCTTTGTATTCATGGTGCCATGTAATCATAATCTATTTAAAATTTGCCCATCCCTTACACTGAAAGGTTCTGACTTCAGCATTACACAGTGTATCCATGTAACATCTGTACCCCCTTAATATTTTGAAATAAAAAAATAAATACAATATGTAAATAAATGCCCATCTCTCCACCCTGGTTGTGCAATTCTAGAAAATCTGTCCAGACTGCTCCTGCTGATGTCCCAGGTACTATTTCTTAAAATTGCATGTGGCTTTACAATTATATCAAAGTACAATGTTTGATTTAAAAATAAATACCAAGTTTGTCTCCTGTTTGTACTCAGATGTTTTTGTTTGAATTATGAATCGGAGTATAATTGGTATAGTACATAGATTTATTATGTACCTTGTTAAAGAAAAATCTGAGGCACAATACAATTTTTAAAAGGTTATATGAGTAAGAAACAGTTCATGAACTGGGAAATACCAAACTGAAAGAGGTTTAATATTCCACTCTACAGGAGCAAGTATTTATGGGGTAAATGTGGAAGCAAAAGAAAAATTATTTGATTGATTGTCTTATTCTATTCCATTGGAAAGTCCCTGTGTTGTTGGCTTCTTCTGATTGGTTGAGCTTAAGTTCTGTTTTCTTTTAATATAGGCTGTTGCAAGAAATAGCTCCAGTTAAGTTGCAGTTTTGTTTCCAGATCAAGCACTTCTGAAACCTAACTGGTTTTGCTGCTCAGGGGTTCTTCAGGCCTGGTCTCCATTTTAATTTACTTTAACAAACTGTAGGAGATGTTAGAAAAGGCATAAAGGCCTGGGTAAAGGGACTGTGAGAAAGGCAGACATCTGGCAGTCCTGCAAACAGGACTTGGGATATGAATTCTTATGCCCAGCTGCATACAGCAGGCTTTGGAATGCATGGGAGTGTGACTGATGTTGGGTCCCTGCCCTTTTCTTTGTGTTCTTAAGGAGTCATAAGGAAATACCAAGATAAATATAAATTTATTGCATACCACTAACTAGATTTCTTTAGAATAATGTGTTTGCTGGTGCCAGAGATTTTATCTGTATGTTCTTTGCTTTGACCTTGGATACCTTTCCCTGCAATAAATATGGAGGTTTGGAAAGGTACAGGAGCTCTTTGAAATGAAAAGAGTCTCTCCTCCTCTTTTCTGGCTTACAGGAAAAATGTAATTGTAGGTCAGAAGATAAATGTCTCAATTTAGAAGTGTGACAATTATCAGGTTAAAACAAATGATTATATTGCAGTCTTTTACTGGACAAAGCTACAATTTCTGATGTCTAGGTGTCTTAGAAGACCCCTTTTCTGTAAATAACATTACTAGGACATTATATAACAGAAAAAAACAGGGCATTACATTTTTATAAAAGTATCTGCACTTAGGAGAGTAATGATGATACTTTCGTACATGTTATCAATTTACTATTTCATCAGAACTAGATTTTAGGACTCAAAATAGTGAAGTTTCTTTTCCCCTTTTGGGAAAAAGGAGAAAATTTTTATTTCATCTTTCTGAGACACTTTCTGTTAGCAGTTAGTGATAGAAGGGCCAGCATTTGAAGTGTAAGTGCCAAAAATGGACTTAAGAAGTTTAAAACTTACACTATAGAAAAAAGAAAGGTCATAAGAGAAATTTTTACAAATGAAATATACTCTCATAATTTATATCTAGCTTCTTCCACTTCTATTCCATCCTACAACCACTGCCACACTAAATCTCCTAAAAGTATAGTTCTGATTATTGATACCCCCATTGCACATCTGCCTTTCATGGGTCCCCAATGGCTATATCATGGCCATTTACTGTCTCTAATCTACCTTTATTACATCTTGTTACCAGGTTTTCAATTTCCCTTCTGGATACACTTTACAACAGTGATTCTCAGCACAGGCTTCCTTTGAGTATCATCTGGGGGAAGGACCTCTTAGAAAATCTGGATGTTCAAATTCCACCCCTAGAGATCCTGATTTAATTAGTCTGTCATACATTAGAATTGTTTTGTAAAAGTCCCCTGGTGATTCAGATATGAAGGCAAGGTAGAGAATCTTTGTTCTGCCTCATTCTATGTGTAGCTGGAATAACTAAATTTCACCTTCATTTGTTGAAATCCTGGCTGCCCTTTAAGGTTCAGTAGAAAGTGTCATCCCCTCCATGAAGTCTTTTCCCAAAGAAAAATACTCCCTGCCACACTTGGGCCACAAGTAGTACAGTTGGTAAGTTCATTATAGATCAAGTTGACATCATACTATCATTGACCTTTCCAAAGCCTCTCCCATTTATTGTCTTTATAGTCCCATTTCCATATCCCCTATAGGCACCCATTCTAAGGCATTTAGTGTGCACTATTTTATTTTTAATACAGGGTTTTTTTGTACAAATGTATTTATTTAGTAAATATTTTTATTTAGCATGGTGAAAAATTATGTATCACAACTTTATACTTATCACAAAGTTAGTACCATCCATACAGCCACCACCCTAATCATAAAATAGAATATTGCAGCAGTGTTCAATCCCTCTTTGACCCCTGCCAATCACGTTTCCCTTCTTGCTTCACAAATGAATCCTATTTCTTGACTTCACAGATTACTTTTGTCTGTTTTTGAACTTTATATAAACGAAACTGTTCAAGATGTATTCTGTAGTGTCTGACTTCTTGTACTGAAAATTGTTTTTTGAGATTTATCCATATTGTTTCCTGTGATAGGAATTTATTCATGTTCATTGCTGTATCGTATTCCACTTTATTAATACACCACAATATGTTTCCATTCTACTATTAATGGGCATTTGAGTTTCCATATTGGCTACTACAAATAATGCTGTTATGACCATTTTGTACAGGTCCTTTTCTATGCATATATTTTTGTGGGGGTTAGGGGAAATATGAGTAGAATTACCAGGTCATGATTTGGTTATGTTCAACTTTAAAACTTATGCCAAAGAGTGTTATTAAATTGTAATAACTATTTATTTTCCTACCAGCAGTGTGTAGGAGTTTCAGCAATACCATATTACCCCTAAAAAGTTATATACTTGTCTTTCTCATTTTAGCCATTATAGTGTATATTTAGTGAGTTTTTTCCTTGCCCCACATACTGTGAGTCAGAATGAGATTCCCAACCTTTTTGGCACCAGGGACTGGGTTCTTAGACGACAATTTTTCCATGGACTGGGAGTGGGGTTGGGGTGTAGTGGGTGAGAGGGAAGTGGTGTGGAGTTCAGGGTTTGATCAAGCAGCGTTTGAACACGCCTAGTTCTCATGGTGATCAGGCGGAGTTTGCCCTAGGGGTTGGGGACCGCAGGCAAACAAACCGTTCATAAGTCACCAGATGTTAGTTTCACAGTACTAGTGGTTTCAGCTTCCTTACTCTGGTGTGTTGCAGGCTGTTCCTCTAAGCAAGAAGATGACAGCCGGAGAGGTTACAGAAGAAATGTTAAAGACAGACCTTACCTTCAGAGATGGCATGGAGGGAGGAGAATCTGGTAATGTAACTGATGAAATGTGAAAAATCAAAAGGGTAGGAACTTTTCTTCCACTGAAGCAGGCAGGAAACTGGATTCAGGTGCACAGTCTCCATAGAAGCGATTTGTTTAGGAGGGAAGAAAAATGGATGGAAGAACCGATGTACAATTGTTAATCGGTTATTGTATTACTGTGTCTGTTACTTAAATATTTCTGGGGCAGGAGAAATGAGCAGATTAGATCATGGAGAATGAGGAAAGAAAATGTTCTTTGTGTTTCTGTTTAGTCCTCTATTTTCCCAGGTTTCTGGGGCAGGAGAAATGAGCAGATTAGATCATGGAGAATGAGGAAAGAAAATGTTCTTTGTGTTTCTGTGTAGTCCTCTATTTTCCCAGGTTTCTGGCAACTTGCACTCTGGCAAGTCACATTATGATGTTAAATAGCATGTCCTTTATATGCCAGAGTGATGACAAACTTCCAACAGCCTTGTAATATATATACTAACCGAAGTTGCCCTGCAAAAATGAGACTTTCTGTTTTATAGATCCTTTGTAATTAAGAAGAGATATGGGGACTTGAGGGTGAGGGTGAGAGGCTGAACCCACCCACCAGCAAATCCTCTAGCATTTCAGTTTGTGGCAAATTCTGTAAGAAAGAGAACACAAGAAGGAGTCCAGCAGAAAGGATCCCCTTTGCTGAACCTCTTTGTTCTGCTTTTTGAAAAATATTTATTTTATTCTTTTTCTTTCCTTCACTCTTCCTCCTCAATTTTATTTATTTATTTTTGTTTGGGAGGGCAGGGCATTGGATTTCCTGGAAAACAGGGTTCATATTGAACAAAAAAAGAAAGGTTATAAAGAATGTTAATGTTTTTCAGCTAAGCCCAGTTCTTACAAAACTGAGAGTAATATGTTACCAGTCAGAATGTTACATAATGCAGTTGCGAAACTTACTCTTTTAAAACTGCATCCTGTTTTTGTAAGTTAAGTAAGTTTTTTGGATCCTGAAACTGTTAGTAAGTTAAAATTTCACCAGTAACATGGTTTGCTTCTTTGTTCTTCTGCAGAATAATTCATAATAATGTTTTTCCAACTAGAAATTTGAAGGGCATTGTGTTCAGTGTACACTATAAGAGGCATGTGAATTTAGAGGGAGACAAGAATAGGGAACACAGTTAAGAAAGGTAGAAGAGAAGCAAGACAGAAATGGAGCAAGGACATTAGTAGGAGGAAGTAGAGACAGGGAAAAACCAAGAGAAAGCAGGGTCTTTTTGAAGATTTGTAAGAGAGGCAAATGGGAGATTTTGGGGGAGATTTAAGTGAACATTTACATATTACTGTATAACAATGAAAATATTACAGAAATCATAATATACTGAGTTTTTAAGACATTTTTGCTTTAATGTAGAACCAGGAAGAAAGAAAGTTGAGATTTTTATATGGAACCAAAATCCAAATGATAACGTATACTGCTTAAAACCATCCAATCCAATATGTTGATATCTTTTGTCCAGTGTAAATTTAAGCTGGGGCTCCCTGTTGTTGTTGGGGATGTATGTTAAGTGAGTGAAATGTAGTGGTTGAAAGAAAATCAGCAGGAACATTTCTAAAAGTATGATTTACATTCAGTAAAATTCACTCTTTGGTGTGCATTTCTATGGGTTTTGACAAACACATATAATTATGTAGCCACCATCAAAATCAAGATATAGAACCATATCAAATTCCCTCATGTCCCTTTGTAGTCATTCTTTTCCTGTGCCATTGGCAACCACTGATCTGTTTTCTGCTCTTACACTCTTGCTTTTCCAGAATGCCATGTAGATGGAATCCTGCAGTGAACTGCAGAGTCTGACTTCATTCACTTAGCAATGATGCCTGAGAGTCATCCACAGTGTAGTATGCACCCACAGTTGGTCAGATAAGGGCAAGTCTGGACTTAGATGGGGGAGAGTTTATTCAGAAGGACTGTTACTGTAGCAATAACATTCTGACTTCAAAAATCCACAAACGTTTCAAAATCAAACAGAAAAAGGCTTTTATTTTAGAAAGAGGTTAAGATGGGTTAGCAAACAACTTGTATGTAAGAGGGCATTGATGTGGAAGAGAGCTGGTGGCAGCAGGTGTTTCAACAGGAAATGTTTCTCCTTGTTTACAGATCTCAAAATAAAACCTTTGGGTGGGCTGTTTTGCACAATAATGCTTTAGGGCTTGGTGAAACTGGTGAGCAAGCCAGAGTTTAAAGGCTTGTGAGGAGGAAAGAAGACTGACAAACATTTGGCCAGCCAAAGCACACTAAGAAATGAGTAACAAAATGTTTGGTCAAGGTTTTTTTTTTTTTGGTGCTGAATAGTTCCTTGTCTCTTCACCAGCTTAAGCACATTTGAACGGTTGCCAGTTTTTGTGTGATAATGAATAAAGCTGCTGTAAATACTCATGTACAGGTTTTTGTGTAAACCCACACAAAAAGCTACTTTTTTTGAGCCTGCCTGGTAACACATATGTGTTTAAACTTGTTTCTGAAATCTCTCTTCTGCTCCATTGATTTATGTGTCTACACTTCTGTCAATACCATGCTGCCTTTATTCCTATTACTTCATAAGTTACAAAATCAAGTTTCTTTTTCATCCTTATTTCTACTCTTTTTGTTTTTCACTATCTCATAACTGGAAGATTCCCTAGTCCTCTTTGGGCCATAGCTGTCATTTATGGACCAGGACCTTTTGTGACAGAGGTTGACAGTAGGTATGTTGAGGTACAGCTGAGCTTAGAGTTGATTCTATGATAAATTTCATTTTCTCTCCCTAAGATCTTCATGAGATTGAGACTCTGATATTTGTATTTTATAGGTAAAGATCTCCAAAGAAAATGTCTACATATTCTATCTCCTGTAACTCCGATCAAGATTTATTGTTGCTTTTTCATCATTGCAGTCCTAACTGCAACTGTGGTTGCACTTTCTATTGCTTTGGCAGGTAAGTTACTTTTTCTCCAATGTGTACAATATTCTCCACATATTTACATTGTCAGTAAATATTTATGGAGCTCCATTATGTGCCAGGCACTGTGTGAAATGCTTGAGGTACATCAGTGGACGAAACACACACAAAAAAATTCCTAGCAGGAGTCACACAGGTAATAATAAATAAGGGCAGAGGTGGAACAGGTTACAGTAGGGTGGTCAAGGTAAGCCTCCTTGGAAGTACACATAATAGTGTTTTACTAATGTTAGGTCATGTCTCCCTGGGCAGTACTTAAATGTGCCAAGCAATGCTAAGGACCTGTTGCCCCTATATATACTTTTGTGCATTCTCACTCTGCTTAAGTAGAAGGTACAAATTCTTAAGGCCAAGGGATATGCCTGAAAATATTTCAAGTAGAGTTCCCACTTTCTTCTTTAATGAAATGGCAATTCTGATAGGAACATGTCAAGAAATAGCTCCATAAATGGAATTCCTACACCCATAGCATTTATCATATTAGTGGATGGCAACTACATTCTTGCCAAGTCTCAAAAGAAAGGATAGAGTTATCTTTAGCTTTTCTCTTTCTAAGACTGCACATCCAATCTGATATTAAACACTGTTGGCTCAACTCTCAGAATATCCAGAATCTGACCACCCTGCCTTACGTGCACTGCTATCATCAGGCCTAAGCCACCCTCATCTCTCACCTAGATGTCTATAGGATTTCCCTGATAGGTCTCCCTGCTTCCACCCTTGTCTTTTAACAACCTGTTCTCAATATAGTAGTTAAATGGTTATTCTACAATGAAAGCCAGATCATGACATTCCTCTCCTACAACTTCCCTCATCCTAATCTTCCTATTGCACTTAAGGAAAAAGCCAAAGTTTTCAACTGACCTACATGTCTGTTACCTTCCTGATCCCACACCATGTTACTCTTCTCTGTCCTCACTCTGCTCTAGCTATAGCAGCCTCCTTACTGTTCCTCAAATGAGCTGGGAGATGCCTGCTTAGGGCTTTTACTCCTCTTGTTCTCTGCCTGGAGTAGTTTCCCCAGGTAGCCGCATGGTTCCTTCATCTTTCTTAGATATTAAGGAAGGAAAAGGTGAGGTCCTAAAACAAAAATGTCTCTTCTTCCCATAGTCCACACTCTGAAATCTTGCTGGTTTCAGAACATCTAACAAGGGCCAAAATACTTTTTATATGTATTTAATAGAAATATATATATATCTATATATGTACTTTGTATGTGCATGTATGTGTTTATATATAGAGAAAATTATAAGAAGCCCTAGATTGTACTTTGGTACCAAAACCAATATTTTGAATTGTGTTAGTTCACTGGTAGGTTTTGTACCCCCCAAGAAATATACCATAGTAAACTCCAAGACAGATAAGGACTTTGCCTTTCCATTGTGAAGAGGAGTAAGGGCTAATGTGAAGGGGAGGGTGTGGAAAAAGAAAATCTATATGATCTTAGGAAAGAATGGTATGGTTGTTGCTATAGAAATTGATTTCCTTGGAACTGTTAATGTCAACGTACACCTCAGAAAGTCAGGGGTGCGGGTACCCAGCCACAGGACCACTGGACTTGACTGTGTTGTGCTTAGGATGAGACTCTTGAGTGATGAGTTAGGAAAGCAACAATCCAATACACATACTTCCAAATTGACCTCAGGATGGTAAATGAAAAAAGAGATGAGAGAATTTATTTATTATAATTCCCTGTGATTATCTAACTTTCAGTGAGAGGGCAAAAGGTGCTCGCAGAGCACTGTGCGTATGCTGCCTGCCCAGAAAGCTGGATTGGATTTGGAAGTAAATGTTTTTACTTTTCTGAAGACACAAGGAATTGGACATTCAGTCAAACTTTCTGTGCCTCAGTGGAAGCCCACCTTGCTCGGTTTGAAACTCTGGAGGAACTGGTAAGAAATATTTTTGGGTCATATTTTCTGTTGCATACTTGGCCCCGAGGTGGGTAAGCTGCATAGGGCTATAGCTGAAATATGAGGAAGGATCTCATTTCAGGCAGAATTTGAGACATGAGAGTGTCTACCATTAGGGTATATTCTCTTCCTATGAGACATGTCTCACCCTGTGAGACATTTTATATATATTTTCTCATGTAATCCTCATAGTTAACCTGCACAATTAGATGTATTGTTCTCATTCTATTAAGAAATATGGCATTCATATAATTTGTCATCCAAATTGGGACATTTTGGGTAAAAAGTGGGTGTTAATTATGATGGAATGACAGAGATCAACTGGGACTTTCCTGGTGATAAAGGTATATATTGTCACTTTAAATGAAGTAATTTAGGATCAGAAATATTTGACTTTGAGAATTGGGAACTAGTCTAACTCCAAGTCTATGCTTTTCGATTACACCATGCTGCCTTCCAAAGAGAGAAGGCTATAGGGAAAAGAAACTCAAGAGTAATATGAAAGAAACCTATGTTGTTATTTTCTGTTTTATAATAGAATTTCCTGAAAAGATACAAAGGCCCTTCTGACCATTGGATTGGCCTTAGCAGAGAATCAACAGATCACTTTTGGAGATGGACAGACAACAGTGAATTTAATACCTCGTACGTTTTGAAACTTCTTTTCCTTCTACCGTGTTTATGTGTGGTTATGTGTGTGAGTTGTGTTTATGAGATGAGAAATGTGATATGGAAAGCTTATGAGATAAGAAATGTAAATCTTCTTTGTGCTTTCATCTATAAGCTGTACCCTGGGAAACTTTACTTATTATGATTTCAGTTGAAATCTTTAACTCGATGGTGACATTTGACACAGTTCTTGAACTTTCATCCACTGATTTAAAGCTTTTCTTTGCTGAAAAGCCTATTTAGAATGTAGAGAGAACAGCTGATTTACAGCAAGGGTTCTGCCATCCTAGGAAGCCACTGAGGAACTGATACCCACAAGGCTCTTAAGTCCCCTCTTGCAGCAGCTGCATCCATTCATATTAATAAAAGGAAAGTCTCCAGGGAACCTATACGCCTCTCTCCCAAAGTTTTATCACCAGAAGGAACCTAGTGGCCTGTGAACATTTCGATGGGGTATTTTGATTATAACCATTACATTGGAGCAGATAAAATGTAGGGACTCAGTCATTTCCATTAACCAAAGCTAAGCCCTTTTAGGAATTTACTAAGTAAATATTTTTAGTTTCACATATTTATGAAACAGTTCAGGAGAAGGCTGAAAATCGTCTTCACTGAAGGCTGCTGATGGCAGCAGTTCATTTGGGTACAACAGCAACCACCAGTTAAATACCTAATCAACAGCATAACTGGGTTTGGTATGGATGAATGATAAACTTGGGAGTTTTAAGCAAAGACCCTGATAACATAAAGGAAACTAAATACAGAAATGGTGTATATTACTAAAAAGCAATATTAAGGACAAACTTTAGCTCTTCTCTTACTCACTATAAACAAATACGGAGTGGGGGTGCTAGAGATTATAGGGAGGAACAATATAGTTGTCGAATCTAGGAATATTTAATATTTTTACATTTGGTTTTAGGTTTGCCATCAGAGGAGTTGGAGAATGTGCCTATCTGAATGACAATGGAATCAGTAGTGCCAGGACCTACACAGATAGGAAGTGGATTTGTAGCAAGCCAAACAGTTATGTCTCCAGATGCCAAATGGAAAGCCCTTTATAGAATATTCCATGAGGATGCATTGTAATTTGTTATATACAGTTGCTGCTTTTATTTTTTAGCCTATCAAAAATGTTATCAATATGCATTCATAATTTCTGTTGACAGCAAAGATGCAAACTATCATAGAGTGATATAATACATACTGGTATAATAGCAGCATTTGGAAGATTATGTTTCTAAATTAAATAGGTATTTGGATATGAGTCGATGGTTAATGTTTTGAACATAGAGTACAATAACTATCAATGAACTCCTCTTCCATGACCAGATATAAAACATCTTCTATATAGACAGTCTTTGCTTTGAATGCATGGGCCATAAAAATGAGTATGCTAACTAAAACCATGCAAAATGACTTTAATAATCAATGAGGAAAATTATAATTGGTCCGTGACTCCAAAAATTTTTGGTAACATATTCAAAATTCTCTAACAGAATTCAGTTACAAATATAAAGAGACATTTAAAAAATACTAAGACTAATATTTATTTTGTGTTCTGTAATTTAAAACATGAGAAACACTGACAAAGTATATTTTACACTTCTCAATGTTTATGTTTTAAATTACAGTGTACTAAATAAATGTATCTGTATAAAAATAGTATTCTTTATTTTACCCTTTATTGGATTTAAAATTCTGCTTTTATCTCAGGTAAAATCACAGTTAATTACCTGAACTTTTTAAGAATTCAATACCCAATGTTACAACCTCATATAAATTATTGAGCTTCAAAGACAAAATAGTTAAAATTTTTCTAGAAGCAGCTACACTGTACTGATGAGTCCCAAAAGGACGAAATAATAATTTACAATGCATCCTCTCCCTTATGTTTTCCCTTTGTATGTTTCGTACTTTATTGATGCATTTGTCCATTTGTTCTTATAATTATATAAAATTTTATTACATATATTTTAATGCTCTTTTAGATAATTCTATAACATTTTATTGTATATAACTTCAGGCTTTGTTGTTATAATTCAATACAATTTTATCATGTGTATCATATGGCTACATTTTTATATAATTGAATAAAATTTTATTGTTTGTATTTAGAGGCTGTGTTATTTATTAGGTATATATAAGTATATTTCATGCAGAAATATATCTCTTTTTCAGTGAATTATCCTTTTATTTAGCCCTAATAATGCGTTTTGCTTTGCAATCATTTTATTCCACATTTTCTAACAGGCAGGGACTACGTCTAGTTCACTTCTATATCCTCAGAGACTAGCATAGTGTGAAATATAGGATATATTAAAAAAATACCTGTGGAAAGAAGAAATGCCTTTGTGATTATAAGACTCAGCCCTGTTTTCTTAGTTTCAGCTAACTTTCTCATAAAGCTAAATTATAAGGAAATCTAGAAAGCAATAAAAAGCAAGATGTTATATTGATAAACTGTGTGTGATAAACTCATAAATGAAATTTGAGCCAAATTGTGACCCTAACTGACCTAGTAGTAGTCTTTTACAAACCAGTTTCTAAGCCGTATACCTAAAGCATGGATTCTATTACTTATCAGCTGTGACCTTGATAAATTACAGTTGTCTCTCCATATCCCTGGGGGATTGGTTCCAGTACTCCTGCAGATAGCAAAATCCATGGATGTTCAAGTCCCTAATATAAAATGGCATAGTATTTGCATATAACATACACATATCCCCCCATATAATTTAAAGCATCTCTAAATTACTTATAATACCTAATATAAATGCTGTGCAAATAGTTGTACTATAGTTTTTGTATTTTTTTGTTGCTTTGTTATTTTTCATTGCTTGCTTTCTGAAATATTTTTAATCTGTGAATTGTTGAATTCCTGGATGTGGAACATGCAGATGTAGAGCTGCAGACATGGAGAATCCACTATATAGCTCCTCAGGCAGAGTTTCTTCCTATGAAAAATGGGTACAATACCAGTTTAACTGACTAGCTGTAACATTCATGTGAGACCATGCATGAAAATCTCTTGTCAGTGTATCTAACTCACAGTAAATATTTAATAAATTATTGTTCTTCCATTATTGCTCTATGGAAATAAAAGTAAAAATAAGAGCAATAGTTTTGCCACCAGTGTGGGGACTTCTATGTAATAGTACTACTACCAATAAGAAGTCAGTGAGCTATTTCAATCAGTGCCTCATGCTTCAGTGGAAATAACTACTGGTTGAATTAATCATTCAAAGCCCATGTGGGAACCATTTCTTCACAGGAACAAGCCTGAAAAAGTACATGGTTTGTAACATATGACAGGAACAATCTATATAATTTGGGACTTACCCACCTTTCCATTTTTAATACATTCCAGTTCATGGTTTACATTGCAACCAAACTGATCATTTTCATCCAAAATATGATCAGGTCATTCACTGCCTACCCTTTTTAATGGTTCCTCCTTTGCTGTCAGTATGTAATCCAAGCTCTTGATGGTTATAAGGTCGTATTATGTTACTGCTTTCCTTTCCATCTTCTCTCTGTCATTCCCTTCATAATCACTATCCCTCCAAATTTGGCACATACAAAAAATGAATAGCTGCTGCACCACCTTTCTTTTTGTTTCCATTTGCATGGAATATTGTTTTCCATCCCTTCACCTTAAGTCTGAATAAGTCCTAGTAGGTTAGATATGTTTCCTGGAGACAGTGGATTCTTGATTTATATATATATATTTTTTATCCATTCAGCCAGCTTATGTCTCCTCAGTGGACAGTTCAAGCCATTCACATTTACTGAAAAAATTGATAAGTAGGGAGGATTTCTATTCTTCTTGTTGAATAGAAATTTGTTGCTTTGTTTAACCTCTTGAGCTATTGTGGTATCTGGGTGACCATTAGCTTTTGGGTGATTTTACACTGGTAGGTAACTCAAGACGAAGAGATGGAAAACAATATTCCATGCAAATGGAAACAAAAAGAAAGCTGGTGTAATAGTTCTCATATCAGATGACATAGACTTCAAATTAACAAAAGAGAGAAAAAGATGGTCATTATGTAATGGTAAAGGGAACAATTCAACAAGAAGACCTAGCAATTCTAAATATTTATATACCTATCACAGGTGCACCCAGATTAATAAAGCAAATCCTACTGGATCTAAACAAAATCATAAACCACAGAATTGTAATAGGCCACAGAACATTTCTCAACAAATTTAAAAAAATAGAAATGATACCATGCATCTTCTCAGACCTCAGTAGAATAAATGTAGAAATCAACTCCCAACAGACACACTCATTTCTACACAAAGTCATGGAAACTAACCAGCCTACTGCTGAAAGATAGTTGGGTCAAGGAGGAAATTAAGATGAAAATCAAAAGATTCTTAGAACTAAATGATAAAGGGGACACAAGTTATCAAAAATCTGTGGGACACAGCTAAAGCAGTCCTGAGAGGAAAATTCATAGCCATAAATGCCTACATCCAAAGGCAGAAAGATCACAATTCAATAATCTAATGAATTGTCTCAAGGAACTGGAAAAGGATAAGCAAATCAATCCCAAACCCAGCAAAAGAAAAGAAATAAGATCAGAGGAGAACTAAATGAAAGCAATAACAAAAGAACTATACAGAAATTAATGAAACAAAAAGTTGGTTCTTTGGAAAGAGAAACAAATTGACAGGCCTCTCAGTAGATTAATCAGAGGCAGAAAAGAAAGGAATCTAATGAATTCAAGCAGGAGTGAAAAAAGAGAAATTACAATGGATATCATAGAAATTCAAAATATCATCTTTGAATAGTATAAAAATCTCTATGCACATAAACTTTAAAATGTAGAGGAAGTGGACGAATTCTTAGAAACATATAGCCTTCCTAGATTCAATCAGAAGAAATAGAATTCTAAACAGACCAATATCTAGTAACAATATTGAAGCAGTAATAAAAAATCTTCAAACGACAACAATAAAAGTCCTGGACCAAATGGCTTCACACCTGAATTTTACCAGACCTACAAAGAAGAACTGATTCTTATAATGCAGAAATTATTCCATAACATTGAGAAGGAAGGAATCCTCCCCAACATGTTTTACAAAGCCAACATCACTTTGGTACCAAAGACAGGAAAAGACTTAACAAAAAAAAAAAAAGAAAACTACAGATCAATATCCTTTATGAATATAGATGCAAAAATTCTCAATGAAATCCTAGCAAACTGAATTCAGGTTCTCATCACAAAAATAATCCATCACAACCAAGTAGGCTTCATCCAAGAGATGCAGGGATGGTTCAACATATGCAAATCTATAAATGTAAATCACCACATAAATAAAAGTAAAAACAAAGACCATATCATCCTCTCAATAGATGCAGAAAAGCATTCGACAAAATCAGCACCCTTTTATGATAAGAATGCTTAACAAAATAGACATAGATAGGACTTACCTCAAAATGGTAAAAGCCATGTACAAAAAACCCAGAGCCAACATCATACTGAACAGGGAAAAATTCAAAGCATTCCCACTTAAAACTAGAAGCAGACAAAGTTTTCCACTATCACCACTTCTATTCCACATAGTGCTAGAAGTCCTAGCCAGAGCAATCAGACAAGAGAAGGAAATCAAAGGTATCCAAATTGGGGTAGAAGAGATTAACCTATTGCTCTTTGCTGATTATAGGACCTTATATCTAGAAAACATCAAAGATTCTACCATGAGACTACTAGAACTGATAAACAAATTCAGCAAAGTCTCAAGTTACAGAATCAACATGCACAAATCAGTAGCATTCATATACAACAACAACAGTCAAACTGAGAACCAATCAAACACTCACTACCTTTCACAATAGCAACATAGAAAATAAAATACCTAGGAATATATTTAACTAAGGAGGTGAAATATCTCTACAAGGAGAACTATGAAACAGTGAGGAAGGAAAAGCAGAGGATGTAAACAGATGGAAAACCATACTATGCTCATGGATCCACAGAATCAACATTGTTAAAATCTCTATACTACCTAAAATGATCCACCAAGTCAATGAAATCTCTATTAAAATACCAACATTATTATTGCAGATCTAGAAAAAATAATTCTATGCTTTGTGTGGAACCAGGGAAGACCCCATATAGCCAAAGCAACCTTAAGCAAAAAGAATAAATTGAGAGGCATCAATATCAGACTTCAAGGTATACTACCAGGCTATAGTAACCAAAACAGCATGGTACTGGCACAAGAACAGAGACATAGGCCAATGGAACAAAACTGAGAACCCAGATATAAAACCATCCTCATATTGCCATCTGATCTTTGACAAATCATACAAAAATATGCACTGGGGAAAAGAATCTTCATGTAAGAAATGGTGCTCAGAAAATTGGTTAGCCACATTATAAGTCTGCGCCTTTCACCACTCATGAAAATCAACTCATGATGGATAACAGACTTAAACCTCAGGCATGAAAGTATAAGAATCCTGGAAGAAATTTTTGGGAAAACTCTTATAGACATCGGCCTAGACAAAGAATTTATGAAGAAGGTCCCAAAGGCAATCACAACAACAACAAAAATAAGTAAATGGGACCTGATCAAATTAAAAACCTTCTGCACAGCCAAAGAAACAATCATTAGAGTGAACAGACAACCTTCACAATGGGAGAAAATACTTGCATGCTGTACATCTATAAAGGGCTGACAACTAGAATCTATAAAGAACTCAAGCAAATCAGCAAGACAAAAATTAAACCAGCCCACTAAAAAGTGAGCAAAAGACATGAACAGAAACTGTTCACAAGATGTTAGACTAACGGGCAACAAAAATAATAAAAAATGCTCAGCATCGGTGATCATCAGGGAAATGCAAATCAAAACCATGATGAGATATCACTTATTTCCAGTGAGAATGGCTTTTATCAAAAAGTCCAAAAACACCAAATATTGGTGTGGATGCAGAGAGATTGGAAGACTCATACACTGCTGGTAGGACTGCAAATCAGTACAACCTCTATGGAAAGGAGTATAGAGATACCCCAAAGCACTAAAAGTAGAACCACCATATGATCGAGCAATCCCACTACTGGGTATTTACCCAAAGGAAAGAAAAGCCATTCTATAAAAAAGACACCCACACTCAAACATTGATAGCAGCACAATTCACAATTGCAAAGATGTGGAGACTACCTTAGTACCTATCAATACATGATGATAAAATGTGGTATATGTATCCCATGGAGTACTAGTCAGCCATAAAAAATGGTGAACTAATAATAACTCTTGTATTAACCTGGGTGGAACTGGAGACCATTCTTCTAAGTGAAGTATCACAAGAATGGAAAAAAAAAAAAAACACCACATGCACTCACCATTAAATTAGAACTAATCAATAAACACTTATATGCACATATGGAAATAACATTCATTGGAAATCAAACATGTGGGAGGGGGAGGAAGGGATAGGTAAACTCAGACCTAATGGGGACAATGCACTGTCTCTGGGGGTTGAGCACACTTATAACTTTGACTCAAATTGTTCAAAAGCAATTTATGTAACCAAAATATTTGTACCTTGGTAATATCCTGTAATTAAGAAAAAAATGAACAAAAGACATTATATGCCAAGTAAGTTTTCTTCTAGTACACAGCACCTCAGCTTCTGGATGGGTCCCAAAAGATGCAATTTGTCAAGGCAGAGCTTATATAGAAACTGCATGGTGTTCATGTTCATTAACAATAGTGTTGCTGTTTTAGCAATTTTAGAAACAATCCATGGCTAGTTTTGTTTAAAGCCATATCAGCAGCTGCAGTTCCCAAGACTGAAACTCCAGTGTAGAGGATGAAGGCAGATAGAGAGCACCAACTTAGGGCATGGCAAATGAGTAGAGAGCTAAAAATACAGAGAGGTAGTTTGATCTGCTCATTCTTGATTTTAGATTAATCACCACTCTCCATGGATGTGCTTTATGATATTTATGTATATAGTATTATTTTTTTATGTTTCTGCATCCCTGTGTTCTAACAGCTATTATTCACCCAGGCTAAACTTTATTTTTTGTTGCTCTTAGTTAATTTTCTCACTTCCCAATGAGAATGTAACTACATGCAGGAAGAAGCTATAGGTCCTTTTCCTTCATCATGTTCTTAGTGCTTTGTGTAATCCATAGAAGATGGCAGGGATTCGATTAATATCTATTAAATGAATCTATGTGAATATATTTTTCTGTTATATATTTTTTAAAAATCACACTTATTCTTAATAGTTTGTGACTAATTTGTTTAAAAAGTGTGGTTCTTCTGTACCATGGAATATACCTAATAGACTTCTGAGTTTCTTGGCTTTGAGTTAAGGAAGGTATAGCAATGACACAAACTCTCCCCAAAATACCATGGAATTTTATCCTCATTTAAAATTTATTTTTATTTAAGGTAAAGAGTACCTGCTCTATAGCACAGCAATGGCACAAGTTACATATAAACACATATCAGGTTGGCATTTATTATAATAATATTATGATTATGAAATAAATAAACTGGAAATAGATTTCGGTGTTTGTTCAGTGAGAGTGAATGTACAATGTATGTATAGTGGTTGTTTTTCAACGTGTGAAATAGTGCTGGTATTGAAATATTTGTAGTGACCATCCCATGCAAGATGTTTCATTTGGAAATTGGATGTCTTCATATTCTGGTTGGAATTAGGATTGGAGTCTGGTATCTCTCAAAATGTAATGTAATAACCAGAGAGAAGATAGAGACCTCAAGAGCAGACATAATCAAATAAGGGAGAGTAAGAAATAGAAAGACGCAAAGTAATAAAATGGAAAAGGAAAGAAACCAGGGCAAAAGTTGTGGACTAAAAAGCTATATTAGATTTATTGTAACAGGAACTCAGGTGGAACATATGGGCAGGTTCACAATTTCTAACCAAGACGACAGTGTAGACTCATCTCTCTGATCCTCTCCTGAAAATTATACAAGAAACAACCAGTGGTGAATTTTTAAAGATGGTAAGGGAAAGGTGAGCCGATTGGGGACCTCAGGACTGAAGAACTAGCACAGTCACAGGATATCTTGTGCTTTCTCCCCAACACCCAAAAGAAGAAAGCCAGTATGACTAGGCACTTCTTCCTGACCCCCCAACCTAACAATAGAAGGTAGACCCTTTCCTCACTCTGGTTGACACCTGCTGCCAACATGGCAAACCCAGCAGCACCAGCGAAGGGCCTCCATTGGGAGCCTCTCCTGACAATAAGCAGTCAGGGGAAGCACTCTTCCTGGCCAGACCTGAGACTCCTCTCTCCTACCTAGAGATAACACGTGACCAGGGACACCAGCAGGGGAAAACCCACCATAACAAGAACACTGTCCAGGTAACTTCTTTTATCTCTGTGAGATAGAGACTCCCTTTATCCTCCTAAATGCACCAGGCAGAGCAGCTTGAGGAAGCTCCCTCTTCCCCCTCAAACAGCACCAGCAGGGACCAGGGGATTTGGCACACAATAAACTGAGAAGACCAAAATGATGTTGTAAAGGCTCTGTGTCGTTGGAACCACAGCCCACAAAAGTAGGCCAGAACATACAAGCTAAACCTAAAATAGGATGACTGCCTGCTAAAATAAAAAGTAAATAGGATCCAGAGTCTTCAAACCTAATAGCCAAAATGTCTGGGGCACAATAGAAAATCACCCATCACACTAGGGACACAACTTGATTGAAAGAAAACTCTCATAAAATTATTTTAATAGAATTTGAGGGAAGAACTTTAACTCAATAAAAAGCATCTGCAAGAAATATACAGCTAACCTAATATTTAATGGTGAAATATTAATGATTTCTCCCTAACATCAAAAACAGAGTAATTACGTTCTTTCTCACCACCAATATTCAACATCATATTGGAATGACATTACATTAGGCAATGCAGTAAGACAAGAAAAATAAATAAAAGGCATACAGATTGAAAAGGAAGAACTAAAACTGCCCCATTTACATATCATAAGACTGTCTATGTAGAAAACCCCAGAATTATAAAAAAACAAACCAAACAAAAACATCCTAGAACTGATATATACGTTCAGGAAGATTACAGGATACAAGTTCAACACATAATATTTAATCACATTTCTATACCAACAGTTCAAAACAAATTAAGAACTTAATAGCATTTATAATAATTTCAAACAAAGTGAAACACACATATAAAATTAAAACAGGATATGAATTCTGGAATTTTTAAATGCTGGTTGAAAAAGAAAATAAATTTTGGAGGTATACACTTTGTTCACGTATTGAAAGGCTCAACATAGTAAAGATATTAGTTCTCCCCAAAGTGATCCATAACTTTAATGTAATTACTATCAAAATTCCAGCAAGATATTTTTGTAGATATAGACAAGCTTATTTCAAAGTCTATATGGAAAAGCACAGGCCCTAACATTCCTAAAACAATCTCAAAAAAAAAAAAAAATAAAGATATCATTCTATATCATACTAAGTCTTATTCTATTCTAAGGTAATTAAAATATCGGCAGAGGGCTGGACATTCAATTAATAAAACAGAATAGAGAATCCATAAATAGACCCACACAAATGTGCCCATCTGAATTTTCACGAAGTACAAAAGCAATTCAGTAAATGGTGCTGGAGCACCTGGGCCTTCATTGACAAAAAATTAACCTCAGTCTAAACCTCACATCTTATACAAATATTAATCCAAAAGGACCATGAACTTAAATATAAAACATAAAACTATAAAAATTTAAGAAAAAAATTAGAAAAATTTGGGGATATAAAACTAGGAAATGAATTCTTAGACTCAATGAATCAAAAACATGATTCATAAAAAAATGATGAATTGGACCTCTTCAAAATTAAAAAATTTTCTTCTGAAAAATATCTTAAGAGAAAGAAAAGCCAAGCGTGATATTGGAAGAAAAAAATTGCATACCAGATACCCTATAGAGGATTTGTATCTAGAATATATAAAGAACTCTCAAAACTCAACAATAAAAAAGTCCAGTTAAAAAGTGGGCTCTATGGCCTTTTAAACCAACTAGCTGGAAGAAAGCTAAACTTCACAGGTTAAGGGCCCAGTCCTCCACAAGACTGCCTTCACTTCAGAAACCACCTGCAAATTCAGGAGTCCCCAAGCTACCCTCACTCTGACCAGCTAGTTATAAATTTGGGGATTCCCTCTATCCCCTGAGTTTCACCAATTCACTAGAATGACACATAGAAATCAGAAAAGGACTATACTTAAATTTACAGTTTTATCATAGTAAATGGATCCAAATCAGAAGCAGCCAAAGGGAGAGATACAGAGAATGAGGCCTGCGAAGGATCCAAACACAAAGTTTAAGTTGTCCTCTCTCCATGAAGCCAATGACCTCCTGACACATCCATGTATAACGTGTGGAGTACAGTTAGCCCTTGCACAATGTGCAGGTTAGGGACACCAAACCCACACACAGTCAAAATCCACATACAATTTTAGACTTCCCAAAAACTTCACTACTGAAAGCCTACTGTTGACTGGGAGCCTTACTAATAACGTAAACAGTCAATTAGTACATGTTTTGCATTTTGCAAAAAGTGCAAGACTTTTGTGCCTCCTGGCACAACTGCAGCAATGGCTTCATGAATTTTCTTTTTGTACAATGGTCCTTATGCTGGATTCATTTATCTTGAAATGGGTCGGCAAGTACAGCTGCAGACCTCAATCTCTGGTACATATCAAGCAATTCAACATTTTCTTGTAATGACATGACTTTGCTTCTTGGAAGTACATCCAGCATCACTTTGTATGTGTCTCGGGGTGTTATTCAAAGTTTATGGTATTTTACTAAACATTATGAAAAATATTCAAGAACCTCAAGAAATCACTTTTTACCAATATACAATTTACTGGAGAGATGAACTGGTCACGTGGAGATGATTAAAGCATCCTGTGGCGTTTTAAGCAGATATTTGCAACACTTGAACTTACCAGAATTAGCAACAGAAGATGCCTACGGCATTAATTAATAAAGTAGTACAGCATGTAATATAACAAACTTTTGCACTTATGAATTAATACTGCATTTTTACATTTGTTGACATTTCTCTCTACTGAGAATGGTGCCACGTATAGTTTGGTTTGAGTTTGTGTGTGTGAATTTTGATAAATTTTAACTTTTTATAATACGTTTGTACATATTTTAGGATAGTAAATGATAAAATTGACTAGTATCTACATATATTTTAGGCATCCATAACATATTTAACTTTTTCTTAATTTTTTCAATATTTCTAGGATATAGAGTTCCTCTGTGAGTTTTTTCAAATTTTCTCAAATCTCCAAAAAATTTTCCAATATATTTATTGAAAACATCCATGTATAAGTGGACCTATGCAATTCAAACGCATGTTGTTCAAGGGTCAACTGTACTGCCAACCAGAGAAGCCCACTGGAGTTTCTGTGTCCAGAATCTTCCCTGGAGTTTCCTGACACAGGCATGATTGATTGAATCATTTCCCAAGAGGTTGTACTCAAACTCAAGCCTCCCTCTGCTCCTCACAGGGCTGACATCACATGTTCAGAGCCCCAACCCCGCACTCGTGTGGTTGTACTTTCCAGTGTGTCCAGCCCCACGTTAACGTGAACTATGACACTCCTTTTATTTGTATAGATCTTGAGGCTGAGAGAGCTTAACTAGTGTGCTGTAATAGTTTGTGTAACAATAATTCATCACAAACTAGTGGTGCTATGTTCTGAATGTTTTTGTCCTCTCCCCCATCCCAAATTCAGAGATTGAAACCCTACCCGCCAAGGTGATGGTATTAGGAGATGAGGATCTGGGGAGGTAATTAGGTCATTATGGTTATGAATGGGATTAATGCCCTTATAAAAATAGCCCCCAAAAGCTCCCTTGCCACTTCTACCCAGTGGGAACACAGCTAGAAGGTGTCATCTGTGAACCAGAAAGTGGGTCCCCACCAGACACTAAATCTGCCAGAGCTCTGATCATGGACTTCCGGCCTCCTAAACTGTGAGAAACAAATTTCTGTTGTTTAATAGCTATGCATTGTATGGTATTTTGTTACATAAGCCCAAATATGCTAAGACAAGTGGTTTAAAAACAACACAAATTATTATTTTACAGCTTGGGAGGCCAGAGGTTTAAAATGGCTAACATTAAGGTGTTGATAGGGCCGTGTTCCTTCTGGAGGCTCTTAGGGAGAATCTGTTTCCCTGCTTTCTACAGCTTCATTCTTAGCTTACGGCCCCTTGCTCCATCTTCAAAGCCAGCAGCACAGCATCTGCAAATCTCACTCTGACCATGACACTCTGCCTTCCTCTAATAAAGACTCATGTGATTAGGTTAGAATTTCCTGTATTATCCAGGATAATTTCTCCATCTCATGATCCTTAACCACATCTGTAAAATCACTTTTGCCATGTAAGATAACACATTCACTCTAAGGTTTGGGAAATTATGACATGGCATTTTTGAGGTGTCATTATTCTGCTCACCATGAACATGCAAAGTTAAACAACTATCAGGCTACAATAGTCACATTTGGCTCGGGCTTCTTTTGCCCCACAGGCTGTGTTCTTTCATGTCATAACATACTGCCTTTCCTATTCCTCGCTCTTTCAGTATCTCCACCACCCAAGACAAGTGCAATAGAGGTGAACTGAGAACAAATAATTTTCATGATTTTTTGCTGCCTCTTGTAACATTTTATCAGTTGTTCCAATAAAACAAAAATATGATAATACATTACTTTTACACTAGTCACTTGAGATACATCTGTTGAATAGTAATGGGTAACTTGAAGGGGCTTTTTCTTTTCCTTTTAATGTCCAGCCAGTTAAATCACTAATTCCTGCCTCCTAAATACAAACTCAATTAAAAAATTTTATTTTGAGAAAAGAAACACATTTCTTTCCTAAGTCAAATTAAAATTACTCTATCTGTGTATTCCTTTCCCTCACGCTGCAACTCCTTAGGGATCATGTGAATACATATGTGTCACTATGTCTTATATATAGTATTGACTATTAAACATAGGTTTACATAAGAAAGTAAACAGAGTGATATGGCTTAGAAGTTATGAAATTCACACAGTTTAATATAAAGCCCTTGTGACAATTGGAAAGTTATTTTATCACATTTTTCCTTTTATAATTTGAGCTCAAGTCATCTCAAATTTCAGGTGGTTTACCAACAATGTTATATATTCTCTTCTTTCTGGGCCTAACTGAATAAAGTTCCCTTCAACAGGAAGACTTCTCCCTCCATTACAAATGACTCACTTTCTCATTTAGCTAACTCCTACTCATTGTTCAGGTTGTAAATTTAGTTAGTACTTCCTTGGGAAAACTTATTCTGGGTTAAGTACCCTCACTGTGTGCTCTCATAATAAGTTATTCTATTGCCTTTCACAACATTTTACAATAAGCGATACATACCATTTATTTTTCAGTTTTATATTAAGTTCCTTAAAGGAAAGGACATCATTGTATACTCAGAATCCACCAAGCATGATGGCTGAAAGATATCATGTTTTAAAAATTTTTGTTAAATGGTAAATGAGTATTTCCACCATTATGACTGCATGAACTTACTTTTGGTTTAGTTTTCTCAGAATAGAAAAATCTGTTACAGTAAAATAGAAACTGAAACATTTATATTAATAGACTATGTGACTAACTCACCAGTGCCATGTCAGTTGACCATTGACCTTTATATACAAAGCAGTTTTCAAGGCAGATCATTTATGCATGGGCTGTATTACTTACTGCGGACTTGAACAAATTAGTCACCTAGAGAGCTCATCTGAAATATAAGAATAATATCACCCCAATTAGTTAGATGAATCAATTAAATGAGAACACATATTTAAATCTCTTATTAATGTACCTGGATCGCAGTAAGTAATAATATGTTATAGTTTTATGTTGTCATGCCAAGATAATAATAGTAAAAGTAATATTATTAGTTCTGCCATCATTGTGCAAATTCCAACATGATTTGAAATTCATGAAGTTTTACCTTCTGTCATCTTTAAACTGACAATAAAATCCTAAAAGGATGTTAAAAAGGATAAGCCTGACAATTCATATTCACTTCTGTATATGATAATTCAACTTGAGAGAGATCAAACTCATGCTGAGAACAACTAGAAGAACTGGATTTTTTTAAAAAATAAACTTTTAAGGTATTGGAGAGTTTTCCAGTCAACTGGAGGAGGAACAAAGATTCTGGAAAGGGGCCACAGAGAAGTAAGCCAGCATTCCTAGAGCCACCCTTTTCTTAGGGGCATCTTGACAATAGATCAGAGGCTGAGAATCTGGGCTGATGGCTGTGGCTAACAAGCATTCTTTTGGGAGAGATAAAAATGTCTTCCAAGACACTTGAAGGGCCAAAATCCTAAAGAGGAGAGAGGGCCAAAGAAATGAGACCAATATTTTTCCTTCAAGCCATTTGCTAAATTATCAAATTTCACAGGAAAAGAGGCCAGGAAGAAAATGTACAAAACAATTCAATTTTTGTCAATCATGTAGTATTGAGGAGAAAAAAATTCAAATTTTGGCTCCAACAAAGAGAAGGAGATTTGGTAGAAATCAGGCTTTCAGATGGAATTACTAGAGGGCTTTATCTTAGGTACTAGGGCAAACTAGAAATGATGGAATAGTGGAATAAAAGGTACATAGAATCTTATAAAAACTGGAATTCAGCACTAAATCAATATAGTGTCTATTGAACTAAGGCAAGAACTATCCAATTTGTCTACCTACCAGAAAATAATGTGAACATTTCTGTGAAGAAAGTTTTATATTATATATGAAACTGTACATACCATTACATAGACAACACTTAAGCAAAAATTCCCTTTATTGTTCCAAGAGAAAAAATAACTTTTAAAAATAAAAGAAGAAAGAGACACAGATATGACTAAGGTATTGGGATTACTACACTCAAATTTCAAAATAATTGTGAACAATATGCTCAAAAGAATAGCTAACAAAAATAAAATTTCATTAGAGAAATGGAATCTCTAAATTAGTCAAAAGGAAATTTTATAAATGAAATATTGAATACTAAGAATTGACAATGAAATAGATTTAAAAGCAGTGGCTGTTTATAGGCAAGATCCCACTACTGATCAGCATGGGAGTTTTGACCTGCTCTGTTTCCGACCTGCGTTGGGTCACCCCTCCTTAGGCAACCTGGTGGTCCCTCAGCTCCTGGAAGATCACTACATTGATGCTGAACTTAGGGCAGATACTCGATCAACATAGCAGGCTACACCCCAGAACTGCTGGCCTCGAGCAATCCTCTCACCCACCTCAGCCTCCTGAGTAGCTGGGACTACAGGTGTGCTGTTATTTATAACTGTCCCTTTCTGCATGTATATTACACTTCAGTGATAAAGAAGACTACTCAAGCATCCACAGTCTTTCAGATACTAGGTAAAGAGAATGCGTGTACCTCATTTGAAAATAACTTTATTTTTAAATGACTGAGCTCTTCAGAATGGATTTTGAGATAAGAATTACTGTTGTTTTTATTTGCTTAACATTCACTTCCTCTGAGAGTAATCTCCTACTTTTCAATAAATTCTTATTTTCTAAAATAACATCATTTTGTACTCCATAAATATATACAATAATTTGTCAATATTCAATACAATTTTAAAAAGTTAACAAGCATTAGTTTCTCTTGTAATCAAAGTATTATTAGAGAAGTAGCTTCAACATCTTTTCTTTTAAATTCCTACAAACACCAGGATATTCTTTTGAAGTGTGCTGACTTCTAATTGAGAATTTCTACTTCACTTTTTGCTTTAGCTATATTGACCTTAAAAGCTTCACAGTTTTAAACATTGGGGAAGTCCTAAAATGAAACATTTTCAGTTGTTGGAGTTTCTTTTTTAATCATTCTGGTGTGGGAACTGTAAAGACTGTGGCTTAGATTGCTTAGCTTGCTCACAGAAACTGTAGGCAAAATGCATGACCATGTGGAGAAAGGCTTTACACAAACCAAAGTGCTGGCAAACCCAGGTAAGAAACCGGGCTGTCTGGAGTAAGTGTGGGAACTGGGGTTGGAAGACAGTGATGGGCTCTAGTCTCCACGCAGGAAAAATGGTTAACAAGTAAAGAGTTTTCAAGGATGAGAGGTGGAGTGCTAGAGACCATAAGTGGTTTATAATTTGTGTAAAATATGCACATATGTAAATATCCAATCCTCACAATTAAGGAGAGAGAATCATTAGAGCAAAATGAAAGACAATGGAATCAGGTTAAATTTATAATTGAAAGTAAAAAGAATTAAATTTACTGAAAAGAATGATACAAACTCTAGGGTGTTACACAGATAAAAGATATTATCATTATTAAACTAAAAAACCTATCATGGAAGCTCATAAGAGAAAAAATAGAAAAAAAATAGGCAAAAGACGTTTATAAATCAAAAAAGTAAACAGAGGTCCAAGTAAAACTTAGGGCATTTAAATGGAATAATCTTACATTGGCTGCACCATAAAAAGAACAAATATATATATATATATATAGACATGTTATGTGTAATATTACGTGTATATATGAGAAGTTTAAAATTTAAAAAATCTGTATTTGAGGCTTCATGGTGATTTAGTAAGTGAAAAATATTGTGATTTCTTTTTCCCCCACAGGGAAAATCAAGGTGTCATAATTTAGGACTTGAAAGGTTTTTTCCTTCCTAGTAAAAGTGGTAGTCAACTGAGAGAGAAGGTAATTCAGAGGAGGAAAAGATGCTCTCTAAATGTTTGTTAAATTATTTCATTTATTTCTTCATCCATTTGGTATTTTGAATATTTTATGACTGCTGCTTTAAACAGCATTTTCCCTGTCAGAAGGAGATTTAGACTGTTGATTTCATTTCCTCTTTTACTTTATTTATATATTTTTCTTCTTCTTCTTTTTTTTTTGTGACAGAGTCTCACTCTGTTGCCCAGGCTAGAGTGCTGTGGTATCAGCCTAGCTCACAGCAACCTCAAACTCCTGGGCTCAAGCAATCCTCCTGCTGCAGCCTCCCAAGTAGCTGGGACTACAGGCATGCGCCACCATGCCCGGCTAATTTTTTCTATATATTTTTAGTTGTCCAGCTTATTTCTTTCTATTTTTTTTTTTTTTTTTTTTTTTTAGTAGAGACAGGGTCTTGCTCTTGCTCAGGCTGCTCTCGAACTCCTGAGCTCAAACGATCCACCCGCCTCGGCCTCACAGAATGCTAGGATTACAGGCGTGAGCCACCGTGCCCGGCCTATTTATATATTTTTCAACAACAGATGAATCAGCTAGCTGTGTCCCCATGCATTAATGTTTTTTTTTCAACACAAGATGTATGATTTATAGTAGGCATTTATGTAAAAAATATATACAACTTCCCTCCCATATGAAAGTAATTTTTAAGGTGAGGTACAATAGAATGACAAAACAATGAAAGCATGTGAATGATGCCCCCAAAATATTTAAAAAGTAGCATTTTTTAATGGCTGTATTTGTCAGATAATCCCATCATCCCTGAAATGTCAGGGATTGCCTTTTCGCAAGGAAATTGAAATTTTCATGGTTTTCATATGCTGAGTAATTTTGGATTGTATTCTGGACATTTTGAATAAATATTTTGTTATGAGACTCTGGATCTTGTTGAAATTGTTGAATATATTGATTTTTTGTTTGTTTGTTTTAGCATGTAATCACTCTGGTGGGGTGCAGGCATTCTGCAGGCTCTGGTTCCACTGTCAGTTCAGTTTTGAAATGTTTTGTCATATTTCTCATATATGTCTTTCTGGTGCACAAACTGCAGCTCAAGTTGAGACCTGTGCAATGTTCTATTTATTAGTCTGTAACAAACCGCAGCTCAAGTTGGGACCTGTGCAATGTTCTGTTTATTAGTCTGTAACATCCTCCGTCTGCTTATTGGACCAGACCTAGGCATGCCCTAGCTTGAGGGGCTGGTGAATTCAGGAGTTTATAAATAAATTTCAGGGGTCCCTTTCAAAAGTTCCTCCCTCTTCACTGTTTGACTAGCACTTTATGTATCCCAGGGGTTTCTCTTTTTTGAGAAGAAGGGCCAGAAATTCTGGACTCCATTTACCCTGATCTACCATACACTTCTGCAATTGTGGCTTCATTTTTCAGCCCATATGGCAGAGAGAGAGCAAAAAAGAAGAAAAAAAAGCAAGGGGTTTGGCCCCACTCTCTTGGAATCACAGCTCTACTGGATGGAAAGGAAGATTCCTCTTTGTCAGGGTTTTAGCTGTTGCAACTTGCTACAGTTTCCACTGCCACTGTCATGAGGTTGCCTGGGTTTGAGGCATGTAAGAATGGAGAAGAGTGAGAAAAATGGGATATTTTCATACTTCTTGAGATAGCAGTTCACTTTCTTGTTCCTGAGACCAGGAGTGCTTCTCCTGGGGCTCTCTCTATCTGTGCCTTGATAGATGCTCAATTCCAGGTTTCTCGCTGTATTAAGTTAAGGGCACTGATTCTAGAGGAGGGAAATTTAATCACTATTTTGAGGATACTTTAAATTCTGGTGTTCTTTTTAGATCTGCTGCTAGTATGCCCTGCCCTGCCCTGCCCTGCCCTGCCCTGCCCTGCCCTGCCTTTTGCCTTGCCTTTTGCCCTGTCCTGCCCTGCCTTGCCCTGCCTTGCCTTGCCCTGCCCTGCCTTGCCTTTTGCCTTGCCTTTTGCCCTGCCCTGCCTTGCCCTGCCTTGCCTTTTGCCTTGCCTTTTGCCCTGCCCTGCCCTATCCTGTCTTGCCTTTTGCCTTGCCTTTTGCCCTGCCCTGCCCTGCCTTGCCTTTTGCCTTGCCTTTTGCCCTGCCCTGTCCTACCCTGCCTTGCTTTTTGCCTTGCCTTTTGCCCTGCCCTGCCCTACCCTGCCTTGCCTTTTGCCTTGCCTTTTGCCCTGCCCTGCCT
>CM052440.1:77936903-77949293 GCA_028533085.1 Varecia variegata | reverse complement strand
GCCCTGCCCTGCCCTGCCTTGCCTTTTGCCTTGCCTTTTGCCCTGCCTTGCCCTGCCCTACCCTGCCTTGCCTTTTGCCTTGCCTTTTGCCCTGCCCTGCCCTGCCCTTGCCTGCCCTTGCCTTTTCTTTCCCCTTTACATTGAAAACTATATTTTTAGAGCAGTTTTAGGTTCACAGCAAAATTGGCAGAAAGGTACAGAGATTTTTACAGACCCCTGTTGCCACATACACATGATCTCTGCCTTAGTCTGTTTCGTGTTGCTGTAACAGAATACCTGAGGCTGGATAATTTATAATGAACAGAAATTTATTTGACTCACAGTTCTGGAGGCTAGGAAGTCCAAGATTGGGGGTCCACATCTGGTGAGAGCCTTTTTGCTCCATCACCCTACGTCAAAATTTGGAAGGGCAAGAGAGCATGCACGAGAGGGGTGGGGGGAGCGTGCGAGCACAAGAGGGGTCACACTTATTTCATAACAAATCCACTCCAGTGATAATGAACCCTCTCCCAAGATAATGACATTAATGCATTCAGGAGGGCAGAACACTCATGACTTAATCACTTCTTAAAGGTCTCAACTTTCAACACTGTTGCACGGGTGATTAAGTTTCCAACACATGAACTTTGGGGGACACATTCAAACCAGAGCAGTTTCCCACGTTATCAAGGTTTTTCACCAGTTGTACATTTATTACCATTAATAAACCTACATTGACACATCATGACTGCTCCAAGTCCATAGTTTACATTAGAGTTCATGCTTGGTGTTGCATATTTTATGGGTTTGGATAAATGTATAATGACATGTATCCATCATCATATGGAATAATTTCTGCCCTAAATATCCTCTGTGTGAGAGTATGTAGCCTTTTCAAATTAGTTTTTTACCTTTGGTATTGCACATTCAAGTTTCCTTCATGTATGTGGTTTGACAGCTCATTTTCTTTTTTTTTGAGACAGAGTCTCACTCTGTTGCCCGGGCTAGAGTGCCGTGGCGTCAGCCTAGCTCACAGCAACCTCAAACTCCTGGGCTCAAGCGATCCTTCTGCCTCAGCCTCCCGAGTAGCTGGGACTACAGACATGTGCCACCATGCCCAGCTAATTTTTTCTATATATATTTTAGTTGGCCATATAATTTCTTTCTATTTTAAGTAGAGACGGGGTCTCGCTCTTGCTCAGGCTGGTCTCGAACTCCTGAGCTCAAACAATCCTCCTGCCTTGGCCTCCCAGAGTGCTAGGATTACAGGCGTGAGCCACCGTGCCCAGCCGACAGCTCATTTTCTTTTAGCTCTGAATAATTCCATTGTCTGGATGTACAAGTTATTTATTCATTCACCTACTAAAGGACAACTTGTTTTTCAAGTTTTGGCAATTATGAATAAAGCTGCTACAAACATCTGTGTGCAGGTTTTTGTGTGGACATAAGTTTTAAATTTTGGGGGGTAAATTTCTAGGAGCATAATCACTAGATTGCATGTTAAGAGTATGTTTACTTTCATAAAAAACTGCCAACATGGCTGTAACATTTTGCCTTCTTATCAGTAATGCATGAGAGTTCCTGTTATCCCACATCCTTAACATCCTTTGGTGTTGTTAGTGCTTTGGACTTTGGCTATTCTAATAAACCTATAATGATATCCCATTGTTCCATTGTTGTTTTAACTTGCAATTTCCCAGTAACATATGATGTTGATCATCTTTTCAAATGTTTATTTTCATCTGGATATCTTCTTCGATGAGGTGTCTATCTAAATTTTTTGCACATTTTCTAACTGGTTCATTTTTTTCCTTTGAGTTTTAATAATTCTTCATATATTTTGGATAACAGTCCATTATCAGATGTATCTTTTGCAAATATTTTCTCCCAGTCTGTGGCTTGTCTTCTATTCTCTTGATAATGTCTTTTGCAGGGCAGAAGTTTTTAATTTTAATAAAGTCTAACATACTGATTTTTTTATTAATACCTTTGGTGTGTGTCTAAAAAGTCATCACCATACCCAAAATCATCTAGGTGTTTCTTAGGTTATCTTCTGAATTTTATAGTTTTGGTCTATTATTCATTTTGAGTTATTTTTGGGAAAGATATAAAGTCTGTGTCTAGGTTCATTTATTTGCATGTGGATGTCCAGTTATTCCACACCATTTGTTGAAAAGACTATGGTTTTTTTTCATTGTTTTGCCTTTGCTCCTTTGTCAAAGATCAGTTTACTATATTTATCTGGGTCCATTTCTCTTTATTCTACTACTTTTTTCTCAATTCTGTTCAATTAATCTGTCTAATCTTTAGCCAATACCACATTGTCTTGATTACTATCATGAATCTTGAAGTTGGGTAGTATCAGTATTTCACCTTTTTCTCCCTCAGAACTGTGTTGGTTATTCTGTGTCTTTTACCTTTTTATATAAACTTTAGAATATCAGTTTGTTGATATTTACAAAATAACTTGCTGGGATTTTGATTGTGATTGCATTTAATCTACAGATCAAGCTGGGAAGAACTGATATCTTGGCAATATTGAGTCTTCCTATCCACGAACATGAAATATCTCTCAATTTGTTTAGTTTTTCTTTAATTTCACTCATCAATTTGGTAGTGTTCCACATATAGATCGTATAAGACCTAACAAATACATACAAGTATTTTGTTAGATGTATACCTATGTATTTCATATTTTTGGATGCTAATGTATATATGGCATTGTGTATTTAATTCAAATTTCACCTCTTTATTGCTGGTATACAGGAAGGTGATTGACTTTTGTATATCAACTCTACATCCTGGAACCTTACTTTAATTGTATATCAGTTCCCAGAGGTCTTTTTGTCATTTCTTTTGGACTTCATGCATAAATGATCATGTCATTTGCAAACAAAGACAATTTTATTTCTTACTTCCTCGTCTGTATACCTTTTATTTCCTTTTCTTATCTTATTGCATTATTTAGTATTTCTAGAACAATGTTATAAAGTATTGAGAGGGGACATCTTTGCCTTGTTCCTGATCTTACTAAGAAAGCTTCAAGTTTCTCACAATCAGGTCTGATGTTAGTTGTTGGTTTTTTGTAGATATACTTTATCAAGGTAAAGAAGTTCCTCTTTATTACTTAGAGTTTTTATCATGAATCTATGTTGAGTTTTGCTATATGCTTTTTAAAAATCTATTGTCGTGCTGAAGTGATTTTTCCTTTTTAGCCTGATAATGTTATGGGTGACATTAATAGATTTCTGAATATTGAACCAGTCTTAAAAAACTGAAATAAATCCCACTTAATCATGGTGTATAATTATTTTTATACATTGTTGGATTTGATTTGCCAATATTTTGTTGAGCTTTTACATCTATGTTCTTTTCTTTTCTTGTAATGTCTTCATCTGTTTTCTATATTAGGGTAAATCTGATCTCACAGTTAACTGTGAAGAAGTAATCTCTCTAATTTATCTTCTGAAAGAGATCATAGAGAATTGGTATGATTTTTTTCCTTAAATGTTTGGTAGAATTTACCAGTAAACCCATCTTGACATGGTGTTTTCTGTCTTTAGAGAGTTATTAATTACTGATTCAACTTATTTAATAGGAGCATATTCAGATCATCTGTATCTCCATGTGTGAGTTTTGACAAATTATGCCTTTCAAGGACTTGGTCCTCTGTGTGATCATAGAATTGTTCATAGTATTTTTATTCTCATTTAATGTCCATGGGATCTATAGTAATATCTCTGCTTTCATTTCTGATATTGGTAATTTTTGTCCTGTCTCTTTTTTTCTTCGTTAGCCTGGATAGAGGCTTATAATTTCTTTTGGCCTTTCCAGAAACCAGTTTTTGGTTTTGGTGATTTTCTTTATTAATTTCCTATTTTCAATTTCATTGATTTCTTCTCTAATGATTATTTCTTTTCTTCTGTGTACTTTGTATTTATTAATAATTTGCTCTTCCTTTTCTAGTCTCCTAAAGTAGAAACTTACATTATTGATTTTAGATCTTTATTCATTTATAATATAGGCATTCAATGCTATAAATTTCCCTCTAAGCACTGCTTTTGCTGAATCCCACAAATTTTGATAAGTTGTCTTTTCATTTTCATTTTCAATTAGTTAAAATATTTTAAAATTTCTCTTGAGATTTTTTCATTGACCCACGTGTTGTTTAGAAGTCTATTGCTTAATCTCCATCTATTTGTGCGATATTCTAGTTATTTACTATATTTCTGTTATTGATACCTAATTTAAATACATTGTGATCTGAGAGCAGAGACTGTATGATTTCTATTCTTTAAAATTTTTAAAATGTGCTTTATGGCCCAGAAAGTGGTCTACCATAGTGAATGTTCCATGTAAATTTGAGAGTGTATATTCTTCTGTTGCTGGATGAAGTAATCTATATATGTCAATTATATCTCATTGATTGATTGGATTATTGAGTTCACCTATGTTCTCACTGATCTTTTGCCTGCTGAATCTGTCCATTTCTGACAGAGGGCTGTTGAAGTCTCAAACTATGAAAATAGTTCATCTATTTCTCCTTGCAGATCTATTAGTTTTTGCCTTATATAGTTTGATGCTCTCTTGTTAGACACATACATGTTAAGAATTGTTATCTTCTTGGAGAATTAACTCCTTTATCATTATGTAATGCTTTTCTTTATCCCTGATAAATTTTCTTCCTTTGAAATTTGTTCTGTTTGAAATTTTTATAGCAACTTCTGCTTTCTTTTGATTAGTATCAGCATAGTATATTTTTATTATCAATTTACTTTTAATCTACATGTGTCTTTATATTTAAAGTGGGTTTTTTGTAAACATCATATAGTTGTATCTTTTTTTTTTTTTTTAAGACAAAATCTCACTCTGTCACCCAGGCTTGAGTGCCATGGTGTCACCATAGCTCACTGTAACCTCTAATTCCTGAGCTCAAATGATCCTCCTGCCTCAAACTCCCAAGTAGCTGGGAATACAGGTGCACACCACCATGCCTGGCTAATTTTTCTATATTTTGTAGAGATGGGGGTCTCACTCTTGCTGAGGGTGGTCTCAAACTCCTGATCTCAAACAATCCTCTCATCTTGGTCTCCCAAAGTGCTAGGATTACAGGTGGGAGCCACTGCACCCAGCCTGTGTCTTATTTTTTGATCCACTCTGATAATCTCTGTTTTTTAATTGATGTTCAGAAGTGATTATTTATATAGTTGGGTTAATATCTACCATATTTCTTACTATTTTCTATTTTTGCCTTTGCTCTTTGTTTCTATTTTTGTCTTCTAATCTTTATCTACCTTTTATAGTTTTAACTGATCATTTATGAGATTCTATTTTTTTCTCCTGTCTTAGCATATCAGTTATACTTTTTTTAAAACATTTTTTAGTGATTGCCTTAGAGTTTTCAATATATTAATACATTCACAACTAATCCAAGTTCACTTTCAAATATTGCTACACCATTTCACAGGTACTGTCACTACCTTTTAACAACAAAATAATCCTAAATTTTCCCTTTATCCTTTGTGTCATTGCTTTTATTCATTTAATTTACATATAAGCATACATAATTAACTATACTGTTACTATTATTTCGAACTGTCAGGTATTAGATAAATTAAGAATAAGAAAAATGAAAATTTTTATCTTCACTTACTTATTCTTCAATGTTCTCCCTTTTCTTTTAATGTAGATCCAGGTTTCTGAACTGTATGGTTTTTCTGTTTTTTAAAAAATTGTGTAATATTTTTCATAAGACAAGTCTCCTGGCAACAAATAATATAGATTTTTGTTTGTCTGAGAAAGTGTTTATTGCTCCTTCACTTTTGAAAGATAATTTTGCAGGGTAAAGAATTGGTAAAAAGTTGGTAGGGTAAAAAGTTGGTAGGGTAAAAAGTTGGTAGGGTAAAAAGTTGGTAGGATTTTTTCTCTCAACACTTTAAATACTTTATTCCACTCCTTTCCTTCTTGTATGGTTTGTGGGGAGAATTTATGTAATGCTTATCTTTGTTCCTCTATAAGTAAGGTTTTTCCCCCTCTGGCTTCTGTCTTGATTTTTTTCTTTATCTTTCATAAAGGAGAGACAAAAGGTTTATGTGAACTTTGTAATTTTCATTCAACATTTCTGTAACTCTATATTGCTGAAATTATAAAGTCTATTAATTAATAAAAATAACTTGGAAACATGAATATAAAGCTAACTAATGTCTCCACTGTGGAAGAAATATTGGAGAAAAATATACCTGTTTAGCTAAGGGCGTATCTAAGAAGTTAGCTAGGGGTGTGAACTACAGGCAAGAGAGAACATCAGAAGAGGGTTTCAACAATAAATTTTAAAAGAGGTTTTAGTTAACCTAAGATATTTTGAGATATAACACAAAACAGAAAATTATACAACACAGATATATAGCTTGATGAATTATTATAAAATGAACACCTTTTAAGCTACTAACATTGGGAAAGATCCTTGCTATGCAACTCAGAGGCCCCCCATGTATTCCTTACCATTTACCAATCTTTCCTCCTAAAAATAACACATTTGACTTTTATGATAACCATTTTGTCACTTCAGTTTTGCCTTTTTTTAAAAAAAATGCCTTTGAGTCTCTTTTAGTTAATAGAGTCCCTCTTGATATATTTTTTAAATTTTCTTTACTTTTTTAAAAAACGAATCAGGTTAATTTTCTATGTAGGCTTTTCAACAATCTGTATTTTATTGGTTTCATTTCTGTGGTTTAGTTGACATGATTCTCTCCTTTCTACATTTCCATAAAATGATAGTTGAATATGGAGGTTAAATCAAATTTATATGTATTTTGACAGGGGCATGTAAGTCTACTTCATGGGTCATGTGTGCTTACCTTAACTGTGGTAAATAATTAAACTCTGGATACAAAATAGCAAATTCAAAAAATGACAGGTCAGTTGCCTCCTCTAGTGAAAAGGGAAGAAATTAAATGTGAATAATATTTTTGTGGTTAGTGCTTCGAGTAGTATTACGTCTGTATTTAATTTAAAAATGTTTTTCAATAATTGTTTTCAGGTTATCTGCATTCTAAAGAGCATTCTAATAAAGTTACCTCACCCTGGGCATTGTATTTCTTTTTAACCATATGTCTGACAATCATACTGTGTGGAATGATTACTACGTTAGGAGGTAAGTGGATTGTAATCTTTGTTCATTTAGAGAGAATTATATTTGCAGAAGGAAGAGAAGACATTTTAATAATTTTGTTTTTATTTACACCTCGTAATATATTATTTCATCCAGTAAGTTAAATGCCAATAACCTTATAAGCAGCATCTAAAATTTTAATTATGTATGATAGGGGACACATTCTTGCAAGTTTAATGGGATGATCAGAATCTTCAAAAGACAGAACCCAATTGCCAGTCCATATGCTTAAATTTACATTATTTTTTAGGCCTTTTATTGTGTAATTTTAATGCATAGTTTTTTTCTCACTCAGAAATTTCATTTTTAATTAAATTACTTGAAAGACATTGTACGTAGGTCTTGATGGAGGGCATGTCAAAATAGAGCTATAGAAGGCTTTGTACTTTATAAAATTGTGTTCATGCTTGAATATAGTAGTCCCTCCTTATCTGTGGGTGATACATTTTATACCCCCTATAGATGCCTGAAACTGTAGGTAGTACCACACCCTATTACCATTGGTCAGATCATGTTTCTGTTCATGTCTTCTAGACACAAATTTAATGCCTTTTAAATCTTGACTAAGCACTGTGACTATAACTTGAAGTTAGAGGTACAGCAGCAAAACTAGCACAATTTTTTTGCTTCCTCAGAATTTCACAGATAGATTTGTTTTTACCTTAGGTCTTAGCATACCTCAGCATACAATTTTTTCTTCCCCTTATAAGTTGAGAACTTTCATTTTTTTCACTAAAAGTGAGCGCTTCATGGCTTGCCTTTGGCATGTCTGAATTGCTAGCATCAACACTCTTGTGCTTCGGGGCCATTGCTAAGTAATATAAGGGTTACATGAACACAAACATTGTGCTACTGCAGCAGTCAGTCTGATAACCAAAATAGCTACTAAGTCACTAACAGGAGCGGAGTGTCTACAGCATGGATACACTAGAAAAAGGGATAATTCACATCAACAAATTGAAAAGTTGGTTTTGGTATTTATGAAAAGATAAAAAAAAGAATAAACAAACCATTAGCCAGACTAACTAAGAAAAAAAGAGAGAAGATCCAAACAAATAAAACCAGAGATGGAAAAGAAGACATTACAACTGATACCACAGAAATTGAAAGGATCACTAGAGACTATTATGAGCAACTATATGCCAAAAAATTGAAAAACCTAGAAGAAATGGATAAATTCCTAAAAGCACACAACCTACTAAGATTGAACCATGAAGCAATCCAAAACCTGAATATACCAATAACAAATAATGAGATAGAAGCAATAATAAAAAGTCTCACACCAAAACAAAGCCCAGGACCTGATGGCTTTACTTATAAATTCTATGAAACATTTAAAGAAGAACTAATATCAATCCTACTCAAACTGTTCCAAAAGCTTGAGGATAACAAAATATTTCCAAACTCATTCTATAAGTCCAGTATTACCCTCAAACTAAAACAAGACAAAAACACAATAAAGAAAGAAAATTATAAGCCAATATTTCTTATGAACATTGATGCGAAAATCCTCAACGAAATACTAGCAAACCAAATATGGCACTACAAAGATACATTAGAAATACACCAACTACAAAAAGGTCATTTATTCTGATCAGGTGGGATTTATTCCAAGGATGTGGGGATGGTTCAACATATGGAAATCAATAAATTAGTTACATAATATCACCAGAGTGAATAGACAACCTACAGAATGGGAGAAAATATTTGCATGTTATACATCTGATAAAAGGATGATAACTAGAATCTATATAGAACTCAGGAAAATTAGCAAGAAAGAATCCAACAGCCCCATTAAAAAGTAGGCAAAGGACATGAACAGAAACTTTTCAAAAGAAGATAGACTAATGGCCAAACAACATATGAAAAAATGCTCAGTGATGCTAATCATCAGGGAAATGCAAATCAAAACCACAATGAGATATCACTTAACTCCAGTGAGAATGGCTTTTATCAAAAAGTCCCAAAACAACAAATGTTGGCATGGATGCGGAGAGACAGGAACACTCACACACTGCTGGTGCGACTGCAAACTAGAACAACCTCTGTGGCACGTAATATGGGGATGCCTCAAAGAACTAAAAGTAGAACTACCATTTGATCCAGCAATACCACTACTGGACATCTACCCACAGGAACAAAAAACATTCTATAAAAAAGACATCTGCACTAGAATGTTTATAGCAGCACAATTCACTATTGCAAAGATGTGGAAACAACCCAAGTGCCCATCAATACATGAGTGGACTAATAAATTGTGGTATATATATATATATATATATATATATATACACACACACACCATGGAGTACAATTCAGTCACAAAAAACAATGGTGAACTAACACCTCTTATACTATCCCAGATCGAGCTAGAGCCCATTCTCCTAGGGAAGTATCACAAGAATGAAAAAACAACCACCATATATTCTCACTGTCTAATTGGTACTAATTGATGAACACTCATATGCACATATGGAAGCAACATTCATCAGGTGTTGGGCAGGTGGGGGGAAGGAGGGGATGGGTAAATTCACAACCAATGAGTGCAGTGCACACTGTCTGGGACATGGGCATGCTTGTAGCTGTGACTCAGGTGGTGCAAAGGCAATATATGTAACCTAAACGTTTGTACCCCCATGACAGTCTGAAATTTAAAAAATACATAAATAAATTTTAAAAAATACAAATTTTATATTCAAAGGACATTAACATAAACTTTGCATATAAAGAGCTGCACATCTTCAATAAACAAATGTTGAATGAAAAACAAACCCAGCAGTGGGATTGGTAGATCAAATGGTAGGTCTAATTTTAGTTCTTTGAGATATCTCCATAGTACCTTCCATAGAGGTTGAACTAGTTTGTAGTCCCTCCAACAGTGTATAACTCTTCTTTTCTCTTTACATCCATGCCAGCATCTGTTGTTCTGGTACTTTTTGATAAAACCCATCCTCACTGGAATTAAGTGACATCTCAGTTTGGTTTTGATTTTCATTTCCCTGATGATTAGCATCATGGAGCATTTTTTCATATACTTATTGGCCATTAGTCTATCTTCTTTTGAGAAGCTTCTGTCCATATCTTTTGTCCACTTTTTTAGGGGTTGTTTGATGTTTTCTTGCTGATTCACTTGAGTTCTTTGTAGATTCTGGTCATTAGCCCTTTGTCAGATGTATAGCATGTGAATGTCTTCTCCTGTTCTGTAGGTTGTCTGTTTACTCTATTGATTACTTCCTTGGCTGTGCAGAAGCTTCTTAATTTGATCAGGTCCCATCTGTTCATTTTTGTTGTTGCTGTGATTGCTTTAGGGGTCTTCATAAATTCTCTGTGTAGGTTGATATCTATAAGAGTGTTTCTGACCTTTTTTTCTAGCATTCTCATAGTTTCATGCCTTAAGTTTAAGTCTGTTATCCATCATGAATTAATTTTTGGTGAGTGGTGAGAGGTGCAAATCCTGTTTCAGTCTTCTACATGTGGCTATCCAATTATTCTAGCACCATTTATTCAATAGGGATTCTTTTTTCCAGTGTGTGTTTTTGTCTGCTTTGTCAAGATCAAATGGCAATATGATGATGGCCTTGATAGAAATCTAGATATCCAGGTTCAGGAAGCTCAAAGGACAACTGGGAGATTCATCAAGAAGAGGCAATCACCTGACATATAGTCACTGGATTGGCCAAAGTAAACATGAAAGAGGCCCTCCTAGGAGCCATAAGGCAAAAGAAGCAGGTAACTTACAAAGGAAAACCCATCAGACTAGCTGCAGACTTCTCAACTAAGCCCTCACAAGCCAGAAGAGATTGAGGCCCCATTCTCAGTCTTCTCAAACAGAATAATGCCTAGCCTAGAATTTTATATCCTGCAAAACCGAGTTTCTTACATTATGGAGAAATAAAGTCTTTCTCAGACAAGTAAACACTGAGGGAATTTGTCAATACCAGACCTGCCCTGCAGAAAGTACTCAGAACTGCATCATACCTGGATCAGTATGATAAACACCCACCTGTGTAAAACCACCCAAAAGCTGAAGGTCAGAACCCAGATACCACAATGGCTCAAGAGATAAAACAAAAGAATAAAGTTCCACTCAACAGGATAAACAGAAATCCACCCCACCTACCAATTCTTTCAATAAATGTGAATGGCTTAAACTCCCCACTCAAGAAACATAGTCTGGGCCAGGCGCGGTGGCTCACGCCTGTAATCCTAGCACTCTGGGAGGCCGAGGCGAGTGGATTGCTCGAGGTCAGGAGTTCGAGACCAGCCTGAGCAAGAGCAAGATCTCGTCTCTACTAAAAATAGAAAGAAATTATCTGGCCAACTAAAATATATATATACAAAAAATTAGCCAGGCATGGTGGCGCGTGCCTGTAGTCCCAGCTACTCGGGAGGCTGAGGCAGTAGGATCACTTAAGCCCAGAAGTTTGAGGTTGCTGTGAGCTAGGCTGACGCCACGGCACTCACTCTAGCCCGGGCAACAAAGTGAGACTCTGTCTCAAAAAAAAAAAAAAAAAAGAAACATAGTCTGGCTGGGTAGATCAAAAAATACAAGCCAAGTACCTGCTGTCTGGAGGAAACACATCTAACCCACAAAGATTCATTCAGACTCAAGGTGAAGGTATGGAAAACAATATTCCATGCAAATGGAAACCAAAAGAAAACTGGTATAGGTATTCTCATATCAGATAACATAGACTTCAAATTAGCAAAAGTAAAGAAACACAAAGATGGTCATTACATAATGGTGAAGGGAACAATTCAACAAGAGGACATAACGATCCTAAATATTTATTCATCTAACATAGGTGTGTCTAGATTCATAAAGCAAACCCTACTTGTCCCTTTTCTTTAAACTGGTTGTTATAGGAGAATTGATAGCACAATAGACAATGCATACATTTGAAGAAATGCAGTATGCCTTAAGATCTAATCCCAGAAATTACACTATAACAGGTATAATTTGGTACCTGGCTTGTGGTGAATGCCTTAGAACTGCAGTCCCTAACCCCTGGGCCATGGACCAATATTGGTCCACGGCCTATTAGGAACTGGGTCACACAGCAGAAGGTGTGCAGTGGGTTAGTGAGTGAAACTTCATTTGTGCTTACAGCTGCTCCTCATTGCTCACATCACTGCCTGAGCTCTGCCTACTGTCAGATCATCAGCAGCATTGGATTCTCATCCGAGCATGAACTCTATTGTAAACTTCACATGCGAGGGATCTAGGTTGCACACTACTT
>CM052440.1:77907869-77936803 GCA_028533085.1 Varecia variegata | reverse complement strand
TATTTCAGCTTATTATGGGGGTACAAAAGTTCTGCATAGATATATTGCCCATGTCCCTCCCAATCCCCCGAGTCCGAGCCTCAAGCGTGTCCATTCCCCAAACAGTGCACATCGCACTCCTCCTGTAGGTATACACCCATCCCCGCCCCCACCCCCGTCCCCCCCAAGTCAGAACTTCAAGCGTGCCCATTCCCCAGACTAGCCAGGAGCTGAGCTGTTTCTCATTTCATAAGAGCCAAATTCAAGAATAATGGTGGCAATTATTATAATGATACCATGAGTACAAAGCTTCCTGGTATGCCATAGCCATCTTCAGAGCTGATGAGTTGAGGGGAGAAAGTGGTTATAGAAGCTGAAGAGTCAGCTACTAGCAGCTCAGTGACAACTATCTGGAGAGACTTTCATCACTCTGGATCCAATTTGAAGAGAGCATTTCTCCTGATTATACAAGAAGTGGGTCTGAGAATCCTGTCCAATGGAGTATGGCTGCTTTCCAAATATAGAGAATCTCACTAATTCTCCTCGGTAGAAGGAAGCTCTGGGTGCAGAAAATTCTTTAAAATTCGTGGGACTATTTAGGCATATATCAGACCAATTCACCTTAAGAAACTTTACTCACATGAGGTATCTATACCCTGCCCCTTATTTTATCAACTCACCTAGAGTAGTTGAAGAAGCATCTGTTCTCCAAGGCTGATCATATGCTGATATTTATGCATCCGATATTTTAAGAAAAGATAACATTGTTGAAATCCAAGTAGACAGATATGTGACTCAGAGAGAGCTTAAGGCATTAATAACTCCCTTTTGACCTCATCTATTACTGAAGGCATTAGTTTGAATCTCAGTTTTGCCATTTACTGTGTAATGTATGCAATGATTTTCAACATCATATTTCTCATTTGAAAAATGAGGATACTACATGTAATACTTAATAGCAGTGTTGGAGAATGTATTAGTACTTGGTAATTCATACACTACAGTATAAAAGTAAGTCATTTTTATTTTTAGCACTTAGAACTAACTGCAATCAAAAGCCCTCAGTATATCTTGAAGCTGTGTGCCCAGAAAGCTGGATTGGTTTCCAAAGAAAGTGTTTCTATTTTTCTGATGACATCAAGAATTGGACATCAAGCCAGATATTTTGTGACTCACAGGGTGCTGACCTTGTTCAGGTGGAAACTCTCCAGGAACTGGTAAGAAAATAGTTCTGGCCATAATGAAAGATTCAGCCCTAAAAGGATGTGGTTCTTTGTGGGGTGTCTAAGAGACAGATTTAGACATTTGCTTATACATTGCTTAGTTAGCATAAGGAGAGATGAACCCAGCAAGTACTACATTCTACAGTTAGCCATCTATATTTACCTTAACCTTCATGGCAGAAACATGGCCAGAGAGCAAGGCAGAGCATTCTTTGACTTGTGAGCCAGAACTGTGCAAATAGGAATTAGAAAATTATAGGTCAAAACACAATTTTAAGTTTACATGAAGTTAGTAACTTTGATTCAAAATAAATAAAACAGGAGTAACGTCAGAGAACATGGTGCAATAGGAAGCTCCAGGAATCTGTCTCTCCACCTAAACAACTATTAAACTATTAGAAACTGTCTGAAGTAACTATTTTGGAACTTTTGTGCCTAGTTGAACATTTGCAGTATCAAGGGAGGAGTTTGATGAAGAGGCTCATAAATTTTGGCTAATTTTAGTAAATTTTAGCCTTCTACTCAGTAATAACCCCTGTTCTCCACACCTGAACATTGCAAGGAGCCATGGGGACTGCTGCACGTGTTCCTGGCATGGCTGACTGAAGCCAGGGCAGGCAATAAGGACCTTTTCCTCTAAATATCAGGGTTATTGATGATTTCTGCATTTGGTTGCCGAGGGGAAGGCACAGAGGTGGGCTACCACTGTTTCAATCCCCATCAGTCGAAGTGGCTTCTAGAGGATTTAAGTAAATATAGTAGCATGTTTGTTCTTCCTCCATTTTAGGAAGCAGACATATAATAAAAATTTTTTTCAGGTAACTGGTTGATCACAGACAGAACAGAAATTTCAATGACCATGCATAACAGGGAATACACACTTTGCAAAAATAGTTTGGAAAAGTCATGAACAAGTAACTCCAAACCCCAACAAGCAAGATTAAATGATTTCCAAAAGCAAAAGAAGTAAATTAACAGAGTTACCATGACATAATACTAATAATGTCCAGTTCTCAAAAAAATTATAAGGCATACAAAAGAAAGTATAACCCATTCACAGAAAAAAATCTAATAGACACTATCCCTGAGGAAGCCCAAATATTAAAATTATTAGTCAAAGATATTAAGTCAGCTGTCTTAAATATATTCAATGAACTAAAGGAAACTATATGAAGAGCTAAAGGAAATCTGAAACATAAAATATGAACAAAATTAGTATACCAAGGAGAAGGCAGAAATTGTTAAAAAACAAAAACAAATAGAAATTCCAGAGCTGAAAAGTACAATGCTCAAAATAAAAAATTCACTAGAGAGGTCTGACAGCAGCTTTGAGCAGAAGGAAGAAAGGATCAGAACAGGAGGAAGAAAGGATCAGAAAACTTGCAGATAAGATAATTGAAATAATCTAGACTTAGAAAAAAAAAAAGAATGAAGATTAATGAACATATCCTTAGGGACATGTAGAACATTGTCACGCATACCAATATATGCATTACAGAAGTCCCAGAAGGAGAAGAGAAAGAGAAATAGCAGAAAAATTTTTAAAGAGATAATAGCCAAAATTTCCCAAATCTGAGGAAAGATATAAATATATATGTCCAAGAGGCTCAATGAACTTGAAATAGGATAAACTCAAAGAGATCCACATTGAGATAAATTATAGTCAAGTTAAAAAAACTATACTACAAGGCTATAGTAACCAAAACAGGATGGTATTGGTAGAAAAGTAGACACATAAACCAATGGAACAGACCCAGAAGAAAAACCATACATCTGAAACCAACTGATCTTTGACAAAGCAGACAAAAACACACACTGTGGAAAGGATGTCCTATTCAATAACTGCTGCTGGGAAAATTGGAGAGCCACCGGCAGAATAATGAAACTGGATCCCTATCTCTCACCATACAAAAAATTAACTCAAGCTGCATAAAGACTTAATTTAAATACAAGATGTGACAACATCAAGATTTTAGAAAAAAACTTCAAAAATATTCTTATGGACATTGGAATTACTCTTATGGACAAAATGAATAATCAACAGAGTAACTAGGCAACCTACAGAATGATAGAAAATATTCACAGACTATACATCTGACAAACGACAAATATCTAGAATATACAAAGAAGTCAAAGAAATCAGCAAGAAAAAACAACCCCATTAAAAAGTGGGCAAAAGACAGTTACTGAAATTTTTCAAAAGAAGGTAAACAATGGCAAAAAAATATGAAAAAAAACTCAACATCACTAATCATTAAGGAACTGCAAATTGAAATCAAAATGAGATACCATCTTACCCTTGTCAGAATGGCCCCTGATAAAAAGTCAAAAAACACTAGATTTTGTATGAATGTGATGAAAAGGGAATGCTTACACACTGTTGATAAGAATGTAAATTAGTACAACCTCTATAGAAAACATATTATCCTAAGTAAAGTATCTCAGGAATGGAAAAATAATACCACATGTACTCACTTATAAGTGGGAGCTAAACGATGGGTATACATAATCATACAGAATGATATAATGGACTTTGGAGACTGAGAAGGGGGGGCTGGTGTGAGGGGGCCAAGGGATCAGAAATTACCCATCAAATACAATGTATACTATTCGGGTGACATTTATACCTAAAGCCTTGTCTCACGTGTCAACAAACTACTTGTACCCACAAATCTATTGAAATAAAAAAAAAAAAAGAAAAATCCCAGAGAGAATTTTGAAACCAGCAAGAGAGAAGCAACACATCATTTACATAGAACATTTAATGAGATTAATAGGTGATTTCCCCTGAGAAACATGGGGATGAAAAGGCAGTGGAATGATATATATTTAAAGGTCTGAGGGAAAAGAACTATGAACACAGAATTCTATACATGGCAAAACTATCCTTAAAGAATGAAGGAGAAAGTAACACATTTTCAGAGAACCACCTGAAAGAGTGTGTTACTAGTAGACTTGTCCTACAAGAAATGCTAAAGAGGATTCTTTAGGCTGAAATGAAAGGACTGTAAACAGTAACTCAGAGCCAGAAGAATAAAGCATACTCATAAAAAGTCAACAACATTGATAAATATAAAACCCAGAATTACTCTGTGTATAGTGTAATATGTAACTTATCTCTCTCATATGTATGTAAATATATATATAAATTATATATAATGCCTATATAACATTTAATAGGTAAATATATAAAACAATAATTATATTTTTATGTTAATGGGCATACAATATATAAACATGCAGTCTGTGACAACAGTATGAAGAAAGATGAATGGAGATGTACAGGCTCAAAATGTTTGTATAGTTATTGAATTTGTACTGACATTATTGAACTATGTTGGTATAAGTTCAAGATGCTAATTTTAATCCTCAAGATATCTAGTAATAAAATTACAAAAATATACAAAAAAGGAAAGAAGGGAATAAAAATGATACATTATAAAAAATCAAAAATTAAAAAATGGCAGTAATAGAGGAATTGAGGAACAAAGACATGTAAGATATAAAGAAAAGAGATAAATGGCAGAAGTAAATCCTCTTTTAGTAATCATATTAAACATAAAAGTATGAATCCATTTTATTAAAAGGGAGACATTGATAAATTGGATAAAAAACAAATTAAAAAACAAAACTCATCTATACGCTGTCTACAGGAGACTCACCTTAGCTATAAGGACACAAAGTAAGAAGATTGAAAAGGATATTCCATGTAAATAGTAATCTAAAGAAATTGAGTGGCTATATATTTGTCAGACAAAATAGACTAAAGTAAAAAGTTTTACAAGTACATAATGCATTGATAAAGTTTGACATGGCAAGTCAATCTAACAGTTATAAACATATATGTACTTAATATCACAGCTCTAAGATATATAAAGCAACAATTGACAGAATTAAAGGAAGAAATGGACAATTCTACAAAAAGTTGAAGAACTCAATACTCCACTTTCAATAATGGCTAAAACAACCAGATAGAAGATCAATAAAGAAATAGAGAATTTAAAGACCACTATAAAAATTAGCCCTAACAGAAATTTACACAACATTCTACCCAACAAGAGTAGAATAGGCATTCTTCTCAAGTGCACATGGAATATTTTCTTTTTTTTTTTTTTGCTTTGAAATTTAGAAACAAATTTTATTTAAGATATGAAATACAATTCCTAAAATATCAACTTTTTGAGAAAACCATGGCTACACAATAATGCATTGCCTCTATCATGTTAGAACGTGCATTAGACTCAAATACAAAAACCATGAAACAAATCACCATCCTTCAACAATTTGAGCAAAGATAGAATGCCTAAGGAACAACATACATGGACTTGCAGAGGATGGGCTGTTTTACTTCAAGCACCATAAAAAAAAAAAAAAGAGCACAAATGCATGGGTTTTCGGGTATATGCATTGAGTTGAACCTTTGGCACTAGGAATCAGGGCGTTTTGTCACGTAGCATTAACACATATTAGAAAATTGTGTAGTGTCAAAGGGATAGAACCACCAGCATTTAAGCAATGTTGTCAACTAGGCAATAAAATGTTCTACTGAATGTTTCCTCTTTGTCTAATTACCATACACTGGTAGCAACTTTGAAATGAGAAAAGGAGCATCACTCCTTTTATTTTCTGTTTAAAACAGAACAGAAAACAAACTGAAACATAAGCCCTGTTATACATTAACAATTTTAAAGAACATCAATTATACAAGAAAAGGACTAAGAACAAAAAGTGTTTACAGATACCAGACAGGTAACAGTGAGTGGTCAGTAGACCCTCACAGGGCTTTGTGGTGGTACTCAGCAGAAGCCACTTTGTAATCACTGGCAGTAAACAGAGACGCAGAATTCTTTGCCAGATATTTTAGGAAATCATGCAAATAACCCAACAATAATGCAAGGCTCTTCTCATCAAGGGGCGTATAGGCCAACATTGCACCGATTCTTACGAATAATCTCAGTAGGTGTGGCGCTCCATAAACCTGGGACATCAGCGCATCAGGGTGAGCCAAGAGGATTTCAGCATACTGGGGCCTCTCAAATTTGTAGAGCAGCTGGGTGCCTAACATCACGTTGAAATATTCTTTTATTCTTGCCACAACTTCATTAACTGCATATTCCTTGTTATTGACATTGCCCTGCGACTTCTTACAATTTGCGTACTCTTCCAGAATAGCATCTACATTTTTCTTAGCAGGGAGTTGGAACAGCTGCTTCTGCCTGGTAACCAAGTCCCAGTCCTCAACAAGCCATGGTTTTAATTCTTCCACAATCTTCAGTTTAACTTCCATTCTATTCTTAAATGCCTCTTCACTTTCAACGGTGGGGTCTGCCCGGCCTGTTTCTTCCGAGGGGGCTGAGGTGCTTCACTGCTACTGCCACCATCTCCGTTTCCAGGAGTCTTCTGTTTGTTCTTTCTTGTCTTCCTCACGGATCCTGAAGGGGGGTTCTCTGCAGAGCGACCCCCCCCCACCTTCCTGGAAGAGCTGGCTCAAGATTTTTCCGCTGCGGACCAGCTGTCTTCTTTCCTGAGGATGCCCCTCTCATCTTACTTCTCTGCATGTTGCTTCTAGTTGGTTTTTTGAAGTTGTCTTCTTCTGCAGATTGTTGTCCATGAGTTTGAGAACCCTGCTTTCTGGAACTCATTCAACCCTGTTTTTATTCCAACCAATAATCTTCCTTCTTTCCCTTCTAAGAACTCCTAGTGATTTCCCAGATGGAATCTTATTAGATCTTCTGGGATGGTCTGGAGGATGAAGTGGGAGACACAACCCAAGATTCTGTAATCAGGGATGATTCTGCAATCAGGATCAGATCTCCTGATCCTTACTGTACAGCAAACTTAGCTTTTCTGATGGTGACCTTCTTCTCCTGATCTCTGTGCACAGTGCCCTTCTGCAGGCAAATGCGCACTCGGTTAGTTTTCTGAAATAGATCATATGTTAGGTCACAAAATAAGTCTTAATAAATTTTAACAATGTGAAATTATACAAAGTATCTTTTGGAACCACAATAGAATGAATCTAGAAATCAATACCAAGAAAAACTTGAAAATTCACAATATGTAGAAATTAAACAATCCACTCTTAAATAGCCAATGGTCAAAGAAGAAATCCCAAGGGAAATTAGAAAATACCTTGAGGCAAATAAAGTGAAAATACGAAAACCAAAATTTATGGTATGAATTGAAAATAGTTCTAAGAGGAAAATTTATAGCTGAGAACACATATCTTAAAGAGAGGAAAGATCTCAAATCAATAACCTACTGTACACTTTAAGGAACTAAAAAAAGTAGAGCATAAGTAAAGGCCATTCGTATGATTCAAAAGAGTAAAAGATTTTCCTGAGTCCTCACTGAATTCACTAATCATAAAGGAAAATATTTATATATATGTAATTACACTGAAATTCAGAACCTGTCATCATAAAAAGGACACTCTATGTGTTGGCAAGGATGTGTAGCAAAGGACACTGGCCTATGCTGCTGGTGTAAGGATAATTTGGTACTCTTACATTAGTTTAGTGTCATTTCTTAAAGTTGACAATAAGCTTACCCTGTGGCCTAAAAATCACATTCCAGAACAGGTGCCAAGAATGTCATAATAGCATTTATAATAACTCTAAATGTGAAACAACCCTAATATCAGCCAATAGCAGAATAGATAAACTGTAGAATAGTCACACAAACGGGTACTATGTAGAAATAAAAGTAAACAAATTATCATAAACTTGTCTCAGTTTTGAACTATCTTCTTTATGTTTGTATGATAACACACCACACTCATTTTCTATATATTATTAAACAATAAAAAATAAAATTGCAAGAGCAGTTAAGGATATTTCTTCTGGGAGAGGCTGGGTTATGTAAGATTGATAAATATTTTCTTTATATTTTCTGAAAGAATTTCCTGTTGAGATATAAAGGCCCATCTGACCACTGGATTGGTCTGAGCCGAGAACAAGGCCAAACCTGGAAATGGATAAATGGTACTGAATGGACAAGATGGTAAGTTCTGAAAATTCTGGCAGTAATACTTGCATTTGAATTTACTTTGCATGAAATCTAAACTATTCTCTAGTTATATGCTTTAAAAATTCTCAATTTAAGATTAGTCATAAAGAAAGATAAAGATACTGCCAATTTATATGTTTCAAAGGTTTTTGCAAACTCCTGAAATCAATCCAAAGCCTGTCATGGTAAGATGGAATGACTGTAAACTGATCTCATCTATGAGATCTTGAGCCTCATCTATGTCACTTTTGAACCCTTTCAACCTTGAGCAAACCAACACATCTTCAAGTCTGTTTCTTACATCTGCAACAAAATTATGTTGTACTTGTCCTATTGATCCCACAGGGTTGATATGAGGATTAGAGGTTTTGATGAATATGATTGTACTTTTTAAACTTTAAAAGATTATATAAATGCAGGTTAAATTACTATATAAAACTATATAGCATTGTACCAACTATGTATATATATTGTATCAATCTTAGCCCATTTAGAGAGGATTATGAATGACATCAATAATATCTATTATTCATAATAAGATCATAGTTTTAAAATTTTAGGATGGGTAAAGTTTGGCATTACAGTATTTAATTTCAAATATATATTTATAGGATCTTTAGATTACTGAAAAGATTTTGGATAATGATGGAAGACTTGGATTCACACAATTTTACTTACTGTTTGAGAGATGAGAGGGTTTTGAAAATCTGCTTTATGATTATCAAGTAATCAATATTGGAAATATAACTTTATTTAGGGGAAAGGCACTGGACTGGACATTGGCAGGTTTAAAAATGGGCTTTTTCTCATTAGCTTTTGACATTGGACAGGGTGGTAAGTTTTAGAAGTCAGAGAGCTCATTCATTTCTACACTGTTGTATCTACACTGCCTAGCAGATAGTTAATCCTTTGTAAACATTTAGAATTAATTTTGATTTCTCCCTTTACATTACTGAAATAGTAATATTTTCTCTGCCAAATTCTCAAAATATTTTAAGAATCAAATATATTGTTAACTACTCAGTTGTTGAAAACTGCTCATCACTTAGAGAAATGTAAAATATTACATGATTAAACTCTAGCATGTTTCAACAATTAGCAAATTATATCACAGACCATAGTAATTTCAGTGAGTAAAAAGGAGACGTTTATAATATAAATACTGACCCAAAATGTTTGTCAGGTCATTTAAACTCAGCTGCATAGCACTGCAGTTTGGTACTAGACTGACCAGGCAAGTAGGAAGACTATGATGAAACAAGGGGCTTAGACACAAGATGCTGAGGTCTTCAATTACTTAAAGAAGCAGAATATTGCTAAAACTGTGTAGAGAAAACAGGTGTCAGACCTCTCCCACAAGCCAAATGAGGGTTTAGATGTAGTGGGAAGACCATTACGCTTACAGACATAACACAGGTTTGTTTCAGAACTCTGCATTCTTCCTACAGCTGATCTATTGTATTTCCTGCTAAGAAAAGCTCACTGACAAATTAGTGATAAATACATGAGCCAGGAGAAGATCAGGGCTTATGAACAACAACAACAGAATTGCCTGTAATAGAGCAGCATTTCTTCACTCTCCCCTTTCCCAAAGTGAAGGAAGTTGAAATAGTCTAGCTAGACCCTGTAGTCTCATGGGCCTAGATATGAATCCTAGTTTTACTTGCTATATTAGCTTGGAAAAATCCAATTTCCTTGGCTACAAAAGGAGATAATTATTAAAGTAAGTAATGATATTAAAGAGATGATATGTGTAATGCATCTTCCATTTCGAGGTTAAATTAATGTCAGTGTTCTTATTTTCTCATCTTTGGTCTCCTTGCTTTTGCAGAAATTTCCAGTGGCCAACTGCTTCTGTCTTTTCTAATGCAGGTTTCCCGTCAGAGGAGGAGGAGAGTGTGTCTATTTGAATGACAAAGGTGCCAGTAGTGCTAGGCACTACACGGAGAGGAAGTGGATTTGTTCCAAATCACATACATATGTCCAGATGAAGCAGCAAAACCCTAACTAATCTTCAGAAGCAACATTGGAATGAATAACCTCATTAAAAAATAGAATTAACAAACACTAGTGAGGGCATGGTGAAAAAGGAACCCTTGTACACTGTGGGTGAGACTGTAGTTTGGTGCAGTCATTGTGGAAAACTGTGGAGGTTCCTAAAGAATATAAAAATAGAACTACTATATGACCCATAGATTCCTCTTGTGAGTATATACCCAGAAAAAAGAAAATCACCACTTTGTAAAGATATCTGCACTCCTAGGCCAATGTCTATAAGAGCTGTTTCAACATTTTCTTCTAGAATTCTTATAGTTTCATGCCTTAGGTTGAAGTCTGTTATCCATCACAAGTTGATTTTTGTGAGAGGTGAGAGGTGTGGATCCTGTTTCAGTCTTCTACATGTGGCTATCAATTTTCCCAGCACCATTTCTTGAATAAGGATTTTTTTCCCCAGTGTATATTTTTGTCTGCCTTGTCAAAGGTCAGATGGCTATATCAGGATGATTTTATAACTGGATTCTCTGTTGTGTTCCACTGGTCTATGTGTCTGTTCTTGTGCCAGTACCATGCTGTTTTGGTTAATATAGCCTTGTAGTATAGTTTGAAGTCTGGTAAATTGATGCATTCCAATTCGTTCTTTTTGCTTAGGGTTGCTTTTGCTATATTGGGGTCTTCTCTGGTTCCATACAAAGTGTAGAATTATTTTTTCTAGATCTGTGAAAAATGATATTGGTATTTTAACGGGGATTGGTTTGAATCTGTAGATCACTTTGGGTAGTACAGACATTTTAACAATATTGATTCTGACAATCCATGAGCATGGTATGGTTTTCCATCTGTTTATGTCCTCTGCTATTTCCTTCCTCAGTGTTTCTTAGTTCTCCCTGTAGAGGTCTTTCACTTCCTTTGTTAAATGTATTCCTAGGTATTTTATTTTCTTTGTTACTGTTGTGAAGGGTATTGAATCTTTGATTTGGTTCTCAGTTTGACTGTTGTTGGCATATAGGAAGGCTACTGATTTCTGTACATTGATTTTGTAACCTGAGAGTTTGCTGAATTCGTTTATCAATTCCAGTAACCTCATGGCAGAATCTCTGGGGTTTTCTAGATATAAGATAATATCATCAGCAAAGAGCAGTAGTTTGACCTCTTCTGCCCCCGTTTGGATGCCCTTGATTTCCTTCTCTTGTCTGATTGCTCTGGCTAGGACTTCCAGCACTATGTTGAATAGAAGTGGTGATAGTGGGCAACCTTGTCTGGTTCCAGTTCTAAGTGGGAATGCCGTCAATTTTTTCCCATTCAGTATGATGTTGACTGTGGGTTTGTTGTATATGGCTTTTATCATTTTTAGGTAAGTTCCATCTATGCCTATTTTGTTAGGCGTTCTGATCATAAAAGGGTGCTGAATTTTGTCAAATGCTTTTTCTGCATCTATTGAGAGGATGATATGGTCTTTGTTTTTACCTCTATTTATGTGGTGAAATACATTTATAGATTTGTGTATGTTGAACCATCCCTGCATCTCTAGGATGAAGCCCACTTGGGCGTGATGTATTATTTTTGTGATTAAGCACCTGCAATTGGTTTGCTAGGATTTTATTGAGAATTTTTGCATCTATATTCATAAGGGATATTGGTATCTGTAGTTTTCTTTTTTTGTTGAGTCCTTTTCCTGGCTTTGGTATCAGGGTGATGTTGGCTTCATAAAATGTGTTTGAGAGGATTCCTTACTTCTCAATGTTGTGGAATAATTTCTTCAGGATAGGTACCAGTTCTTCTTTGTAGGTATGGTAAAATTTGGGTGTGAAATCATCTGGTCTGGGACTTTTTGTTTTTAAGGAACTAGATTATTATTATTATTTTTTTAAGGAGCTAGATTATTTTTTTAAGGAATTTGTGTATTTTCTTCTTCACTGTCAGGGATGCCTGTGATTCTAATGTTAGGCCTCTTCACATAATTCCACATTTCTTGTAGGCTTTGCTCTTTTCTCTTATTTCTCTGCTTTGTTTCTGCAACTGATTTGTTGAATTGCAAGGTGTTGTCTTCAAGCTCTCAGTTTCTTTCTTCTGCTTGATCAAACCTATTCTTAAGGATTTCCACTGTATTTTGTAATTCCCTGGATGAATGTTTCATTTCCAGAAGTTCTGCTTGATTTTTCTTTAATATTTCAATTTCTTTAGTGAAATTTTCATTCATTTCCTGCATTCTTTTTGTGGTTTTTTTTGTGTTGGGTTTCCATTTTATCTTCCATTTCATTGAACTTCCTTATAATCTATGTTCGAAATTCTTCATCTGCCATTTCAATATTCTCATTTTGGTTGGTGTTTATTGCTAGAGAGCTGGTGTTCCCTTTGGGGATGTCCTTTCTCTTTGCTTTCGCATACTTCTGGAGTTCTTTCACTGGTTTCTGCTCATCTGTAGCAGCTGTTGCTTCTTACCTGTGGATTGTCTTTTGTTTAGACACTGACATGTCCAGTTTAATCTCTGAGTCAGTAGGTGGTGCTTGTGGGTGGGAATGAACCACACCCTGTGTATTGAATCAGTAAATGCAGTTAAGGGGCATGTAAATTTATCTTCCTCTCAGTCGGTGGTGCTTGCCAGAAGGAACCAACTGCAATGTTGTTTTACTGGAGTCTTGTGACCAGCTCTAGTTTCTCTGGAGAAGCTCTCTAGTGCCCCAGGTGGTGGTGGAGCCCTGGGACTTCCAGTTGTGTCCTATTCTCCACCTCAGCATAGTGGGGTGGGGGAGTGAGGCTGGGTGTGGTTGAGTTGGGTGAGCCTGCCCTCAAGCTCCATGAATGCTTTTAGCAGGGGTCAAAATTCTGTTCATCTCTGGGCAAAGCTGCCAGGGAGGGGCTGAAGTGGCCTCACTCAAGCAGAAAGTCTGCGTGTGGAGGCAGGGCTGTCTGAGACCTGCAGTCTGGCAGTCTGGAGCAGGCCTTGGTTCTTTCCACCCTCCCTTGTTCTGTGGTTTCTCTTGGGCCTCTGCTGGTAGGCAGGACCTCAAGCCAACAGAGCTCCCCCACCACTGTGATGCAGACCAAGAGGTTCCCTGCCAAGGATCCTGGCCTGAGCTGGGAGTGCAGCCCTCTCATTGGAGGAAGGGTGCCCCACAAGCATGCCACAGCTAGAAACCACATACACTGCACTCTCCCCCTTGATCTGCCACTGCAGGCACCCCACCTCACAAGACTAATGCACAAATATCCTCTACATGCCCCTGGACAATGTGATCAAGACCTGGGTATATGGGATCTGGCCTGCAGGCCTGTCCTCCAGGCCCCATAGATCAATTCCTGTCCATGCCAGGGAGAAGACTGCTGGTCCCAAGTCACCCATGTGGTGCCCAAGCTGGTTCAATGTCCCTCTGCCTCAGGGTTGCCCTGGTCTGCTGGAGTCACTGGGTGAGCAGCACCAGGAAGGGCCAGCTGGTAGGGAGCTCACAGTCCAAGCACCCCTCAGTCCACTGCAGGACCCCAAAAGGAAACGTCCAGGCCTCATTCCCTGTAGATACCTCTGTGTGGTGGCTAAATTCTTTCTTTCAGCAGCCACAAGCTAGGGAAGGGAAGGGGAGAATAAAGGTCTAGGTGAAGGAAGGTCTGCACACTGGTCATCTCCAACCCTCTCTCTGGGAAGCAGTCCACCCAGAATGACTAGGCTCTGGAGTCATGCAGATCACCTGAGACCCACTGGACCCCTGTGGCTCCTGTAGTCTGGGCCAGAGTTGGGAAATGTCTGTGTGGGGATGAGCAAGACAGAACCTGAGCAGTGGGTGCCCCCTGAGGAGGACAATGGTGCCTGGTGGGTAGTGAAGCAATATGGCACCTGCTGACCGGCTCAGGTCTGTGGCGTGGGAGGAACCCTGGAGGCTGGGAGCCTGGTGCCCTCTCTGCAAGAAGGTCTCCGCTAACTGGTGGCAGCAGTGTCTGCACTGGTGTCTGCAGATCTCTCCAGCATCTTGGGAGCCCATCAACAGTCCGAGATGCAAGGGAGGGGAATTTTAACTGCTCTACCTACTGTTCTTGCTGGTCTCCAAGCCTCTCAGGGCTTAATCCCTGCTGATGCCTTTCTCCTTCTAGTTCTATTCCACAACCTCTTCCCGTGGAGTCTCCTGTAGGTTCAGGGACCCTTCCTTCTGACCCTCATCTGATCTATGTTTGTCTGTCTGTTTGTTTTTTTTTCTCTTTCTTTTAAAATTTCTCCTTCTTGCAGAGACACTCTGGCTAGTGGTGTCTCTGATCTGCCATCTTGCCTCCTTTCTCAGGGGAAATACAAATTATAACCACAGTAAGATAGCAACTCACACCTGTTAAAATATTTGAATTCTTACCTATTATCTTCTGAAGGAAAATGAAGATAAGCTATGTCAGATTACCTTTCCAAGTGCAAGAATCTGTTTATTTCAGTTCCTCTTCTAAATCTCTGTCTAATGTAATTGCTTCATTTGCAATTCAGTGTTTCTATTTTAAGATACCCAGGTCCAGACTTGTGATTACATAACTCCAGATGATACCAGTATATAATGATCTGAGAGGCCAACTGTTTCCTATTTTTGAGGCTCATGGCCTTTTGTTTCCTAAGTTTACACATTTTTGCTCTCAGCAGCACAATTTAACAGGACAATGACCTTGATAACCAGAGTGGGAACAAACTCAGGCCTAGGCTATTTCCCTGCAGTGATTGGCAGCCCTTAGAGAAATTCTCATACCTTCAGCTTTGCTTCTAATGCAAAGTTTTGAAAATTTTAAAGAGTTATACCTGGATTGAGCTGCTTTGGTGGAAAGAGTACAACGAGGCTTCCTGTGGATAGTGTTGCTAATTTCACAAATAAAAATACAGTATAATTAGTGTTATGTTTACATTTCAGATATGCAACAAATAATTTTTTATTAGTATTTTCCATATACTATTTGGGACATACTGACAAAGATTCTTTGCCTGGTCAAATTTTGGTCAGGTTTCTGAATCTTCTGCTAGTCCCATCTGTGCACTTCCTTGTAAAATCCAGTTTTAGCAAAGAACTCTGCTAAGTCAGTTGAGCAAGAACCCATCCATCCTTGATATCTGATCATTCTGGATATCTGATCAGGATCCTCATTTTCTACTATCACCCACGTGATATCGGATCGCACTTGACTGCCTTCAGCAAGGATCCTGTTAGGTCAGTTTAGTCAGAATCCCCCTGTGTCATGATTGTTTCCTCTTGGTAATTTTCCATCCACTCACCCCTACACTGCTCTTTGCCTATAAATTCCCACTTGCCTACACTGTATTCAGAGTTGGCCCAGCCTCTCTCCTGGACTGCAAGACCACTTTGCTGTAGTTCCTGTATCTATAGCAATGGTCCTTAATAAACTCTTTCTTATCACACTTTAAGAACTATCTTTGAATAATTTTTAACAATAAACTATTATAAAAATTACTTTTTACCTGAAATTCAAATTTAACTGGTCAACCTGCATTTTATCTGGCAATTCTACCTAAGAATCAAGTCTTACCCACTTCACTCCTGGTTAACAACAATCAGGTTCTTATTTTGCATCTTTTTTTTTTTTTAATTTCAATAACTCAGAAGAGAAGAAAAAATTCTCATAGACGTCATTCCTCCCTTTGACATCAGTAGGTAGCACTGTGCAGTACCGCAGTATTGCTGTTGGCGCTGCTACTATGAGGCTGGATCATGAGAATAACGTCAACTTGGTGTGACTCCTTCAGCTCCCTTTCCTATTTTTGAACTGCAATATGGAAGAGGACCAAATTGCATGATACACAAAACCTAGCACATAGTAGGTACTAAGTACAATTAAAAATTTTTTTTCAGAGAAAACAAGCCAATAGAATATATATAGATATATAAGAGAAGACTTATTGTGACAATTGATTTTGGAGACGGAGAAGTCCCACGATACGCCATCTGCAAACTGGAGAAGCAGAAAAGCCAGTGGTATAATTCAGTCTGAGTCTTGAGGCCTGAGAAAGTTTGTGTGGGTGATGCTGGTAAGTCTCAGAGTCGGAAGGCCCAAGAACCAGGAGTGTTGATGTCTGAAAGCAGAAGAAATGAATGTTCCAGCTCACAAAGTGACAAAGAGAGAATTCACCCTTTCTCTACCTTTTTGTTCTATTCTGGCCCTCAGTGGGTTGGATGATGCCTATTCACACTGGTGAGGTCAGGATGCCTATTCACATTGTGGATAGAACTTCCAGGCCTATGTTGAATAAAAGTGATAATGTCCATGTTGAAACAAATACAAGAAGCTGCCTTCAGTGGGTTGAATGATGGAACCAACAAAAGATATCTCCACATTCTAATCCCCTAAAGCTATGAGTGTTACCGTATTTGGGAAAAAAGATATTGCAGATGTAATTAAATTAAGAATTTTGAGATGAAAAATTATTTTCCCTTCTTGTTATGATTAAATATCATTTAATTTTAAACATAAATATGATTTATGTTATATATTAATAAAATGTATTATATATTATATAACATAATATATAATAATCATATATAATTTAATCTCTAATCCAGGAATTCATTCTGTATTCTGGAAGTATATAATTTGGGAGTATTCTATACATACTTCTCCCTTTGATTGGAACACACAATATAGTTGTAAAAAAATAACTTTTCTCTCATCAGTAGATGAATTTTACTCATGACTATCTCTAACTTCATAGCAGCAGCTGAACAGATTCCACAGGACTGCCATTCACCATCAGCACACAGGACTGGAAATTGGTGAAGAGTTGGAATTTGACCCTTGACTTTCTTGGCAGCATTAGGGTCTGAGATTAAATAGAAGCACCCAGGGACTCAGAAAGCCTCAGATCCTTCTGGACCACTCTTAGGGAAGTCTATGGCCTTTCTTTGTCACATTTTCCCTAAAATATCTAGTAAGGGCAATGGAGGGCATTTTTTGTTGCTTCATATTTTCTAAGCTCTCAAAATCCTTCTTCTCTAATTTATATCCAAAACAGAAAAATAGCTTCTGCCCAAGCATTGTCTACTATTGTTAAGGCTTGAAAACAAAACAAAACAAAACAAAACAAAACAAACAAAAATAACTCATAGTTTAGTAGATACAAGAGTTTCCTAATTCTATGTTATACATTAACATACCAAGGTCATGGTTTAGAAATAACTACCTAGGCAATTTCATTATTACATAACAACCACTTTTTTTTGTCATTTTGTATCAACATCTAACCATAAAAAAGAGTTTGCTTAAAAACATTATTTTAGTAAGGTCACTTCATTTAAAATATGGCCAAGACATTCTAATTGTGCTATAATTTCCAAGGGTACATTTCAAACTGTACTGTGGTATTAGTAGAGTCTGGGGATCAGGCTAGAGCCAACATTGCTTAATGCTGACTTTTACCACTAAATCTTTCCCTCAGTTGGCAAATTACCAGCTACACTATATTGAAAAGTCCAAATGAGGATGAAGTGATACATTCAGCATCGGATCTGTCTTATTCTTGACTTGATCTTCTCTAACTAGCTTGCAAGGTACTTATTATCATTCTGGGTGTCCGTTGAAAGTTTACTGTTGCAATTACTGTTTTACAATAAACTTGGTTCTCACCTGGATGCACACAAGGTAAAAACCAAGATGGCATGTGGTGTGCTCTACCTGGCTGCCTTTTCCATCAGCCACTCTGTGTGGATTTGCACTGGTCCATCACCACTTGAGGCCTCAGCCTGAGGCTTCTGGCTCTGGCCACTACTTCAGTGCTAGGATTTGTGGCAGGGAATTTGGCTTATGTTTTACAGCATCTGCTGAATGGGTGCAGCCCAGGAATGTGGGGTCTATGATAGTTAATTTTTTGAGTCTACTTGGCTGGGTCCAAGGGCCCAGATAGTTGGCCAAACATTTTTATGGGTGTTTCTGTGAGTGTTCTGTCAATGAGATTCACATTTAGATTGGTAGACTTTGAGTAAAGAAGTTTGCCTTCCATAATGTGGGTGGGTCCCATCCCATCAGTAGAAAGCCTTAATAGAACAAAGACTGCCCTCTGTCAAGCAAGAAGGAATCCTTCCAGCAGACAAGCCTTCAGGCTTGATCTGCAACACTGGCTCTTCCCTGGGTCTGCAGCCTGCTAGCCCACCCCGTAGATTTTCAACTTGCCAGCCTCCACAATCTCATGAGCCAAATCCTTAAAATAAATCTCTAAATATACACATCCTATTGGTTCTTTCTCTTTGGAAAACTCTGATTAACATGGGGAGTTTGCTCCCTCCAGGACAAACTTTCACTAAAGGCAACAGGAAACAGAAAGAACTGCAAGATACTTTCCCTGTATATTTTCTCTCCCCTTAGCTGGACCATGTGGAAGCACAATAGTTTGATGGAGGCTCTCTGAAGGCATCCTGAAAGAATAAACAATCTGCTCAGCTTCTTTTAATGAGATAACTTAAAAAAACTTTAAGCTCTTTTAAGAACAAAAATACCTTAATTTTTTTAATATATAGACTTAGATTTTTGCTATAAAGTTTATAGTTTTTCTCTCAATGTATAATTTAAAGAGTTGATAAAGTCTGAAAATAATTTTTTTAAGGATAAAGCCGAACTTTTCCAATGAAAAATGTCTCAAATTCAATAACATTATTGAACTGTGTTATTCAGACCAGAGAATAAATAACGTTCTCTAGGTGGTTGACATGCGCATGATGTTGAGAATATGAAGAATTGACTTTTATGAAACATTCTAAAATGTACTGGTTATAAGATTTTGAATTATTCCCAGAACCACTATGAGACTGTTTCTTCAGCTCTAAAATCAATGTAATATTCATAGCAACTAAACTTCATAAAATTGGTTTACATTAAGTAATAAATATAGCACAAGTTTGAAAATTGTAATATTCTATAGAAAAGAGTCCTGGCCTGTAGTTGAGCTGGCTGCATGGCATAAGACTTAGGCCATCCGGAAATTGCTGACCACCTCATCCCAGAAAATGAGTTCCTAGTCAAAAATTACTAAATATATGAGGAAGATCAACAACAACATTAAAGAAAGTCTGCAATCTGTATGAACAAAATACTTTGCATCTGAGGCAAGACAACTGATAGAGCAGTTTTTAATAAATAAACAAACAAACAAAAGAAGTACAACCTGACCCTATCAAAAAAAGTTTCAAAATGATTATCTTATTATATCTAAGGAGAAGAAGGAGTAGTGTATAACAGCAGTCCCCAACTTTTTTGGAGACAGGGACTGGTTTCATGGAAGACAGTTTTTCCATGGACAGCATGATTCAAGCACATTAGATTTGTTACATTTGTAGCCACTCCCCACTGCTAGCATCACCGCCTCTGCTCTACCTCAGATCGCTGTCAGGCATTAGATTCCCATAAGGAGTGCTCAACTTAGATCCCTTGCATGCGTAGTTTGCAGTAGGGTTTGCACTCCTATGAGAATCTATTGCTATAAATACAGATGAAGCATTGCTCACTTTTCCGCCACACACCTCTTGCTGTGTGGCCCGGTTCCTAATAGGCCACAGACTGGTATTGGTCTGCTGCCTGGGAGTTGGGGACCCCAGGTACATAAAACAGACAAAAACAGTATAAAAAGAAGCTGATTGCAATTTTGAAAACAAAAATTATTGTTTAAATATTCTTATTAGACAGGCTAAATGTAATTGTGGACATAACTGACAAACAAAATAATGGTGGAGCAGGTTAGGCTAAAGATATCACTCAGAATGCAAAATGGAGAGATGAAGAGTTGACAAAAATAAAAAAAATTAAGAGCTATTTATGATTGATGGAGAAACTCAAATATTTATGCTGTGATCTGAATGTTTCTGTCCTCATGAATTTCCTATGTTAAAACCTAATCCTCAGTGAGATAGTATTAAGAGGTGGGGACTTTAGGAGGCGATTAGGTCGTGAAAGCTGAGCCCCATGACTGGGATTAGTGCCCTTAAAAAGAGGCTACAGGCCAGGCACGATGGCTCATGCCTATAATCCTAGCATTTGGGGAGGCAGAGGTGGGAGGATTGCTTGAGGCCAGCAATTCAAGACCAGCCTGAGCAAGAGCAAGACCTCACCTGTGCAAAAATTAGAAAAATTAGTAAAATTAGCCAGGCATCATGGTGTACACCTGTGGTCCCAGGTACTTGGGAGGCTGAGGCAGGAAGATTACTTGAGCCCAGGAGTTTGAGGTTGCAGTGAGCTATGATGATGCCACTGTATTCTAGCCCAGTAGACAGAACAATACCCTGTCTCAAAGAAACAAAAAGGCTACAGAGAATTGCCTTGCACCTTCTACCATATGAGGACAAACCTGGTAGGTGCCTTCTATGAGGAATGGGCCTCACCCAACACCGAATCTGCCAGCACCTTGATCTTGGACTTCCCCACCTCTAGGACTGTGAGAAATAAATGTTTGTTGTTTATAAGCCACCCAGTTTATGGTATTTTTGTTATGACAGCCTGAACAAACTAAGACACTTCATCTACTAGAAGTGCTAGAATGATATAAGAAAGAAATGAGAGGAGAGTAACTACTTGAAGAACTCACAAGATGGATAGAAATACCATCACTGGACCTGAGCTGCGGGTTTCTTTGTCTGGTGCCAAGGACACCATAGCTACAAACATGGGGAATATATTTGCTATTATCTTCAGGGATCTATTTGGAAAAATAGAAGGAAGAAGAAGGAAGAAGAAGGAAGAAGAAGAAGAAGAAAAAAGTATCTAATGGTTGGCCCAAGTTGCTGCTGTAAAAATGACTTCTATATGCCAGTTGAAAAATGGTGAAGTAATAGTTTTTGTTCACAGTAGAGATTTTAATGTAGAAATTGAAGAATGCAAAATCATTAGCTTCATCCTGTGAAATGTGGGTGGCCAAGAAAAGATATAGTTCCTATGGTTTTACCAGTGTCAAATGTACTAGTGGTTGACTATCATAGGAGAGAAAGGCTGAATGAGAAATAGGCAAAGTTCTTAACCCTTGATGCATTTAAAATGATGCCTTATCAGCATTTGTGAAGAACAGATATTTCCATTGATTAAAAAAATTAAAATCACAGTTAAACTAAAACTAGATTTTCAATACTAAAATTATATTAGCTTCTGTGTCACCACTGGGTTCAGGTGATGTGGAAGACGAGATGCCCTTGATTGTTCAGCTCATAATTAAAATGTTTTCTCCTCACACAAGCCTTCTCCCTAATGTAGGGAAGTCACTCTTTGCCTGAGCCAGGTATCAGTGTAGTATTTTTCAACTCCCATCCATGCTTTCCTTACTTTCTCTGGATTAATGGGCTAGAACCTTTAACCTTCCTCCCTTGCAGTGAGCTGATGTTAGGCTTGTGAGCAGAGGACACTAGAGAGACATTGTGGGAGGGAGAGGCTTCTCCTCTTGGTTTTGATTCTTCTATTTTGTCTTCTCTTTTTGTTCTTGCTATACTTTGAACAATGTATAACATTAACATAAAAATTGGTCAACAAACATGTGGTAACAAGCAGAAACAAAACCCAAAACTATTCTGGAGTAAGAATATCATTCAGCCATAAAAAAGGAATAAATTGATACATGGTACAATGTGGCTAACCCCTGAAAATATTATGTTAAGTGAAAGAAGCCAGAAACAAAAGATCACATACTGCATGATTCCATGTATATGAACTATCCAGAATAAGCAAATTCATAGAGACAGATGCAGATTGGTGATTGACAGGGGCAGGGGTTGGACATGGGGAATGGGGAGTAACTGCTTAATGAGTATGGGGTTTCCTCTTGGGGGGCTGCAAATGTTTTGAAATTAGATAGAGGTGGCGGTTGCACAGCATTGTGAATGTACTATATGCCACTGAGTTCTTCATTTTAAAATAGTTAAATTTTATGTTATACTCTTTTCACCACAATTACAAACAAAAACTATTCTGGAGTGATATTTCTGTAATGTGGAAAAATCCACACTGAATGTGAGTTCTCAAATAGAAAATGAAAAACACCATCTGGGAAAGTCAACAGAAGCAGCAAACAGGAGGATTAGAATCATAAAAACCCAAGATGATGTAAATAAACTCAAGCATTAAGAAGTAAAGGAAACCATAAGAAAAGAACAAGACTATGAAAAAAGAACAGGTGAATTGTTAAAATAACTAAATAGAAGTTCTAGAAATCAAAAATAAAATAGTTAAAATTTGTAATGAATGTATTGAATAACTGAGTAAATTAAACTGAAGGGATAGTCAATGCGATGGAACTTAAAGCTGAGGATATCAAGAGATTTAAAAATATGTAAGAGATTAAAAAATAAGACTTGGATGATAGATTAAGAAGATTAAAAATAATGTCTCATAAGAGTTCCAGGAAAAGTAAATGAAATATTAAAAAATAGAGACAGGTAATATTTGAGGAGTCAATGACCAATAATTTTCCAGAATTCTCATTATTGGCTATTGAAAATATAAATTGTTACAATTACTTTTAAGAAAAATACATCAATATCTAATAAAGGTGAAGATTGTGCATAAACTATGAGCCTGAAACCCTAGTTGTAGTTTTCTACTAGAGAGAAAGAAACTCTTAGAAGACTAAACATGTGTGCAGTAACGTACCATCCAGCATTGTTTATAACAGAGAAAAACAGATATTAACTGAATATTTTACAGGAAAAGTCTTTTGACAGACTGTGTTTATACATTAGAGAATTTGTGTTTAGTCATGAGGACTGCATATTACTCAGTAAATTAAACATTGGATTAATTAAATTTTATCAGAGGAAAAAACTTGTTAATTGAGTTTAAAATAAAATATATGGATTAATAAGTAAAGACATAAATACTTTACTAATTTTATTAAGGTCTGCTGAAACAATGTCTTCAGAATAAAGTCAAGTACTATTCAACAGAATGTCCCATTCAGAGCCTGATTCAAAATCAGTTATGTTGCATGCAGTTGCAGTGGGCTTGATTATTTGATTACTTCAAGGCTAAAAATATTAGATTAGAAATGAAGGATGAGAAAATGCCCAGAGAAGAATTATGAGACTGAGGAGCAGTAGATGAGAGATGGGAGAAAAACAAACAATACAAAGCAGATGTATTTACACAAAAAGGCTTGTCACTTGAGTCCCTTAGCTGAAAGGTGTAGAGTCCTATGTATCTTTGTTTTTCTAGAAGTCTGCACTATATTGCAATATTGTTTTAAAGTTCATGTTCAAAGTGGATCATTGTCACAAATTTCATTTTGTTCCATATGTCCTGTTCAACATGTTAGGCCGAGGAGAGTGGAATGAAGATTGGAGACAGTACACACATGATTGAAGAAAAAAAGATGAAGGGGAATGTTGTAGTGTCTATACTGACAGTTTGAAGCCAAGGCATGCCGCTGGGTAGGAGAACTGCAGGAGCCATACGTCCTAAAAGTGTTGTGATTTTCACAGAGCAACACTTATGGGATTACACCAGAGTTTGTTTGTTGAAAATACATTTAAATTCATTTTGACATCCTTCAGAGAAACACCGTTAGTTCAGAAGGCAGCACACTGTTCTTCTTGGCTGGCCCTGTGATGTTGAACCTACAAATTGAAAATGAAGAAATATATTACGGTTTGGTATTGGAATCCCTCCTCTGCTTCCAATAGGCTTTTGACTGTGACATTTCCCTCCCATTTTAAATGTCATCCCTTTTTTAAACATAAACTTTTTCTTTTAAAGCAGTTCTAGAGTTACAGTACAATTATGGGGACTGTACAGAGACTCCCCATATACTACATAATCTACATCCAATTTCCTCTATTATTAACATCCTTACATTGGTAGGACTCACTTATTACAATTAATGACACCCCACTGCATGCATATGTAATGATACGTTACGTTACTGATATGTTGTTATTAACTGAAGTCCATACATTACTCATATTGCCTTAGTTTTTACCTAATGTCCTTTTACTCTTCCAGGATCCCATCCAGGGTCCTTCATTGCACTTGGTCATCATGTCCCCATAGGCTCCTTTTGGCTGTGACAGTATGCCATCTCTTTGTTGTAAACATACAAATCCCTCTTTAGAGAAATCCCTTAGAATGTTATCCTGGAATGTCCCCAGTGCTGTTTTGACCAGAAAGAGAATTTCCACTCTGTTCTTCTCTTTTAACTGATCTCATGTGTAGGCAGCTGCACGTCTCGCCTGTGCCTGTCTCAGGGCCCGTCTCGGTCTTGTTTGTTGATCTATTTGTTGGACTCCATCATGCTGGGGAAAGGAAAGGTTGAAGGAGGGACTTTTATTTTTGAGTTGGCTCTTAAACATCTAAGATTATATCTAAGTTTGAGGTTGACATGATCTTTTCATAAACTGAATCATGTTTCCTTTGAAGGAAGTCATAGTTGCCATCAGCACATAACCGTCAAGAGGCCCTAGGTACGCTGACAGCAGCTAGCTATCAGAGAAGCTTGCAGAGAGAAGAGGCTCAGACATCCACAAAGCATTTTATGGAACACCTAGTACATGCTAAGCATTGGGTTAAGCACTGGCACTACAGCAATGAAAAAGATAACACAATTCTTGATTTCTTGGACTAATAGATTATTCATTTTAAGAAGAATGATAAATGTATGAGTAAATAATTGACAGATTCCACATGCCCTTATTAAAGGTCAGTTTTAAGAAATACTCAGAATTGTAAAGAACATGAGGCACTGTTTTCCACAGTTCCAAATCTTCCCTGCTGATGAAGTGGAAAGTCCACTCAAAACATATCATTTCTTGAATTTAATATGTTTGATCTCTAGAAATGGCCAAAGAAAGAACTCTAGAGAAAAAAAATACTGAAGAATACTCAAGAAACCATTTGAATAAATATGACATCTTAAAATTTTTGAGCTAAAAATGATCAGAATGGAAAGAAAAAAATGAATAGCTAGCGTGACTCAGAACAATTGTTTTTCTTACTTATTTATAAGTATTTCTTGGCCTTAAGCAAAATAACACAATATCTGTGTAATATTATCTAGAGGCATTAGTACCTTAGCAGGGGTGTGACAGGGTTTTTTCCATAAGATTGAAGATAAAAGCTTTGAGAGAGCTAATTTTTCCTTCATGAGAACAGGAGAAGATTAAAAATCTCAGGGAAATCCACAAACAGGGACAGTGAAATCTCAAAGGCTGAGCTCCAGAGGGCAGAAGAGAGAGAAAGAAACGGTTGTCTGCTCTACTGTAAGGAACTAAGAAACGCCAGCCACGTGGAGGGTATTTTGAGAGAATGATGTGTCCTATACGCTGTGAACCTACCCTTCAAACTTCTCTACACACCTTCAGTGCTGCTAATACTTTGGAATAAATGGATTTGTTATGGTGACTGGGAATGGTGTTGAGTTCTGCTTTAAGAATGTCATAGGGTGAAAGTAAGAACTACTTACAGGGACAGCTGAGATTCAAGTTCCAGTCAACATTATAGCACAGGACCAAGGAGATAAAGATGGAAACCCTGTGTGAGGAGTAGACCGCTTCATGTCTGAGAAAGAAAAAATTCTCTACCCTTGAAAGAAAAAAAAAAGAAAGTAAAATCCTCAGCATTTCTGGTAACATACTTGAGCAATTTTCTGACAGTCTTTTTGAAAGCAAAATCATTAAATATCTCTGCTCTTTGACCCCTACCAGTGCTTAGGAGATAATATTTCATTACATCCCTATCTAATGAATCTATGGAGTTGAAGCCTGGAGATATATTGGTTTTCCTGGCAAAAGAATATAGTGCTATGGAAGGAGAAAATTTTGTGTCAGAGGAATACGAGGTAAGGTTATTTGGAAGAGGAAATTATTTGGAAGTTACTTGACTTCCTTCTCTCTGAGACACCACCTCCAAGCTTAATTTCCACAGCTTTTCTTTTGTTATATTCAACAATAGCTGCTCAAAACCAGGCTATGAGTGATGGGATAGATAGTAGCTCCCACTACTCACAAAGTCCTCCTCCACTTCCTCCACACCCTCAATCCCGTCTCCGACTGTTCGGTGTTAGTGCCCACTCATGTCTAATTCACCTCTGGCTTTACTTCCTCAGGCCAACTCATCATGACCCTCCAGCTAAGCTCATTGAGAGGAGGGACCTGTCTGCTTTGTCCCTCAGGAGCCAAAATAGCACCAAGCACGCAAATGCTCACTGAGTGATTCAAAATACCCTTCTTACAATGGATTATTATTTGTTTTTGTTAAGTCACAGAGGGAATAAAGTAAAAATATAATTGCAAGCATGACCCTTTTTCTGATTACATCAGTCCCCCCCTTCTCTTTTGTTTTGCTTTCCAAGGGTTCAGGTACTTGCAAGCAACCATAGTTTGAAAATACGAAATGAAAAATTCCAGAAATAAACAATTCATAAGTTTTGAATAACTTTTATTATGGTATATTGTTATAACTTCTATTTTCTTAGTTACTAATACCATTGTTAATCTCTTACGGTGCCTAATTTAAATTAAACTTTATCAAAGGCCTGAGAGCTGAACTGAAAGTGCACAGACACCAGGAGGGAAGAGGGAGAGGGAAGCTGAGGGAGAGTGTGGCAGGGGCCCAGACAAGGAACTACTGAGTTCCCTCCCCCGCCACCCAGAACCCCCACCTTCAGAGAGAGAAAAAAACAAGAGCAAATATAAGGCAGTACACCACTTCCTCCCCACCCACATTTAGCAAAACACAAACACATTTACATCCGCTGCTTTTATCACAGAAAAGTTGGTTTTACCAGAAACATTATCAAATCTACTACTGTTCATGACAGTAACCCTATGATGGACTTGATATTCCTGCATGCACAATATCATTCAATCCATCAAGCTACATAGTTGAGGGCTGTCAGCCCTGAAGAACCCCATCGTCTCTAAGCCAAATAGATCAGTTGAAATGTTGGAAAATGTTTATTAAAAAGTACCTAACTGCCCTGGAGGGGTGCTTTTTCACGTGTGCAAACGACACACATGGCTAGCAGGGGCCTTGTTCCAGCCCCTCAGAGTTCACAGGGAGCAATCTCAGAGCTGAGTTCTCTGCAGCTGTATCTGCCAAGACAACCACAGCCCCCCGGACTTATTGGGGGCATACACATCAACAGCAGCACCTCAAAATGTGAGGTGGGGGTGGGGAGGTGGTTGGTTATGCAATCCCAGCATCTTAGGACTGGAAAGGCTCCTCTGACTTTGCTCAGCATGGAAGTGACTCTTCTGAGAGCATCCAGTACACAGGTCAGGGTATTACGGGGTAGGAACTGGCTGCCAGGTTGGAATCTTTGACTCTCTGCTTATTACCTCTGCCACTCTGGACAAGCTACTCAACTTCTTTGTACCTCAATTTTATCTTCTGTAAAATGGGCCAAAAAATGTAGTTGTCACAGACAGTTTTGTTTTGCTCTGACATTCGCCTGAAGGCTCTGCAATCAGACAGAGGTCAGAGTTTGTGACTTCAGTGAAGAAGGACCACTCAGAGCCCACAGAAAAAAAGTGTACCAGGTACTTCAAACTCCCTGCACTCCAAAGAGTAGACTCTTAGGTTCAGGTTTAAATGATGTCCAGACCATTTCAGTGGGTTGATCAGAATTTCCAGAACTCTTTTTAGCTAAGAAACAGACAACTTCATAAGACTGCTAACTTAAGACCCAGTGGAACAAGAATTAATCACATAGAACTGATTGAACTGATGAGAGAAATTTTACTGTGGTTTGATGTTGTTTTCATGCTTGATTTGCTGGATCTATAACGAAGCCCTTTCTCTTTCTTTTAAAGCTATTGGTAACTATTAACAATCTAGTAGATTCTTTTGTAAACTGAAATAAGTATTTTTAAGATCTTATTTTTAATGTCTGCACTCCCTTCTCCCAAAATTCAGACATTTATTAGATCTTTACTTTTCATGGCAGTATAGTTATTTGCAAAGGTTCCAAAAACAAACAAAAAAAATAAGATGAAGAAGAAAATCCAGAAGACAATAGTGAGAGTTAGTTCCCCTGTCACTTTTGTCACTTTAAGAACTTGTCCCTGTTATATGCACCAAACATGAATTTTATCTGTTGCACACCCTACTGTTGAGGGATTATCAAACTCCGGAGCCTTCGACTTAAGAAAATGTCTTAGAAACCCAGACCAAAAAATAGTATGCAATAGATGTCAGCAGAGAGTCCTGTCAAATATCACAAAACCTAGACATTATGAAAGGGAAAGAAAATAAGGGTTTTTTTTTCTAGTTTTTTCCAAAACAATAAGAAAAAGCAGGAGCAAACTGCAAGTGCCCCTTCAACACTTCTAATAAGAAAGCCTCATATGTTTTTTATGAGGTTCAATATAATGTCCAAACTGCACATTTCAAACTCCTGCCATGTGTATGAAACAAATCAGGGTCTCTGTGGAGCAGGCATAGTGAGATCAAGCTCCCTCCAGCTCTGTAGCACATCTTTAGAGAATTCATCTTTGAGAAGGACAAAATAAAAAGCACCATCTACACCCTCTAAAATGTTCTGTTAATACATATCTAAGTGCTACGAAAAGCCATGTGGATGCCCTGCAATCAGTGGGAGAAGTTGCTACAAACAGTACTTCAGAAAACCAAACTGTGCTGAAAGGCTGCCCACCCCAGACACCTCCCTTGCCCCTGGGCTCCCAGCCACGGACAGTGCCCTGACCCATTCTGACAGGGAAAACGTCCCTCTCTGATTGCTCAGAAGTCTGATGAAGCTAAATATCACTGAAACGTGGAATAGACTCTTTTTTTTTTTTT
>CM052440.1:77811251-77907369 GCA_028533085.1 Varecia variegata | reverse complement strand
GCTAATTTTTTCTATATATATTTTTAGTTGGCCAGGTAATTTCTTTCTTTTTTCTTCTTTTTTTTTTTTTAAATAATTTTTTTATTTTATTTTTTTTTTGAGACAGAGTCTCACTCTGTTGCCCGGGCTAGAGTGAGTGCCGTGGCGTCAGCCTAGCTCACAGCAACCTCAAACTCCTGGGTTTAAGCGATCTTCCTGCCTCAGCCTCCCGAGTAGCTGGGACTACAGGCATGCGCCACCATGCCCGGCTAATTTTTTCCATATATATATTTAGTTGGCCAGATAATTTCTTTCTATTTTTAGTAGATACAGGGTCTCGCTCTTGCTCAGGCTGGTCTCGAACTCCTGACCTCGAGCGATCCACCCACCTCGGCCTCCCAGAGTGCTAGGTTTACAGGCGTGAGCCACCGCGCCGGGCCGGAATAGACTCTTAATCGTGAAACCAAGGGGTTAATTTGATCAGGTCTGCCTGTCCTGCTTGCTCTTGGTCACTTGCTTTTTGCTATTATTATTGTTTTTGTTTCCTTTGTCCATGAAGCTGAAGGCCGTGGGAGCGGAAGGTTACTCCACTGAATGCCGAAACTTACACAACCTTCACTGGTTGCTTCATAGATAACTTTCATAAGTCACTACGGTAATGACCCCTTCAACTGTTTCTCGTAACTTGGGCCAACTCCTGCGCAGTTCAAACTAGTTGATACCATCAACTGTTCAACCGGGCTTGCGCAAATGCCCTCCAGGTGGCCTTTTCACATTGGAGGGCCAAAAGCTCCACCCTGGGATCATGCTAAGCTGCCATTTTCTGTACATACGTCCTGTGAGATGCCATGAACCCCGACTGCGCCTGCGCAGAATGAACCTGTTACTTCGTTTTCTGCAATGCCATTCACCCTTCCTCCTGCCTTACACACCTCCCACTGTCCTAATCCATAAATTTCCCTAAGTCTGATCATTCTCAGGGAGGCGGATTTGTAAGCTCTTCTCCCTCGGTGGCCTTGTGATTTAATCTTTTCCCGTTTGCAGAGCTCATGTCACAGTGATTGATTTTACTGTGTGCAGACAGAATAGACCTGGACCTGAGTGGGAACAATCCAGCCTTGAAGACGTAGATAAAAGTGAACTGAGTGCGATAGGGCAATGCCAAAAGATAAGAATAAAAATATTTTTCTGAACTCACAACATTCCTTTTCTATCTATTGATATAAGAAATATGCCCTTGCCCTCCAAAATAAAAGATCCTGACTCAGCCCTTGGCAAAGACATGACAGTCCTCACAAAACCCCCCAAAATAAAACAAGACACTAGAAACACAAATGGAGAAGGACCACGTGTTATGACAGATCATGCAATAATAAAGAGATGGCAGTTGACTGTGTAAGAAACTTAAGGTTGTTGGGTCCAAACCAAGAAAATGATGAAAATGAAATAAATATCTATCCAATTAACACAGAAAATAATATGAAAAATGGGGGGCAGGAGAACAGATGTCAATGTAGGAGGTGTTTCTAAAAGTAATGATGTGGTCACGGAAGTTGACATACTATAAAACTACCAGGCAAGTAAAACTGATATTGCATATGCTCCAAGGAAAATACTCCTCTTGTAGCTTCACCAATGTTGGATCAAAAATTAAATCAACTCAGTGTAGAAACGGAAAAAGGCAAGATTCACAGTGTAATGATCTTTTGACTCCTATAGATGGGATTGATAAGAATGTATCTGCTTCTTATATAGCAAACTATCTATTTTGTAGACAACTACAAACCCAAGCCCAAACCTTCAAATGAAGTTACAAGACAGCATATACCGAGAATTGGAATGACTACTCACCTTACACCGAACTCTTATCTGGGAAAGGAGAGTCAGGTACACAGTGCGTTGAGTGTGTTAGTGCAGTGGCTAATCTGAAAGCTACTCCCGCATTGATGGAAGATACTGGTACAACTCCATTTGTGCCAAATTTGGAGATATAAACAATATTTTGGAGTTAAAACTTAGATTGAAGGTTTCAGACCTCCATGACAAATAAACACTACTCCTAGTCCTACTAAAAATGCACATCAAAATATAGAAGTGAAAAATTATAGGCTGCTTCCCTCAGAGCAAACTCTTTTCCTTTTGTATGAAATAACTAACTTTCCTCCACAGCCTCATTTAAAAAAAAAACACTAATGCTGACATAAATCAGAAACCTGTACACATCTCTACCCTTGCAATAACTCTAAAAACTATGTCTTGTCACTAGTCAGTTAGTAGTGCTAAATCTGAAGACTGACGATTTTTCGTTCTTCACTAATATACCTGAGCTCTACTCCTTCTTGTACCCTTACTGTGGTAGAAAGGTCACAGTTTTCCCGTAAAACATGTGCTGCTCTTCACAAATCAGTGAAGTTACATCCTCCAAGACTACAATAAACAAACACATAAGGAGGGAAGACTAGTTCTATAAATAAACTAATAAACATCCTACAACTCAGAGGAAATATCCCCATTGCATCTAACTGCCTGCCCATCATTCATTTTTAAGAAACAGACTACTTTAACATTCCCAAGGTTTTACCCGAAGAGATTTGACTACAATCCATTCTGGAGTGGTTTGCTGCCAAATTGAAAAAAGTTATTGTCCCTTTAAATACAAAATCTATGAATGGACAATCAAGACTCATGTCCCCTAATGCACAGGACAGCTGTTAAAGGTTGTGCCTCCACTTTACTAACCAATTTCATACTTTTGGAGAATGTTTGTAAATATGTATTTACATTTACATTTATATATAGTCTCAGAATATAAGAATTTTTCCCAAGTATTTTAATGCCGAAAGAGAATTAACAGCATTTATACTTTTCAATATTTTTATTTTTTGTCATAAAAATGGAATATTTTGTGTTAAAACTTTAAAACTACATGTAAATGACTTTCTTTTTTTAAAAAAGAAATGATCACCTTTTGTTGGTTTTATTTGCTGATTTTTATAGATTGACTTGCATATTCTACAATGATGACCTCAAACAAAAGGATAAATTAAGCTTACATTTTTATCATGTATTAGTAGCTGGGTGGTTATGTACCTGATATTTACTACTTCAATGCTATTCTTCAACTGGAAACATTTATTTTATATTAGAGCCTATTTTATGCTGAAAGAAGGATCTAGAAAACTAAGCCTGTTAAATAATGTGTTTACTTTAAAATTTATTTTCAATGCTGAATCATTTAGTATACAAAACTTACCCTGTATTTTCTTTATGTCATTGCCAAATCAGTGACAGATTAATGGGTACCTCATAGTACTTTAGTATTTTATTAACATGTAATACTTGGCTTTTATACCTTTAGAATTTGTATTACCCACAGAGTATTTCAAATAAATAGTTTCTGTATATAATTATAACATGTTATACGCAATTATTACACATTCTATGTGCCAGAAACCTTAGAGAATTTCCTGTGACAATGTGGCTATGTTGTGACAGTTATTTCACAGTTATGTAGAGGAGAGAAATAAGGGTTAGTTTATGTCTGTTTGAAAAAATTGAAAGACTATTTGGAGTTCCAAAAATTCTGATTTCAACTCTAGTAAAATGATAAAATAAAATCATTATGAAGGTATGCAGTGGATGTCAGCTGAGAGTTCTGGCAAATATCACAAACCTAGACATCACAAAGGATAAAGAGAATAAAAGTCTTATGCAAAATTAGAAATACAAGCATCTGAACCTATACAATAATTTTATTTTATCATTTTATTAGAATTAAAACCAAGATTTTGGAAACATATACACATTCAAGCCAGAACTGCAGACAATATTTAGAATAAATTCATGAAAATGTAAATCTGATGATGTAGGCCCTGGTGACAATCTTTCCATTCCTCTCTATCCCACTCGGTAAAACCTGAAGGTTTTCCTGTGGCTCACAAGTTATTATATGATAAGGTCCCATGTACTTCTGCAAACATGTCTTTCTACAATTCTTGCTGCCTGTGGTGCACTCTCACTGTTCTCCTTGACCAAGTGTTCTGACTCAGGTCTTTGCACTTGTTTCTTCCGCATGGAAAACTCTTTCCCCAGGTCCCAACACAGCTCGTTTCTTCATTTCCCTCAGATCTTCCTCAATGCCATCTTATTGAAAGTCCTTTCCTGACCATCTTCCTTTTCCTTGCTCTATAATCACCTAAACGTGCTTTAAGTGCTTTATTTTTCTTCATGTTATTAAAATATATATTTTACTGCTTTCTATGTCCTCTCTCTAAAATGGAAAGTAAAACTCTGCTTTTCTAAATGTTTTAACAAATTGGTGTGTTTGCAGTGCCTCCAAAAGTGTCTGGCTTAGAAGTCCCAGCTCATGCAAGCTTTGTTGTCAAAGCACTTGAAAACACTTTTCCTCTACTCTCTTAGGCTTTTTTTTTTTTTTTTTTTACCTGAGATCCTGAAAATTAAACTGACAAAAAGCAGATTAACAAGAAAAAAATATTTGTTAGATGCATACAGGAGCTAACAAAAGTAGTAGCTAGCTCATTAAATGGCTAAAGTTAGAGCTGACATATCTAACTTGGTCAGAAAAGGGGAAAGGGAAGGAAATGTTGCTAGGAGGAGAAGAAATAGATGTCTTTAGGAAAGACAAATGTGTTTTTCAGGAGAACAAACTGGAGATAAAAAAGCTTGTGATAATGTCTGTTTATGCAGATAGCATGGTTTTGTTGCCTTCCTCATAACTATAAATCTTTCTGAGAGAGGAATTTGTGACAGATTTGCTTTCGGTCTTTTTGCTGAAAAGAACCACAGAAAGAGAATATAGAACAGCTTCCTTTCTCATAAGTTTCCACATTTTATCAGATAAGAGAAGCCCTGAGAAGGCCTCTTTTTTGCAACTGTTGAATTTCAAATGTCTTCAGTTTACTATAATCCTTATTCCTAAGTGGCATATTTTGGGTTGGCACACTCTGATCCCCTTCAGTCTTTTGAAGATGATTTTCTTATTTCGGTTATTTCCCTTCAATTCTGGATTCTGTTAATCTGTCCTGTCCATCTGTTCAGGTTCAGTGCTTAGATCAGGTTTGATATCCTTATTGCTGCTAAAATTCTTCTCATAGACCACCAGCTCCAGTTGCCAACTTGCTACCACTTCAAGTTCTGTAATTCTGTTCTAGGTAACCACAGACATATCATTGACTATATCATCTTATTTTTCAAATTCTTAATATAGTTTTTGACTCATATTTATTAGGCATAAACAAAATGCTTGGTTTACTGACAAGATGGCAAAGAATTTAAGAAAATGTCAACTGCCTACCAGAATCTTGTGATCAATGTGTGAGATAGTAAAGACAGGGTCCAATGGCCCTGCTATATGTGGTTTAAGTGGATAAACCTTTCTTCTGACAGGAGGCCTAGAGTAGCTTCTTGAACTGGGTACTAGTATCTTTAGCAGTACAGTGAGTGCAGGAGGTAGAGTGTGGGTTAAAGATGATATGATAATAGTTAACTGATGACCATAGAGCTATATTCCTGGAATATCAATTTTATTTGATGGAAAGTAATCTAAACAATATTATATTAAATCAAACTCACAGATATATTAAGGATTAGAATGTAATATTTGCATAAGAATTTAAGATGAAATTAATTTTTCAGGAAGTTATGCCTAGGTCTTTAAGACAAATTCATTCTCTGCTTTTGGAGGCGATTTGCTGGGAAATTGTGAGATACGTTGGCTTAGAATAGTTTTGTTGATTGTTTGCCTTTTATTCTACTACCCAAGGACACTACATACCAACTGCATTTTCATATTTTTGTTCATATAAATGTTAGTTCTATACTTTGTGCTTACTGTTTTTATAATTAGTACCTGTTGGAATATGTAATTAAGGTGTTCTAGATTACTCTTTAACAATGGTAATGTCAAAAGATTGAATTGTAAGGCATTTGGAAATTATTAAGGCTCAAGAAGAAGGGATTTACTAATTGCTAATTTCCTAATGCTGTCTAGGTCTCTATTCATTCTCCACAGTGCAGCCAGTAAGATCTTTCTAAAATGCAATCAGTGGCCGTGGCTCTCCTGTGCTTAAAATCTTCTAACTTCCCATAGTCCTTAGAATAAACTCTAAACTCTTCAACATGGTGTGTGAGGCCTTTGAGTTTTGATTTCCTACAGTAGCAGCCTCCTTTCTCATAATTCCGTTTTTCCCTTTGTACTCTAGTTACCCACTAGCGTATGAAATTCACCTCTGTAAGTTAATAAAATGCAGCATTCTCTCTCAACTTTGTCACTCTGTTCATGCCAATCCAACCCAACTCTTGAATATTTAGCTCTCCATTGCAGCTCCTCACCCTGTGAACCCTTCCAACATATTTTTGTTGTTCAGATTATACATACTAATATAACATAATAAAATTACATATAATTGATTTTAGTTGTATATCTTACACAATAGAGAAGTTAAATAGGAAATCATAAATATTGGATATTCCTATTATTTTATTCATCAAACTGCCTATTTATATTCTTGGTCTATTTTTTAAAAATTAGGGTATTTATTTACTTTTTATTTATAAGTGCTTATTATAGAATAAGAAAATTAACCTTTTCCCAGAAGCTACAAGTATTTCCTAAGTATAAACTTATGAAGTTTTGCAGAGTTTAAATATCATCAATTACACTAAAACACATTCCAGATCCTTATTTTAAGTTTGGATAATTAGTAAATGCATTCTAATTAAATATTGATGGTGATAAGACAGTGATAGAATACAATATGAAAAAGATACCAAAGTGTATATTTATGATGGCATGTTTAGCTTAAGATTTTAGTCTTTATATCTTAAGGCTTTAATAGTTCAGCTCAGAACATTGCTACATTATCCCCCATGCATGAGCTGCTGCTCTAGACTTCTCTAGATCATATGAAGGTCTTCCTTCGATGGGGGTCCCAGCACTATGGCACTCAACAATTATTTGTCGACTATTTCCATTATCATCTCCTCACCATATCAATAATAGTTCCTCACACTCTAAATAACTATAATTTTCAATGGATGGATTTCTTTCTATTTTACTGCATTGATAAAAGCCTACAGTTCTTTGTTGCTGTGGTATGTGGCTTTCAGGCAAATAAAGAGAAGAATGAAGCGAATATTTATACTTTGTTTTAGAGGCCAAATGCCACCATAGCAAAGGGCATATCAAGGCAGAGAACTTAAATTTACTTATTTCTGTTGATAACTTATGATACTGAATTTCAGAACAAAAACTAAAGAATATGTTGCTTTAGCAAAAAATGTCCCCAGCTTTGGTCTGAGGCATACCGTTGGGTATTTTTCCCAGCCAAGGGAGTTAAAACATAGTTTATTAATACACTATTTCAATGCCCTTTTTGTTGTTATGACCAATAACATAAAATATCCTGGAAAGAGGGTTAAGAAGAATCAGGGTACTTTGCTGATTCAAAACAGAAACTAACCTGAGGTATTTTCCCCAAATAATAAGATTGCTGACATTCTCTCTCAAAGAGCTCCCGTAGGCTCCATTAAAGGTTTAAAGGGGGGAGGCTCTTCTCCCCATTCATCACTATCACTCTCCCTCCCCAAGTCCTGACTGGGCTTACTGTTACCATCTTCAGCATGTAAAGTCTACATGGACCAAGGAGTATTCTTCTTTCCTAGACTCTTTTGTAGAAATGAAGAGATTTATCATAAACAGAGAGGAAACATTTTTCAAAGGTATGACTTTGGGGATTTAAGTATAAAAGATGAAAAGGTTAACAGTTTGATTTACTTTCTACAGAAAATTGGTTTAATATTTTTTGAAAACTGTGTATATTTTTGGATGTGTTGACATTCTTAAATGTTAAAATGATGACTATAATACTATCTGCTTAAAGAGTTGATATTAGTCAATTGTTGAAGATAACCAAAAAGCTTAAATCAGAAAGTTTTGGACTAACAAAGTGAATTTTTCTCCTAAAATGGACAGATTGTCCTCTGAGACCTTTATTTTTCACATGATTGCATGGGATTGGGAAATCAGTATTTCTTATTTACATCTTTTACCTCCGTTAGTCATTTACAAATGACCATTTTTGGGTAACAAACCATTTGGAGCAATTTCTTTATTAAAAAAGGCATTGTTTTTTAATATGCATTCCCTGTTTGAATATTACAATGTCTTATATCTCCTGCTTAGAGAGTGCATACTTCCCAAGGAAAGAGAAAAAACACAAAATACACACAGTTGTGCTTTTAGTAGACTGAAGACAGATAACTGAGAAGTCGTCTTACTATTAGGCGTCACTAATGTGTTCCCTTCTCCTCTAAAGATTTCAAGTCACAGGCCTGTGAAGAGAATGCCTGTGCTCTGATAACAAAAAAAAAGTGTCTTTTTGTTAAAAATGTTTCATTCAAAGTTACCGGATTTGTCAAGAAGTGATTTCTTCATCCACCGAGGATGACCTCTGAATTGATCACAGGTATTTTTCCCATTAAAAAAATTTCATAAATAATTTTTGCATTTATGTATTCTTGTAGAAACACTTTGTTTCTACAGCAAATATTTGGTGATAATGATGATATGGTGTAGATTTGTGTCCCTGTAAATCCAAGCACGCAGCCCCAACTGAGTCCTTAGTTCTACCAGATCACTAGTACTATTAATATATTGACATAGCTATCTCCCATTCTTGACAGTGGCTATTTCAGACAGAAACCATCTTTTTATTTCTTAGCCAGGCGTGGTTGTGTGTGCCTGTAGCCCCAGCTACTCAGGAGGCTGAGGCAGGAGGATCACCTAAACCTGGTATTTTGAGGTTGCAGTGAGCCATGACGACACCACTGCACTCTAGCTCCAGGTGACAGAGGAAGATCCTGTCCCAAAAAAAAAAAAAAAAAAAAAAAAGACTTAATAATATATTGAGTAGAGGGATAGAAAGCCCTGATTTTCTTGCTCTGATACACAGCAGAATTTAATTTAAAACCTTTATCTACCTAGATGAATAAAATTCACCAGGTTATCTTTGGTCCTTCAATCTGAAAGATTTTAGACTTCATTAATAGCACTTTGTTTTTTTTCAAATTAGGACAGCTTCTAAATTTTTGTATTTCATTTCTTGTTAGGTTGAAAGAAATCCTGGATGTATGCCACTCATGTAGATGTTTTATTGCTCAGATTAAAGGCTTGGTGCTCTTCTCAAGTGATATACACTCTTCCTAGTTATGTCCCATGAGGTTAACTATTGTGCATATACTGGTATTTATTGAGTTCATATCTCCAACCTAAGCTTTTCACCAGAGATATACTGTATACAATTACACAATAGACATCGATTTGTTCAGTAGCAATGTATCTGTGAGTACACACTATGTGTTAAGCACTGTTACATATGTTTATTATAGACATGGTCTCTACCATTGTTGTGCTGAGTCTAATGGTGCAGATAGATATTGAACAAATAATTACAAATTTAAGGGATGACAAACAAAGAATAGTGATAGAGGCTACAAGAATAGGTATTGAGGTGATCTGATCTATTTCAGAGGTGGGGATCAGAGTAGACATTAAAGCTGACACTTTAAGTTTGTATAGGACTCACTAGGTGAAGAATGAGGGAAGTGTGTTACCAACAAAGAGAAAATGAATATGTAAAATGGAGTGAGTGACGTCTTCATTTGAGGGAGGAAGAAGACCAGGTTGATTGGAGCATAGAGAGCAAGAGGAAACTGAGGCCAGAAAGATGGACAGGAGCCAAGTATTGCTTATAAACATGGTAAAAATTTTGAACCTTAAACTAAGGGATTGTCTCAGAATTAGAGGGAGATAATGACATATGTACTGTATTGATGGCACATTGGTTCATAAAAATATGTTGTTAGAAGAAAACAGATTTGGGAAAAAGATGTGTGTTCAATTTAAGTGTATTAAACAATCAGTTGAGATATATGCTTAAACTATGTTTAGAGTCTGTTTCTTTAAACGTCAATAAAAAATGCATCAGGATTTGGTCTCCATTTACTTCTATAGCTTTACTCTCTCTGTAGGCACTTCATTTCTCTCTGAATTTCTTCCATACCAAACTTCTTGTATTCTCTATGTATGCCATAATACTTCATGCAATATTTGGGCCTTTGCTCATAACCCTTTGTTAGGGTTATGTTCCCCAGTGCCATCCTCCCACCCTGAACTTGCAATCAAAAGGTCTACCTCTGTCCAACTAGAAAGTATCTACTTGTATTTCAATCATCTATTGTGTTAAAGCATAATCTTGTCTGTGAGTCTCCTCCACTGCAACCCAAAGAAATTGATCAACTCTCCTTGCTCTCTGCTTCCAATAGAATATCAAATTTAATATGTTATAGTTATGATTATTATTTTTGCCTCCTCATTTTCTGTCCCAGTATCTGATGATTATTTCATGTCTTTTTGCTGCATAAGTAACAACATATTTAAACAACATATATGTATATATATATGTGTGTGTATATATATGTAGAAATACATATACACATAATTATATCATCTCTGGGTAACTCCTACCCTTCTCAAGTATATATAATTTTAATTTGACTTATTGTCCTACAATTGTTTTAACCTGTGTATCAACATCTATTAAATAGGAAAAGCCTGTTTTTATTTCAAAACACAAAATCAGTCATCTGATCTGGGTCATATGAGTTTAGTATGCTTATCTTTCCTCCCCTAAATTGTATCAAATATTCCTTACTTTTGCTTAATGCTTTTAGGGAGTCAGGGAGTTTTAGAATGATAAATGACCCTAAAAACTATGTAGTCAAATACTGTGCTGTGTAGATAGGGAAACTGAGATGTTAAATGCTAGGTAACTTAATTAATCAATGGCAAAACCTAGAATAGAATCCTGGTCCTTTGTACAATATCAGTGTAGGAGACGGCATATTAATCTTTATAAATTGTCTATATCTACCTTTGTATCATTGTATCTCAAGAGAGACTTTTGAAAATAGCTTGAACCAGGGAACGAGCAAGAGGGTATGTGGGGATTCCACTGGGGAAATTCCATTCAGGGAAAGTCAGGAGCTTCTTGTGAGGATGGACTGGACTTAGTCGGTCAGCAGGTGGTCTGGAAGAAACTCTGTTTCTAACAACAAGCTGGACTTATGTCAGCTCCTTTAACAAATTAGTGGATGTTTATTTCAATTTTACATGAACCACAGAAAATAAGTTTATTGAGAAAGAGGCAACATTGTAGATGCTGTAAAGAACAATGTATAAGAATCAGAAGATCTGGATTCAGATTTAACCTAAAGAACTACTTACCTGTCTTTAGACAATTGTTTAACATCTCTGAAATTCAGTTCCTCACATATAACAAAAAAAAAGAGGATAATAATACTTTACTTGCCTACCTTTCTGGTTACTCAAAAACACAAAGAAAATATTGAGTATGAAAATATCTTGTAAAGCATAAAATACTTCATAAATATATATTTTGTCTTAAAAAAACTTTCTCATCTCCTCCTCTTCTTCTTCATCTTCTTCTTCTTTTTATTATTATTTTATTTTGCTCAGAAGAGCTAAATATCTGTCTTTACTCCAATGATATAATTTAATTAAGTAAAAAATATCAACAATGTTTATTTTCTTAACTTGACCAATAGATATTGCCTTTGCTTTTACTTGAGGGACATTTTTCTTAGCTGGTGTATAGTTAATTATAAAATTATAATTCTTGTACTATGCCCTGTGGAAGAGTAATCTTGTGCTAATATTTTTACTGTAAATATTGAAGCTCATTCATGTAACACAAGGTCAAGGTCTCTTTGGCAAACTGTTTATCCAGACTTCATTACCTCATGTCCTCTTCATAGAAATCATCATTCTTATTTGGCTCACGCCTTTTTCTCCTATTAAGTTCCATGAGAGTAAGAACCATGTTTGTCTTGTTTATTTTCAACATCTAGCATCATATTTAGTTCATACAGTAACCTCTCTCTCTCTGTATCTTTCTCTGTCCCTCCTTCATCTATATATTAATAAGTCATAATACTCAGTTTATAGAATAAGCTTTATTAATATATCTACAGAAATCATTTATATGTACATATGTACACATTTATGTATAAATTTATATATAATATACACATAAATGTATTCTAATATACATTGAGCTAAAGTATGAGAGGTGCACAAATGATGAAATATTTCACAGGAGAGTTAACATGAGCATATTTGGGAAATTGGCAACTCATCTGCTAAAATTGTGACCAGCATAGTTAGTAGAATCATAGGAAAGAAGATGAAAATGATAATAATTTTAGAGATACAAAGCTTCTCTAGATTCTCTTTTGGGAGTTATTGTGACTCTATGGTGAAGTTAGAAGACATTGCATTTCCTATAGAAAACTTTTAATCAATTCTTTAGTAATAAGCATGTTTAGAATATTGTAAAGTGCAAGATCAATATGCACAAACCCAATAATATTGCTATATGCTAACACTGATAAATGGGAAATTTAAAATATAAAATTTCAATGCTATGGATAAATATGAGAAAAATATGTAATATTTGTACACTGAAGACTACAGAATATTGCTGAGAGGAATTATAGCCATAAATAGGTGGAGAAAAATACTATTTTCATGAGTCAGAAGACACAATATGGTTAAAATGTTAATTCTACCCAAATCAATCTATTGGTTCATCACAACTCCAAGGAAAAATCTCAGCAGAATGTTTCTTTTTTTGTAAAAGTTGACAATCTCTTTCCCAAATTCATATGAAAATCCAAAGGAGCTAGAGTAGCCAAAACAAGTTTGAAAAATAACTAAGGTGGTGGACAAACATTACTTCATTTAAAAAATTATTATAAAGCTATAGTTATCAATACAGTATGGCAGTGGTCCCCAACATTTTTGCCACCAGTGACTGGTTTCATGGAAGTTAATTTTTCCATTGACTGGTGACAGGGGTGGGGAGAGGCAGAGCTCAGGTGGTGACACAAGCAATGGAGAGCAGCTGTAAATAGAGATGAAGCTATAGTGGCAGAAAGCTGGTCTGTGGTTGTCTCAGGGAGGACACACCAAACGGGGCAGGTGGGAGGAGGAGATTAAAACAGATTAGAGGAAGCATTCCGTGTTAATGGACATGCTCATCATCTTGCATGGGGTAATGGTTTCACGGGTATGTGGCATGTGTGTCAAAACTCACCAGATTGTGCACTTTAAATGCTCATTTTATTTCATGCCAACTTTACCTAAATAAAACTGTTAAAATAGCAGAAATATCAGTTATCTTTTATTCACATAGTGGGGATCTGTTTATAAGATAACTTGGATGAACGGCAGAAAACAGTTTGACACAGAGAGAAGAGATGAAGAACATGGAGACACTGACCCTCTCAGGAGGATTAGGAGTCAGAATTTGCTTACTTCACAAATAGCATCTGGAGCCTCTCATGTATGTCCAACTGACCTGGAGATTGGGAATCTCCTGAATTCATCAGCATTAGTTCATAATCTGTGTTTCTTTTCAAGCAAAAAAAAAACCAAAAAACAAAAAAACCATGCAAACTGGTTATAGTAAACATACTATGTGATGTCTCTTTTCAAGCAAAACAAAAACCAAAAACATACAAACTGGTTATAGTGGACATACTGTGTGGGGGCTGGGCCTAGAAGAAAGGATGGATGGATGGAAAGAACGTGAGCAGGGTGAATGAAGGGACAGGCAAAAATGCCTGCCCAGAGCTGCTTGTTTGCTGTGTGCAAAGGTCAGCTGAAAAGAGCTGACATGTCCTGATGATGCTGTTAAAGATGTTGGCAAACGACCCAGAACTTTGTCCTCCAGCTAAGTTCACTGTTCTAAGAATTATTAGCTGACGTCTACACATCTTGTTCCTTATCTGCAAAGAGCTATACTTGCTTGAGCTTCCACATCCTTGTTTACTCCCTGACTTCTTGTACATATCCTTGGTAATAAATACAAGAAAAACCGTAGCTGAGGAGGCCATTTTCTCCTTCAGACTTTGGTCTGTCCCCTTCTCTCTAAACCCTATGTGTTTTGAGGAATTATTCCTTTGCTGCCAGACACCGGAGCGAAAAGCTGCCGCTACAGCACTGGATTCAGGATCCCTGCCCATTACTTGGATTTAGCTTCAACAATATAAAGGGAGACAATCTAAAATGAGAATATGATGCTAATGTAAAAATTATGACTAAACTTCCTCAGAAATCAGATAGGCCACATAACTCCTTCCCCTTTAGCACATAGTTACCCCAAAATCATTGTATCTCACTACAGTCTGAGGAGCAGCTGGAGGTTGTTGGAGACTCTAAAGCAATTTTTCCCACTGTTGGACTCAGTGGAAGGGAAGTGAGATTTGGTAGTTTATGAAGCCAACACATTGGGTCTCAACACCATCACCCTAACCTACTAAAAATTTTAGTTACTTTTGATCATTATGGATCTAAGCCACAGAACTACCTTTAAATGATTTGAGCATAAAGTAACAAAAGACTTCAGTGAAAAGAACATGAGTTTGCTTTAATAATAATAGGAAGAGTCATATCTAACATGGATTGTATGTCTACTATATGGTAAACCCAGTTCTGAGTTCTTAGCTTTTATGATTTCATTTAAACTCACAATAACATTATCAAGTAGGAGCTATTGCTATCCTTAATTCATGGATGAAGCAATTTCCTTACAGTAACAGAGATTAAAAATCTTCCTTAAAGTAACACAGACTTCCTTAAAGTAACTACTTCCTTAAAGTAACACAGACGCCCATTTAACCACTCTTCTAAACACCACCGATGCTCTGTTCAGGACCATGTCATGCATATTCTCATATGCAGAACTTCTATTCCCAGAAATAGGAAGCAGTTCTCAGATTTAACAACAAAAAAAGTAACGCATTATTGGCATCGTACCAAGACAATTGTAATCATGTACTATCATTTGATATAGGTGAGGGTGGATACATGATAGTCTATATTTCAAAATCACCTGCTTGAGAGAGAAACAAAAAGTAATGGATTGACAATTTTTTAAGCTGGGCTATAAGGCATAGAGTTCTATCTATTTTTGTATGTTGAAGTTTTTATTAAATAAATATAAATATAACTTCACATCTCCAAAATAGTTTTTTCAGGAGCCAAGCAAGGGGTGTGTGTGTGTGTGTGTGTGTGTGAGTGAGAGAGAGACAGAGAGAGAGAAATTGGAGAAATTTATAACTAGGTTATATTTTTCAAACCTTTACCTTTGTGTGCCATTTTAAAACCGTAATTTCTTTTGTACCACTTGGCTATTGCCACATTAATGCTATATTACAAATTATGCCCCAAACTCTGGCTGAAAACAACATTTATTTTCATTCACTAGTCTGTCCTGTGTTGGTTGAGGGTTGTCTGATGGAGGCTGGCAACTATGAACTGTGCCCTGAACTGCAAATCTGTGCTTGTCTCCTCCAAAGTGTGTTATCTTGGGATCCAAGCTGAAAGAGGCAGCAGCTACCCGGAAGCTCTTCTCAGGGAAATGTCAGAGGTGCAAGAGAGTAAACCCGACCACTCAGCTGAAGCTTACCTCCTGGTCTACCTCTAAGTCAAGGAGGGTGAAGCACCCTTTGCTTCCAACAAGAGGAACTGCAAAGTCACGTGGCAAAAGGCTTGGCTATAAGGAGGAACTGACCTCTGTATATGTGTGAGTTTGTTGACTCTGTTTAACTACATTCTCAACTCATAAACTTAACTGACACTTCAGACGTGTGTTCAGCAATCTAAAAGCTCATTTGTTTTAATTTTACCTGTAATCTGAAAACTGTGTCTTTTTCCTTTCAAATGTGGGATCTCAAACTGGAAATGATCAACGTATAATCTGGAGATGATATAAGTCCTCTTATTATAGCTCTTTTTTACAATAGAAAGTGGGAAAAGGTCCTTTTTGTTTGTTGTTTTCTGTGTTTTGTGGATGATTAAATCTTACATAAATAATAAGCCTGCTAAGAAACAAAATGATACCTACTTATATTTTGTTTCCTGAATGTACGGATTATGTGGAAGGCTCAGGAGAATGCTATCTTATTTTTGTGGCATTCTTTATTCATTTTATGTTTTCTCCTTTCCATGAAATTCTTCTAGAACAGCAAATCTGTACTGTCTGTTCATGGCACCCTCAGCCCTCTGCATATCCATTTGGAAAAGCAGGTTACGTTTCACGTTGATGTTAGGAAAGCAAGTAATTTTGAAGACAAATAGTTTGTTTTGTTCCACGGTATTTCAGAATACTGATGAGGCTTGGCAGGTGCGATCCTGTTCGGTTAATTCTGTGAAATGCAGCCTCCACAATGGAATTCATATTCGAGCACTCTCTGAACTGAGAGCTGGATAAGATTCAATTAAAGTGTAGATCAGGGGTGAGGACTTTTCCAAGTGAGAACTCTATTGAGAAAGCATGTTTACTATTGAAAAACAGTGCTCTTACAGGGGAAAAGCTGACTCTCTCAGTGTGCTTCCCTCTTTGCCCCAGTGAGAACAGGAACTTTCCAGAGAGACAATATCAGTTCCTGTCTTGCACACAAGAAGTAAAACCAGAAGTTGTGTTTCTCAATCTTAGAACTGATGTTAGAAACCTGCTCTCACACACATCCCATTCCATCCCGTTAACTTCCCACCTAGTGTATCAACTCTCTGGTTTGGTATGAAAAAGGATATTTTCTTCAGAAATCCCTAAGTTCCTTCTATTATATCCTTATTGCTCCATAATCAGATAATTGGATACGTTTAAAAGGATATTATGTTACTTTTTGAATAAAACAGCAACTGGATATTTGTCCAGTGTACACTGACTACAGTGAATATGTCAATATAATTTGTAAAATTTGAGGAAGATTCTTCATCTTATTATACACAAGGTTGATACAGAACTCTGTTTCTTAGGCTGTGTCCTGAGAATGTTTCATGTTCCAGAGAGAGGTTTGAAGACACCGTGGGCACGGGGCAGGGGGACTTGGAAGGAGGTGAACCTTGCTGTCCACCCCACTTGAAGCACTTCTGCTTTCCATGTGTTATACCTACTGCTATTCCACATAGGATTGGGTCTGGGAACAGGATTCAACTACTTAGAAACCTCAAATACCACTGAATTAGAGGAAAAATTTGGTGGTATTTCAGGTGAGCAAAATGAATCAAGTAAAATTCAGTTGAATTAACTGCACTCTTGTATTAATCAGGGTCTAATCAAGATACTGAAGTTATACAATAATTTGAACTGGAAAAAGTTAATATAAAAATTATTAATAGGGGTTACAGTGATGGGAGATTGGTTAAAAGGAGGTAAAAACACTCCGAAAAATATAGAAATGGCAGATGCAAGGAGCAGCCACTACCCCTAGTGCTGAGAAAGAGCACTCACGGAAGAGACCTCCCCTCCCATACCAAACCAAGGGCTGAGAACCTGACCTTGATAGACAGGGGCACGAACTTGGCTCAGATGGGGACGTTAGGCGAGCTGCCTTGCCAGCAGAAATCGCAAATTTGCCTTGCGAGTGCTGGGGAAAGTGAACACAAGAAGATGTTACAGCTGGGAACTCATCTCCAAACCACCCCAGCATCTGTGGGGTGTAGGGCCGTTGCTGGCATAATCACTGCTGGCACTGCTCCATGGTGAGGGCACCTCACAGGTGCCATTAGAACTTGCCCAGAGGAAAGAGCTGTGTGTACCCGGCCACTGGGTACTAAAGAAAATAAAAAATGTTCAGAGTCCATATTTACCATTAAACATGGATAAACATGGACTTTGAAACCAAACAGGCTGAGTTTACATTTCAGCTCTGCCCCTTATAAAACTACTTCAAACAAAATTCTCTGAAACACTCAGTGTCTCTGTCTTTAGAACAGGAATAATTACAACATCTACTTAGTTTTTGATGAGATTCAAATATATATTTTTAAGCACTTAGAACCATGCTCAAGAAATATTAAGTACTATTTAAGTGGTAGTTTTTATTATTTGCGTTTGTGGCCCCAGCTAGTGAGTTGTTTAATATTTGATTATTTTGGACTATTATTTTCTGTTTATTTAATTCACATCTGAGATGTTCACTTTAACTCTTCTAAGCATCCTGTTATATTGTGATATGATAAGAAAAACATAGTCTTCATCTCAGTTCCTGGCACAGAGCTCCTAAAACACTTGTAATTTCCTGAGGTTAATAAAGGTGATAAGAGCATATTTTGTTACATTTGGTCTTTGTCCATGATCCCTGACACAAGAGATCCTAAACCCTTGGAATTACCTGAGTGACAGAGGTGAGAGCATCTTTCGTTGCTCATAATAGGCCCCTTTCAACCATACTTGACTTGACATGAATAAGGTGACTCTTGCTTGGCCCCTGGATAGCTTCGGGATGGGAGACGTTTATCAGAGGAAACTACTATGTGATTACAGGGTTGAATCTTTCAGCCCCAGCCCTGACCACCTCCAGGGACGGGGCTGGGGCTAGGATTGAATTAATTACCAATGGCCAATCATTTAATCAGTCACGCCTATATAATGGATCCTCCATAAAAAACCTAAACAATGATGCTCAGAAGACTTCTGGGTTTATATGAAGCAGCTAATTCACGTGCCAGGAGGATGGTGCACCCAAACTTCATGTAGATAGGAGTTACTGTGCATGAGACCCTTCTAGACCCTGCCCTATGTGCCTCTACTTCTGACTGTTCATTTGTTTCTTTTTATAATATTGTTTATAATAAACTGGTAATACTAAGTAAACTTTTTCCCCTGAGCTCTGTCAGGTGTTCTAGCAAATTATTATGCTTAAGAAGGAGATCATGGAGACCCTTGACTTATAGCCTTGTTCAGAAGCATGGGAGTCTTAGGACTAAGAATTGGCATGGGAGGTGGGGACAGTTTTGTGAGACTGAGTCCTTAAGGTGTTGGAGTCTGACACTAACTACTCAGAGTTAGTGTCAGAGTTTAATTGAACAGTTAGACATCCAATTGGTGCGCAGAAAGTTGGAGAACTAGTTGTTGGTGTGGAAAGAAAAACCATACATTTGGGGTGAGCAGTGTGGTGAGTAAAAACAGTTCATAGTCGATGTCAGACATGGGATTTGCTAGATTGGCCCTGGCTCATGGAAACATGCAGTTTGGAAAGAGAAGGGATGAAAGGGTGGAGGTTGAAGAACTTTTCATCCCTGGATAGTTACCTAGTCAATCACAGTATAAAACTGCAGCTGTGCTGAGATCAGTTACCAAACATAACGTTACCAATGGAATTTAGAAATGGTGGCTAGACCTCACTCCCAGAGGGTTGGCTCATTTGATACATAACGATGTGCAAAATATGAAATACGAAAAACATACAATTCTTTGGTTATTGTTATTTGTAATAGCTAAATTGTAAGTAAAAGAAAGTGCTGGATTGGATCTTGATGCTGGACCAAGCTCAGATTTTTATTGGTCTGTGCTTTGACCACTAGCCTCAAAGACACACATAAAGGGGAAAATTATGCCATGACAACAGAAAGTACCTCTAAGGCCCTTGGTGACCAAAAAGTTTTCAACGTGGGAGCAGATCAAAACCAATAAACTACTGAAACCAGGTGGTATAGTGTGAGATTTGTACCAATTTGTACATTGACATCACAGGATTCTTGAAGAAAATTTAATAAAATAGATTGTGACAGTGACTAATTTAGAGACAGTATCTTTGATTTTAAATGCTGCTGAGTATAAGAACATGTTTGAGTCGATACAGGGCACTCAGTTCACTGTTAACTTATCACAAATGGCTGTAATGATCCAGACACATAGAAGGTTACTCCCGAGAATACAGCCAACCTGGTGGACTGGAGAAAAGCCACTGTAAAACGTGTTTACCCTGAGAAGGCAGACAGCCCAACTCCCCCTATAAACTCTCCTAAGCCAACACCCCACATGAAGCAGCTGTTTCCCATGCAAAGCACATGAATCTGAATATGACCATTACCCAGGCAATAGTAAATGCCCCTTTTGTAAGGACACTCTATGCCATCTTACTGCTGCAAAATCGAACAACAGTCTGAGAAGCCTTATTGGATTTGCTGTCTCAGCTTTCCTGTGTGGGCCTTACTGATACCAGAACAGCAAGGATATTAACAGGAAAATGGGGAGACACAGAGTGGATAGTCAAAGGACTCATCCCGGCAGGGTGGAAGTCTTAGAGTCTTAGATGGTTACGTAGAAATGGGATGAATATGATGGACTTTGATGGTGTTGAAACAAAGGTGATGCAGCATTATCAGAAGTTGGGTGAACCAATGGGACAACCTGCTGATCTCCCGACCCATGAAAGGGCCCCACACAGGTTTTTCGTATTTTTACCACAGTTAAGAGAAATTTAAAAATCTTAAACACAAAGAATACAACGAGAAATCCTACTCAGAATCAACTGGGGCAGCTAAGAAGGCAGATGCATCAAGGTAAAGATTGATGAGGGGTCAGGATCTTCTGGGCTGACCCCTGGCTGGGGACCACAGAGCATATGCATGTGTGTGGGTAAAATGGCAGTTGGGGGAGGACATTTCTAGGATTCCTTGACATGAGAGCCCTGTGATTCTGAAACATGTTTGTAAAGTCTCAATAGGGAGTATGGTTACCTTGGGAAGATACAGAGATGTAACCATTGATGGAGTTAAAATGCAAGTTTGGATGAAAATTGAGGTTTTTGAACAGCCTTTATGTGAAGTGGTTGTGTTTCCTTTACCTGAGGTATTATTGGGATAGATATTATATCTAACTGGAGATTGCTTCATAATGATGAGAAAGTGATATGCATTTGCATTCAGTAGAAACTTCAAGTGCTGTTCTGTACTCATATACAACCATTTTGTTTTTCACTTTCAATTTATTTATTTAATAAATTACATGAGATATTCAACACTTTATTATTGTTGATAACAATATAACACTTTATAGTTGGTGTTAGATGACTTTTCCCAACTATAGGCTAATATAAGTTTTCTGAGCCTGTTTAGGCTAGGCTAAGCTATGTTGAGTAGGTTAGATGTATTAAATATATTTTTGGCTTTTGATAGTTTCAACTTATGATGGGTTTATTGGGGTATAACCCCATTGTAAGTTGAGAAACACCTGTTATGTAAAACAGAAAGCATGTAAGTCTACCCTCAAGTCACTCTTAATTAAACATGCTAAATGGGAACCACTGGAATTTCCCAAACCCATTTAAGTGGTTAATTTAAAACAATATAAAATACTTGGTGGGCAAAAAGAGATTGTCACTTTAATTAATGACATGCTAGGAACTGGAGTGCTGGTGCCAATGAACTCTTTGTATAATGGCCCTGTATGGCCTGTGAACTAGGCAGATGACTCACAGAGACTAGTAAAGTTGTACCATCCATAGCTTCGGCAGTCTCAGACATGGTTTCAACAATATGAAAAACATAACAGGCTAAAGAGATCAGTACCCAGTGATTGATATTTCTGCACTGACTCACTCTTGAATCCCAATTTACATTTAATGTACTGGCACAGGGTTATCTAAGCTCACCAGCTTATTGTTATAATTTGGTCAGAAGGGGTTTAGACTTTAGGCAGGTCCCTAGTGTAATAATGCACTATATATTGATGTTATGATGATAACATAGAAAACTGAAGAGCAAGCTGGGATTGCTTTAAATGCAGTGGGGACTCACATGACCAACCAAGGCTAGTTAATGAAACCAGCAAAGATCCAAGGGCCTTCCTAAATGGTAAAATTTTTAGGAATAACGTGAGAAGGGGCCATTGGGGAGCACAGACAACAAAAAATAAACTGCTATTTATCTGTTGTAATGTTTCTACTTTCATTTATTTATTTGAGTCTTCTTTCTTTGGTTCTTAGCTAATCTAGCTAAGGGCTTGTCAATTTTGTTTACTTTTTCAAAAAAACAACTGTTAATTTTATTGATTTTTTTCTATAATTATTTGCCAATATATTGGATAACCTAGAGGAAATGGATAAATCCTAGAAACACAAATCCTACCAAGACTGAATCAGAAAGAAATAGAAACCCCGAACAGGTCACCAACAAAGAGATTGAAGTAATAATTTAAAATCTCCCCAAAGGAAAAGCGCAAGACCAGATAACTTTACAGCTGAATTCTGTTAAACATTCAAAGAATTAGTACCAATCCTTCTTAATCTTTTCCAAAAAGATATGACGAGAGAGAGTACTAACAAACTCATTTTATGAGGCTAGTATCACTCTGACATCAAAGCCAGACAAAGACACTAGTTGGCATGCACAGAGAGTCACCACATGGAGGACACCCAGGGAAGGCTGTCTGCAAGCCATGGAAAGAGGCCTCGGAAGGAACTAGCCCCTTGATCTTGGACTTCCAGCCTCTAGAATGTGAGACAATAAATGTCTGTTGTTTAAGTTGCCTCCCCCCGACAAAAAAATAAATAAATAAATAAAGCTAGAAAAAGACACCACAAGAAAAGAAAATTACAGGCCAATATCTCTGATGAACATAGATGCAAAATCTTTAATAGAATAATAGCAAACCAAATCCACCAAAACATTAAAAAGATTATACATCTGAAACAGTGGGATTTATCTCTGGGATGCAAGTGTGGTTTAACATATACAAAGCAATCAAGGTGATACATCACATTAATGGAATGAAAAAAGAAACACGTGATCATCTCAATCGATGCAGAAAAAGCCTTTGACAAAATTCAACATGCTTTCTTGATAAAAGCTCTCAACAATTTGCATATAGAAGGAAATTTCCTCAACGTAATAAAGGCCATTTATGAAAAGCCCACAGCTAACAGTATAATCAATGGGGAAAGTCTGAAAGTTTTTCCTATGAGATCTGGAACAAAGCAAGGCCCCCACTCTCACCACTTCTATTTGATATGATACTAAAAGTACAAGCAAGAACAATCAAACCAGAAAAAGAAACAAAAGCATGCAAATTGGAAAGTCAAAGTAAAATTACCCCTGTTTTTTTAGATGACATATGTAAAAACCCTAAAGACGCCACACATACATGTAAAAACTTTTAGAACTAATAAATAAATTCACTAACGTTGCAAGGCACGAAATCAACATATAAAAACCAGTTGCACTTCTGTACTCCAATAATGACCTTTCTGAAAAAGGACTCAAGGAATCAATCCCATTTCTGATAACATAAAAAAGAATAAAATATTTAAAAATAAATTTAACTAAGGAGGTAAAAATCTGTACACTGGAAATTTTATAGTTTTATAACACTAATGAAAGAAATTAAAGAAGACACAAATAAATGAAAAGATATCCTGCTTCATCTAGTGGAAGAATTAATATTGTCAAAATGTCCATATTACTCAAAGCAATGTACAGATTCAATGCAATGCTTATCAAAATTCCAATGGCATACTTAACAGAAATAGCAAAAACAATTTTAAAATTACTATGGAACCACAAAAGGCCCCAAATAGCCAAAGCAATCTTGAGACAGAAAAACAAAATTGGAGACATCACATTTTCTGACATCAAATTATATTAGAAAGCTATAGTAACCAAAACAGACATAAAAACCAATGGAATAGAACAGAGAGCCCAGAAATAAATCCAAGTATATACAGTCAACTAAATTTCAACAAGGGTACCAAGAAAACAAAATGGGAAAAAGTTAATCTCTTCAATAAGTGGTATCAAAAATAATATCAAAAACTGGATATTCACATGCAAAAGGATAAAACTAGACCTTTATCCTACACCTTACACAAAAATCCACTCAAAATAAAAACCTAAACATTAAGACCAAACTATAAAACTCCTAGAAGAAAACATAGCAGAAAAGCTCCTTGACGCTGGCCTTAGCAATGATTTTTTGGATATGACACCAAAAAATCAGAAAACAAAAGCAAAAATAAAGAAGTAGAATTACATCAAACTAAAAATTTTCTGCACAGCAAAGGGAACAATGAACAAAATGGAAAGGCAGCCTACAGATTGAGAGAATATATTTGCAAACTATATATTTGATAAAGAGTTAATATCCAAAATATATAAGAAACTTACACAACTCAATAGCATGAAAACAAATAATCTGATTTAAAAACTGGGCAAAGGGCCAGGCGCAGTGGCTCACGCCTGTAATCCTAGCACTCTGGGAGGCTGAGACAGGCTGATCATTTGAGCTCAGGAGTTCGAGACCAGCCTGAGCAAGAGCGAGACCCTATCTCTACTAAAAAAATAGAAAGAAATCAGCTGGACAAATAAAAATATATAGAAAAAATTAGCCGGGCATGATGGTGCATGCCTGTAGTCCCAGCTACTCAGGAGGCTGAGGCAGTAGGATAGCTTGAGCCCAGGAGTTTGAGGTTGCTGTGAGCTAGGCTGACACCACGGCACTCTAGCCCAGGCAACAGAGAGACTCTCTAAAAAAAAGAAAAGAAAAAAAAAAAAAAAACTGGGCCAAGGACTTCAGTAGAAATCTCCAAAGAAGATGTACAAATGGCCAAGTGTATGAAAAGATGTTCAACATCACTAATTATCAGGGAAATGCAAATTAAAACCACAATGAGCTATCTATCATCTCATACCTGTTAGGATAGTTATTGTCAAAAAGTCAAAACATAAGTGTTGGCAAGGGTATGGAGAAGAGTGAACCCTGTACACTGTTGGTGGGAATGTAAATTGGTGTAGCCATTAGGGAATACAGCATGGAGCTTCCTCAACAAATTGAAAATAGAACTACTATCTCACCCAGCAATCCCCTTCTGGGTATATACCCCAATGAATGCAATCAGCACCTTGCAGAGATATCAGCACACATGTTTATGATGAAATTATTCACAATAGCCAAGATAAAGAAACAACCCAAGTCCATGGACAGGTGAATGGATAAAAAATTTTCGTATATATAATAGAATTGGATATTACCCAGCCTTAAAAAAGGGAGATCCTGCCATTTATGATAACACTGACGAACCTGGAAAAGATTATGCTAAGTGAAATAAGGCTGACACAAAAAGAAAAATACTGCATGATCTCTCATGTATGTGGAATCTAAAAGACTCCCAAATACTTGAATACATAGAAACAGAGTAATACAGTGGTCAATGTGGGCAGATAAGGGATGGGTAGGAAATGGGAGATGTAGGTCAAAGGGTACAAAGTTGCAGATGAATACATTTACAGATCTAATGAAGAACATGAGAACTAGAAGTATAATATTGTATTGTATACTGGAAATTTGCTGATAGTAGATTTTACGTGTTCTTTCTACACACACACACACATATACACAAGCAAAAGTAACAGTGCAAGATGATGAATTTGTTAATTTGCTTAACTATAGTAACCATTTCACTATGTATAAGTATATCAAAACTTCATGTTGTACACTTTAAATATATACAATAAAAGGACAAATGTATTTCAAAAACTAAGAAAAAAGTTGTTTTGAAAATTAGATGCAATGTGTATAAAGTGTTTAGCAGAGTGCCAGGTACTTAGCAGATACTCAATAAACAATAGCTACAATAAGCAAACAAAAACAAAAACAAAAAACTGTTGTCATTACTCACACCTAGGACCAAACTAGAAGCCAGAGTTTGATTCATTCATTTAGGTTTCGGAGAACCCATACCTAACAACTTGGAATATTGCTAGCTCCTACCCATGAGACTGCCTGAAACAAAACAGTGTATGAGTGAGGACCTAAACAAGGCAGGGCTTGTCTGAATTACAAATGGTAGCTCTTTCAATGCCTTTGGGCCCCTACCATCCCCACTCAAATATGATTTTATAATATCATAAAAGTGTCTGTTCCTCTCACTCATGTAGATTGTAGTTTATGGCAATAGCCCACTAGTGCCTCCCAGTGGTGACCTTGGGGATTTTGAATTAGAAAATGTCCAGATCCTGTCAATCTGGTACACACCATTTGACAGACAACTACTTGCTGCTATTGGGCATTAATTGAGACTGCTTTAATGACTAAAGGACATAAAATATTCATCAAATCTGAGATAACCATAATGTCTTGGGTGATGTCAGAGAAACACTCTTATAAGGAAGGTCATGCCCATCATAGTTCAACAATAAAATGGAAATTTTATTTTCTACAAAAGCATGCAACCAAGGGGAATGCAAGAAGATATCCACCATATGCATGAAAAGGTAACCTCTTTTCCCCTAGGACTGACTTTAGAACCATCCAAGGATCTACCAGAACCTATTATCATGTGGACAATCTAACAACAAAGAACTGCTTGGTTTACAGATGGCAGCTACAAAAAATGAAAGGACAGTTTCCTGTCTGAAAAGCCACTACATTAAAATTAGTGGATGGAAAGACTCTGAAGAAGGTTAGAATGAATTGGCTCAATGAGCTGAACAGCATGGTGTTTTTCTGGCAGTGAAGAACTGAACAATGTAAAACCCCGATGTTTGGATTCTTACTGACTTATGGGCAGTAGCCAATGGCCTAGTGGTATAGTTAGGTAGATGGACAATGGAAAAGTGGACCATTAAGGAGTGCAACCCTATGGAAATTACTCTGGGAATTTAGGGGTGCATTAAAGTAGACTTGTTGATACCCATCAGAAGAACCCTCTTTCAGAGTCAGAAGGTGATGAGAACCACCAAGGGGATCTACAGTGTGCAGCCTTGAGGTGGCCAGCTGGGTCCAGCAAATCAGTGGACATGAGGAGGGATGTAGCAATTCAGAGATATTCTGAATGTAGGCATTCCTATTGCACTCTCTGCAGCACAAAATGCCAGCAAGAATTGTTCTGACTGCCAACACACGAGACAGAGACTTCAGATGGCTACAGAGAAGGTTCTGGAGCAGTGTGTGTGGGGGAAGGTCCTGCACATAGCTGGCAAGTGCATTACATGACAACAATGCCGGTATCCCCAATGGGTTCTAAATGGGTCCTGAGTGGAATAGATACTTACTCTGGAGTGAGCTTTCATACAGTGATAGATGCAAATGCTAAAAATACTATTAAAGGATTGCAGCAGAAGCTACTGTACCAATTTGAGCTACTGAGTTACACTTCTTCAGACCAAGGGACACATTTCAGAGCCCATAGTAATTCAAGTGGGCAAAGAAATGCCTCATCAGTTGGACAAATCATATTGCATACCATCCTCAGACTAACGGTTTAATAGAGTTGAAATGGGCAGTCAAAGCATTTTCTGTCTCACATGGGGGAGGATAAAGCTGTGAAGGGCTGGCCTACATGACTTCATGAGTGTGTGCTCACACTCACACGAGGGGGCTAAGGGAGGGTCCCCACTGGATGCATTCCTCCAGTTTCTGGGGGATTTGCGGAGGAAGGAGTAGAGGAGGACAGTGGTTTGACTATGCAATTCTTCCCCACACAGCCTCAACTGTCTTTTTCTCTACCTAATGCAATCATCCCAGAAACAGAAATGCAACTGTGGATGCCAGAGCAGGGATGATTCCTAAAAATGAAACTGTAATTATAACTTTTAAACCTCTATGTCAGACTTTCTAAGGGTCTGATATGAAAGATTGTGTCTTCACCTCATCTGGCAACGCTGGGGTTGACAGTGAAAGCTACTGTATTGCCTAGTGGTCGAGATAGCCCACTGGTTCTGTCCCTCTGTGCCTGCAGTCTAGACCAGCACAGCGGCTGGACCTAACATTATTTCCACAGGTGGAAAATTTTGGTTACAATAGATGAAAAATGGAGAAAAGGAGAAAAATGATACTTGAGGGTAAAGGAATGAACATGTGGGTTATGCAACAAGGGGAATTCAACATTATATTAATACCTTGAGAGAGGCTCAGAGCAAGAGAGTAATATTATCTCTTTGCATAATTATACCACATGCGCAGAAGCATGACACTGTGTGTTTTCCAAGACCATCTCTGCTTTGGGAACCTCACAAGGTTGAACGGCAGCCTGCAATCCTGAGTGGTGTCACTCTGGTCATATGATTCGATGATGAACTGGACCAACTGTTAATGACTAAATGGAACCCAGGTAATGTGCCAGTATCTTTGATTCCTAAAGTTTAGACTACACCTACTACAAGGATATCACTTTAGAAGAAATTTCTGAGAACGGCTTCCTACTGGGACTTCAAAAGGTATAGTTTATGGCTCCCAGCAGATTGATCACTGTAACTATAAACCCTGATGATTAAATGTTCCCTGAAGAGCAAGCTCCCTGGTTATAATGGACAAAATATAATGGCAACCTGCCCAACATGTTACAGTATGCTATGCATAGACATGTATCAGTCCTGTTTTTATGGAAAGAAAGTTAATTCAGCAGCATAAGAAAAACAATAGGGTCCTGACGGGATACAAGCAGTGAACACCACTTTATGGATCTGGAAGGGAGGCCTTCTGGCATACTCAAACTAAATTACATCTAGGTGTGACCGCCACTCATCCAACCCTAGTGCAGGGGACTTAACATTTTTGGGTGCAAACCTGTATCCTAACTGCACTCAGGGCCATTAGTACATAATGGCAATAGCTTTCATGATGAACTAAACAACACCTGCCCATAAGACAAAAAAGAGCTTTAGGGGAGATAGCTGCAGGTCTAGATATCCTGGGACAAGCTAAAGGTGCTTTTATGGAGGAGCAGCATTCAGAGGAAAAAGACTTATTAACAGAATAGGCAGATTAGAGGGAGTTCTGTTCGAGGGGGAATGCAAAGGATAGGAGTCAATGTAGACAGATAACGAGGCAAAGAGGGCCATGCAGACTCAGCAAATAATGCTGGATGATGCTAGAACCCGGCACTGAGAAAAGGCCCCAACAGGGCACTTGACAGTTCAACACAAATGCAGGCTGAAGTGGCCTTAGGGACCATCTATCCTGACTGCTGAGGTGCAGGGGACCCACCTAAGGGAATCTGTGGCCCCCCAAACTTATGGAAGTTCTCTGGGAACACTTGTAATTTACATCAACATGGTATGACTGCCCTCACCCCCAGAATAGGTTGAAATAAAATATACCCTTCAGTGAAGTTAGATAGAAATTATTCTAAATACCACTTGTGTGCTCCATGCTGGAGGAAGGCATGCCCTGCTATTTAATATTAATAACACATGCTGGAAAGAAGTCTCAGTACTTTCCTGTGAGATGAGACAGGGTGATTGGCTTGTCCCCACCTAACTTGGAACCTAACAATAACCAAGTAAGGGCAAAATTGAACTGTATGTATAATGGTAGAGTCTGTCGGGAAGGCAAAGCAAATACCTCTGTAATTCTAATTAGTTCTGTAATGAAACTGAATTGCACCATGACTCTACTGCACTATGGTGTAATACTAGTATTATTGGTAAGATTCAACTAACCTCATCTAAGCAAGTCTTATGATAATACTGATAATTGATTATTAATGACTGAATGTATTGGGAGATTGAGTTAAACCTCCTCAGAATACAGTATCTGTGGAAAATGACTGGTCTGAGAAAGAACAGGATTTAGCTAACCATTAGCCGATTTCTGTGCTAAATGGTTCTACATAAGCTTAAGATAAGGGACACATAGCAGTAGCTCAAGGAGGAAAGAGAATCAAATTAGTACAGAAATAAGAAAATGTACATAATGGCTTCATAGGATCATTAAGATGATTTTTTTTTTAAATGTGTTCCTAACCCACACTGGCTTCTTCAAAAGTTCAGCATACTTGCATTGGTGCTATTGCTATGTTTGCTCTGTAAATGCTATACCAAATGTAAACACTCTGACAGGCATGGCCATTTTGCTTTAAGGGATCCATGTTTGAAGACTAGGGTCTGTGACATTGTGACATGATATGAAATATATATTTGATCTTTGCCCCCAATTTCTGGCAAAGAATTTCTAAAACCCTTGTAATTTCCTGAGTGATAGCAGCATCTTTTGTCATAATATTGTATCTTAGTCCCTGATTCCTCACAAGAGCATCGAAAACTCTTGAAATTTCCAGAGTGACAAAGGGTGAGAGGAGCATCTTTTGTTTTCCATAACAAGCCCCTTTCAAGGCTCCTGAGTTTATGCATGAATCTTGCTGGGTTGCTAGATGGCTTCAGGATGGGGCTGTTTCCCAGAGGAACCTACCATGTGATTAGAGAGTGGAACTTTCAGCCCCACTCCCTGACCTCCATGGGGCTAGAGACTGAATTAATCACCAATGACCAGTGAGTTAATAAATCATGCCTATGTAATGAATTCTCAATAAAAAATCCTAAATGATAGGGGTTCAGGGAGCTTTGGGATTGGTGAGTGCATCCATATGCTAGGGGAGGGGCTCATCCCAGCTCTACAGAGACAGAAACTCCTGCGCTTGAGACCATCTCAGACTTCACCCTACGTACCTCTTCATCTGCCTGTTCATTTTTATCCTTTATAATGTCCCTTATAATAAATAAACTAGTAATAGTAAGTAACCTGTTTTCCCGGAGTTCTGTGAGTTATTTTCACATAACAATAATTCTAATAATTCTAATATTCTAGCATAATAATAATTGAACCCAAGGACGGGGTCATGGGATCCCCCATTCATAGCTGGTTGGTCAAAAGTACCGGAGGTCATACTTGTCTGGGTAGCTAGTGTCAAAACTGAATTGAAGCGCTGGACATCAGTTAGTGTCTAGAGAGTTGGAGAATTGGTTATTGGTATGGACAATCCCACACATTTGGTGTCAGAAGTGTAATGAGTAAAAATGTTTCATATTTCCTGATGAAATGGATTTCTGTTTTATATCTCTGTAGCTGGTTATTTTTCACAAGTCTCCAATGGAGGCATGCTGATCTTGTGGTGCCCTAACCTTTCCCCCTGGCCGGCATAGCTCAGATTCTGAGTCCCAGTTCTGTTGCCACTATTCTTATTATAACAGCCTAATCCTCACAGTCTGTGTGCCAGTTTTATAGTTCATTTCCCTATTTAGAGTGAAGGGTACAATTAATCTCTGGTTAATGCAAACTGTGCAAAATGAGACATGTTAGGACTGGTTTACATGTATGTTTTCAATACATATGCTTGTCTTTTTTGAGAATCTGAAGCTGACAAGAACTCTTTCCTTTGCCCAAAACTTTAGTCGGGCTCCTAAGTCCTTTTTGACTACACCTGACCTTGGGTTTCCTTCTCTGTCTTTACAGAATCCAGTTTGAATAAGAATCCTGGTAAGTCAGTTTAGTGAAAATTGCCTACCCATGGTGCCTAACCACCCTAGACGTCTTAGTACCCCAGCCTGTCTTCAGCAGTAATCCTGTCAAGTCGGCTTAGCCAGAAACCCCTTACCTTTGATGTCTCTTAGTAATTTTCCATCCGCTGACCCCCACTCTGCTCCTTGGTTATAAATCCCCACTGTCCTTGTTGGAGTCTAATCTCTCTCCCCCACTGCAAGACCCCATGGCAGTGGTCCCTATGCCAACTGTCACTCACCCCCTTCAATAAAGTCTGCTTTACCATCTTTAACAAGTGTTTGAATAATTTTTTTTAACAAGGCTAATATAACCATTTGATTGGGCTGTTTGAGACATAAGATGAATTGTGGAAATGAACTCATTGTGATGACCATTACAACTAGTGACAAATTAGCTGTGTTTTCTCTACATTTCCGTAATTTGAAAGCCAAAATTAACCTCTTTACAAATCTCAGTAAATCCTCAATTTGAATTTTGTACCTATAGTAAATTGATGTTAAACTTACTAAGGGCTTGATACGTTTGGGCATTTTTTGAGGTGATCATATACCCAAAGGATCACATACTACTGATAATCACACATGTACCTCTGATTCTTACCAAAATTGAGAAACAGACTTTACTATAATCCAAATGAATGAAAATTCCTTAAGAACCCCAAATTTTGTTACTATCTTCCTGCACCAGATATTCGATATGTTCACCTGATAGTCTTCTAATATAAAAGTTGCATTGCTACTGAGTGGTGCTCACTTGTAGGGTTCTATACAAGCCAGATCCCTTTCGTACTTTCATTTATTCTTCTGTTCATTCAACAAACATATATTTTGTATATATAGGACCTAAGTATGAATTCATAAAATTTGATTAAAAAGTCATATTCTAATGCTAATCTTAAGACCTCTTTTTATCTGAAAAATTCATGAATTAGTTTAGTTCATAAGGTCAAATCAGTTTTCTTCATAAAGGCATTTGAGAAAAATGTTATATATTGGTAGAAAACATGCAATTGACAAATTAATAAACTCATTATTGTTAATCATAGTGGGACATTTTTGTTTTAATTTTCACTCTCTCTATAGTAGAAAAAATTAGCAAGAGTATGCCCAAAATAGGTGAACAGTAATATTGATCATCACACAGTGTAATATGCTGTACCACTAAAATGGCAAATACTGACATAGTACAGTAACATGCAATAGGTCTGTGAAACCCTGGGAAGTGAAGGAGAAGGAGAACACAAAATTCTTTTGACACACTTCTGTGCTGCCACTGCATTGCCTGGACTTCTCTGTCAATCTGCATATGTCCTAGTTTTACAGTTTCTGGGTACAGGTTTTGTTTCAGCACTATCAACAGACAGCTTGTCTGGCTGTAGGAACCTGGGAACCTCTTTCCCATCCCTCCCACCCCCGTCCCTAGGACATGCATCCCCCTTCCATTATTTCTATAAATCACTAGGGACCATGGTGTCTCACCAAACCTGGAAGACAAATCAGCTCATGTTTTTAAGTTCTACCACCATATTGGTTTGCCTCTGCTGATGTCAGGGTTTTTAAAACAACCCTGAGAGAAAGTTAAATTCCTTTCTCTCATTTCCTAAACATCTTATTTTGTGTCCACTCATTGCATTTCTTTCTTTTTCTTCCTTATCGGTACAATACAGTGGATAAGTTGGATAATGATGTTAATAGTTGATCTCAATGTCTCAGAAAACCATAGAGACAACATAGAGAAAGGTTTCTAATGACCTGTTTTTAATAACACCTTTGTTTTGGTTACTACAGCCTTATAGTAGACCAGTGAAAAAGTAATTGCGGTTTTAGCATTGTTGAAATTTGCCATTTGATATTGGAACACATTCCTAAATAAATGTAGTTATGTTGTACATCATTTTAATGTGCATTTCTCACCTTATGTTTTTTTGCTAATGATTTATTACTTCCTGTTTATTTTACATTTATTTTAGACTATGGAAATGATGTTAGACAAAAAGCAAATTTGAGCGATTTTCTTATTTGAGTTCAAAATGTGTTCTAAAGCAGCAGAGACAACTTGCAACATCAACAATGCATTTGGCGCAGGAACTGCTAACAAACGTACAGCGCAGTGGTGGTTCGAGCAGTTTTGCAAAGGAGATGAGAACCTTAAAGATGAGGAGTGCAGTGGCCGGCTATCGGAAGTTGACAAGGAGAAACTGAGAGCAATCATTGAAGCTGATCCTCTTACAACTACACGAGAAGTTGCTGAAGAACTCAATGTCCAGCATTCTACAGTTGTTACGCACTTGAAGCAAATTGGAAAGGTGAAAAAGCTCAATAGGTGGGTGCCTCATGAGCTGACTGAAAATCAAAAACATCGTCATTTTGAAGTGTCGTCTTCTCTTATTATACACAACCATGAACCATTTCTCAATGGGATTGTGATGTGCGACGAAAAGTGGATTTTATACAACTGGTGATGACCAGCTCAGTGGTTGGACCAAGAAGAAGTTCCAAAGCACTTCCCAAAGCCAAACTTACACCATAAAAAGGTCATGGTCACTGTTTGGTGGTCTGCTGCCAGTCTGGCCCACTACAGCTTTCTGAATGTCAGCGAAATCATTACATCTGAGAAGTCTGCTCAGCAAATTGATGAGATGCACACAAAACTGCAATGCCTGCAGCCAGCATTGGTCAACAGAAAGGGCCTAATTCTTCTCCATGACAACATCCAACTGCATGTTGCACAACCAATGCTTCGAAAGTTGAATGAATTGGGCTACGATGTTTTGCCTCATCCACCATATTCATCTGACCTTTTGCCAACCCACTACCACTTCTTCAAGCATCTTGACAACTTTTTGCAGGGAAAACACTTCCACAACCAGCAGGATGCAGAAAATGCTTTCTAAGAGTTCACTGAATCCCAAAGCACAGATATTTACACTAAAGGAATACACAAACTTATTTCTCATTGGCAAAAATGTGTCAATTGTAATGGTTCCTATCTTGATTAATAAAGATGTGTTTGAGCCTAGTTATAATGATTTAAAATTCACTGTCCAAAACTGCAATTACTTTTGCACCAATCTAGTTTAGCTTGAAGTCTGGTAAATTGATGCATCCTGATTTGTTCTTGATCAACTCATGATGAATAGTAGGCATGAAGCCATAAGAATTCTAGAAGAAAATGTTGGAAAAGCTTTTATAGACATTGGCCTAGGCAAAGAATTTATGAAGACAACCCCAAAAGCAATCATAGCAACAACAAAAATAAATAAATGGGACCTGATCAAATTGAAAAGCTCTGCACAGCTGAGGAAACAATCATTACAGTGAATGGACAGTCTATCAAATGGGAGAAAATATTTGCATGATATACTTCTGCTAAAGGGCTGATAACTAGAATCTGTAAAGAACTCAAGCAAATCAGCAAGAAAAAAACAAACAACCCCATTAAAAAGTGGGCAAAAGACATAAACAGAAACTTTTCACAAGATAGACTAATGGCCAGCAAACATATGAAAGAATGCTCAACATTTGTCGTCATCAGGGAAATGCAAATCCAAACCACAGTGAGATATGACTTAACTCCAGTGAGAATGGCTTTTATCAAAAAGTCCAAAAAACAACAAATGTTGGTGTGAATGCAGAGAAATAGGAACACTAATACACTGTTGATGGGACTTCAAAGTAGTACAACCTCTGTGGAAGAGAGTATGGGGATATCTCAAAGAACTAAAAGTAGAACTACCATTTGATCCAGCAGTCCCACTACTGGGACTGGGTATCTACCCAAAGGAAAAAAAGACATTCTATAAAAAAGACTCTTGCACTCAAATGTTTACAAGCAGCACAATTCACAATTGCAAAGATGTGGAAACAACAACCCAAGTGCCCATCAATACATCATTACTGAATTAATAAAATGTGGTATATGTGTACCACGAAGTACTATTCAGCCATAAAAAATGGTGAACTAATACCTCTTGTATTAACCTGGATGGAATTGCAGACCATTCTTCTAAGTGAAGTATCACAAGAATGGGGGGGGAAAAAAAGCACCACATGTACTCACCATTGGAACTAATTGACCAACACTTATGTGCACATATGGAAATAACATTCATTGGAAATCAAGCAGCAGGGAGAAGGGAGGAGGGGATGGGTAAATTCATACCTAATTGGTGGAATCCACTCTATCTGGGGGATGGGCATACTTATAGACTTAAATGCTACAAAAGCAATTTATGTAACCAAAACCTTTGTACCTCTGTAATATCCTGAAGTTAAAAAAAACAAAACAAAACAAACAAGCAAAAAACAAAAAAAACCACCTTTGTTTAATGGCTCCCTCTGCTGGAGAGAGTCTGCACTGCTTGTTTTGTTAACAGAGCAGCATATGCAAGGATGGGCTACACAAGTTGCTAGAAATATCCAGAAAATTTCCAGGGAATTTGACCCAGAGATGAAACCATGTTTAGCTGCATTGCGAGGGGACCGGAAAGGGGGAAGTTCTGGTCCTCTAAGCTTTTCCTTTCTTTGTTGCCCTGCACTCGCTGCTCCTGCCCTTCATGTGGAAATTTCATTCTCTGGAGAGTCTCTTTGGCTCCTATGCCCAATGGTCTAGTCTACCAGTTTATTTTGCAGTGCAAGACATTGTGTTAGAACTACTCTCTTGTCTGCTGCCATCTGGTTTTACTCAGCTACAGAAATGCAGCCATCTCCATGTAAAAAGGAAATCCTCTACACCAAGCTGCTTAGCTTTGGATTTGGAAAGAGTGTAGTTCTTTTCCCCTGTGCTTCCACTTTCCTATCTATACTGGGTTTTCTTTAAAAATCCCTTGTGAGGTCTCTAACATTTTGGGCTATTCCTGCTGCCTGCTAGTGGTGGCAGATGGTATTCTTTTGACCCTTTCTTCTACACACTAATGACTCCCAAGACTTACAGAATCTTGAAGAGTTGACTACAGGGAGATCTACTGTCTGAAAGAGACTAGATGCCAGTCTTCCCTCTAGGCTATTTTCTTACTGTGAATAGTTTACCCTAGAATTCTTTTGGGACCCTTACTGAGACAATCATTCAGCCCTGTCTGTGATCCTCAGCCCAATTTTGCCATAGGGCACCTGGCTCACTTACTTTGGCTAAAGGACCTTCTTCACTTCATGCTCCCCTCTCCTAAGTCTTCTATTGTTGCTGCTCCTGGGTGAAACCAACAGGGTTACTGGTCATTTGACTCTTCTTAGGGCCAAAATGTCCAGCCTTTGAGAACTATAACTCTGGGACAACACAATCATACAAACATAGGCTGTTGTTTGGCCCCTCACCCCCGGCTCTCTGCCTGGCTTGCTGAGCGATAGGTGCATGGCTGGTGCAGGGGACCACGCTAGGGACAGGGTTGTGTTGTGGAGGGTGGGAAAAGATCCCCCCACCAGACCACTTCTATCCATGCAGGTGGGCACCAGTTGATTCCCCACTCTCAATTTCTCCCAGGGCTCCTGTGGGGATATTTGCAAGCCGGGGCTCTGGCCCCACCCCGCCGTGCCATCTAAGTCCTAGATTTAAAAAAAAAAAAAACTTCCTTTCTCCTGGGGGCTTTTTACTATCTATCTGGAGGCCTTTGTAACTTTTGGGCAAAGTTCTTTGTAATGTCCTTTCTTTTTACAAAAAGCATACATAATTTGTCCCCTTCTGATTATGGAACGACCCCTGTCCAAATTGAGTTTTCTGCTAAGAGGAAGAGACCATTTCAACCGGAATCAGTTTCAGTCCCAACGTCCCCTTCCCCTCACAGGGGCAGCAGTTCTGGCAGGGTGACCATGGCCACTGCATAGGCCTCGCTGGCCCCATGGCAGGAGCAGCACATGTAGAGCCCCAGGTTACAATTTTGGCAGCGGGCTCTCGGCCTCAAGCTCTCCACCCTTCTCCCACACGACAAGGGGCTGCTGCTCTCCCAGGGTCAGGCACAGTCCGCATTTACCGCCCGCACAGGCTGGAGGAAGCACAGAAAGCACCCTGCTCCCTGGATCCCTGAACCCGCCTTCATTATGTCAGCCACAAAGGGCTCCCAGGGAACTGGCTGCAGCTTGTAAATAACAACTTTTCTTTCCTAAGTACCCTGCTCCTGTTTTAGGCAAACACCAAAGGCAGACAGAAATTCTGCTGAGCATGATGCAGAGTTGGCCCCGGCCAGGATCCCAGCGGACAAAGGAAAGTACTATTTCCGTGCCATTCCACAGATCAGCGGGTCCCTCAGCTGTCCGCCACTCCCCCTTCCCAGGTAACCCACGCACCTCCCCACCCTGCCCTATTGCACACACACCTGGGGTTGGGGGCAACAGGCACTCTCTCCCCCAACCCACTCGACCACGTGGCGACAGGGTGTGGCCCACCCGGTTCCCTCTCCTGCCAAGGAAATTCAACTGTTGAAAATATTAACTTTATTGCAGGCCTTTAAGATCACATTAGGTCGTTAAACATGAAATGTCCAACGTTAAATAAATCAGACATTTCCTATCCAATAAGCCAACACATATAGGATATTTACCTGACCTCTGACAAAATAATTTCAGATACAAGACGGTACAGTCTAAAGTTTCATTTAATAGCCACTTTTTCTCTCACTCCAGCACATATATTGGATTAGGATGAAACCATTTTCCTTAGACGTAGGTTCGCAGCTATAAGTTTACCATCCAGCCAAAATTTTTCCCAAGGGACTTTTGGACAGAACTGTCCTATGTTGCAACAAAACTTTACAAATAAATACAGACAATACAGACAATTCTAAACACAAAAATGCCAGGCCTATCACACAAATGGGAAAACCAAATGGCATCACAAAGCCACCCAACTTGCACCCCCACAGTGCCGCAAATGGCCTGCCAATAGGGCTGGATGGTCCAAACCTTCCCCAAATGGTGGCCAAGTCCCCCCCTCCATTCCCTGGGGACCACAATAGAGCTCCAGGTCCCCGCTCTACTAAACCGCTACATTTCCACCTGCAAACAGCGCCTCTAAACCAACAGGGAGGTCTGAAAACCCCCTCAACAAAAAAGGGTGGAAACAGAGTCTCAGTTTCCCGAGGATGGGGGTGGGGTTTTACTTACAAATGGCCGTGGCTGTCGCAACACTTCCCAAATCTGTTTCCTTCCCCTCCAAATCATCAGGTTGGTCAGAGATTCCTCCAACCAGAAACAAAGAGACGAGACTTCCCGGAGCGAATGAACCCCGGCAGCTGCTGGAAATCCATTTCTTTCTTAACAGCAGAGCTGATGCCCCCTGCCCAGTGGCTTTTCCCGAAGCTGCTCCGTGCCTCTTCCACAAGCTGCCATTCTACCAGGAAGCCAATGGCGCCACCCAGGGATGCCAAAATCTGTTGCCAAAAGCTCCGCCATTTGTCCACAAGGTCCAGTAACGAGGACAAGCAGTTTGAGGAGGAAGGAAAGAGTCTACTTTGCCAGCAAAGGAGGAAATACGGTAGACTGTCTCCTTTCAAAAATCCCAAATTTCCCAAACATAGACAGAAATACAGAGCTCTCAAAGGGAGGGTTCCCAGCGTCAGGCAATTAATTGCCCATCTCTGCCAAAAACAAAGCCTGTGAACTCTGCCAGCCGCCCACCTTTGGGGCTGGTGCCACCTGGGAGTTTTAACAGAAGACTTAACCTGCCTCAGGGATGCAGGCCAGGCTGCAAGTTCCCAAAAGAGTGAGGGAAGTTTTAAAAAGACAGAAAATCTTTCTGTCCTTTGTTTTTTCAGGCCATTCCCTCTGTTACAGGGTTAGACCTAGCAGGGACTTCTAAGTCATGTGATGGACTTTGGTGTTATTCTAAGGAAGACACTGAAGCATTTTAAATAGGCAGTTGTATTGTCAGTATATTTTTTGAGTACCACTCATGGTAGAGAACGATTGAATGTGGTAAGAGTAGAATAAGAAGAAGACCTTGTTATTGCAGTTATTTAATATCTTAGTATAGTACTTTTATATTAAGATCATGAAAATGGAGATGGAGAGATGAGGACAAATTTGAGAGATATTTATGAAAAAAATCAACAAGGCTTGGTGATGTGAGAGAGAAGGTAGGGAGAGTCTAGAGGTGAGAGAGAGAGGGTGATGACAGCCAGTTTATACATTGCACGGTTTTCTTGTGTGGCATGCCATTTATTAAGACATGGAACACTAGAAGATGGCTTCTTTTATGAGCAAATGTAATGAATTATTTTTATTTATTGAATTTGAAGTACCTTTGAGATTTTAGATTTGACCTGTTAAATAGACAATATGATATATGGGTCTGGTGATCAGGAAAAGATGGGGTGACAGATAAAAATTTGATATGCGTTGCTTTGTAGGTGGTAATCGCAACTGTGCGAATGGAAGAGATTAGCTAATTACCGTAGAGGGAAAATGTAGAAGATAAGACTGAAGTTTTAAAAATGTAGACAAAACAAGACTATGATGATTGAATAACTGAATAATTCAGATGAAAACAATATTCTTCATACTATGCATTTTTTATAACATTTTATTTCATCTATCATCCCACAACTCTGAGAAGTAGTACTATACCCACGTGAATCATAAAAGAACACACACACACACACACACACACACACACACATGCACACACACTCATGCATGTGCCCAGACCCCTCTAGGACACATACAACCCTCTGGACTTTCCTGTGAGTTCGAACTTGATGTGGTGTTTGTCTTTCAGTCACAGAAATCAAGACTGACTTTCTGCAGAGTGGATTAGAGTTCACAGATCCACTGATTATAACTCTTACAATTTTGTGCAGTAATATTATTGCCAGACACCTGGGCACATTTCATGCTTCGGGTCTGTAGTTTATTTGTGTTTATTGAAAACCTATAGAAAGAAAGAAAAGAGCCATCTTTATACCAGCTATGAAATATATCCAGAGACTAAAGGGGAACTCAGAAAATAGTTTCTAATTGTTTAATAAAAATATGGTCACTAAAAGACTGTAAACAACAATGTAATGGGGAAAGCAATTCTTCTCACTCAGAGTTTTATTTCTCAAAACCTCTCTCCAGAGTAGTTAATAGTTATTATTATTTAGAGAATATGGTTAATACTAAAATATTACCTCTGATTTGTTTCATTTAAAACTGATTGATCACTATTAGAAATGAGCGGAAACTCACATTTTGTGAACTAAACTTCTACTCTCATAAGAGATTTTACACTTGCTAATTCACCTCTTATATAAAGTGATAAAATAAAAAGACAGCAGTGGCAACTCCTATTTCACGCATAAATCTTCCGAGTGGCTGGAGTAAGATTTCCTTTACTTCTCAACTTTCTCTGTGGACTATTTTATGTGAATTACTTGTCAGATTGTAAGAGAAAGTCAGGCAATGTAATAACATGTTCACTCAGTTCAAGCCCAACAATATCAGACTACCCTTTCTTGTTATGTAATAAGGCATTAAAGCACAAACTATAACACAATAAACTCACAGATGGCCGAGGCTGAAAGAGCTGTTGTCCACCCAGGTCCACGACTCCCCTTCAGATGGAATATTCAAGCCAATCCAATAAAAGGCTGAAGAATTTAGGTACAACCAGAGGAAACTCTAAAGGGAACAGTGAATGTGATATGGAATAACGTACTGATTCTTATTGATTAAAAAAATGTGTTCTATGTGCAATTTCTGTGTGCTGGGCGCTGCACTAGAAGTTGGGAATGAACAGGTGAGTAAAATATGCTTTATGTTTTCCAGTAGATCATAGTGGAGGGACAGACATGTAAACCAACCACTGCAATAAAACGTGGTGTAGTGGTAGCAGATAGTGAGGCTGTGGCGTCAAGTGCCCAACCTGGGTCCTAGCTCTGTCATTTACTCCTGTGCACCTTTGCACAAGTTATGAAATCTTTTGACTTCTGTTTTTACTGGTCTTTAAAATTCAGATAAGAACAGTACTCATCTCAAAGAGGTATTATTGTTATTAAATACTATCCTTAAACACTGTCTGGCACATAATAAATGCTCAGTACATAAATGTCCATCATTACTATTAAGCACAAGTATGAAATAATATATAGAAGCAAGAGAATATACAGGGAAATAATACAGCCATAATAAAGGCTTCATTTTCCACCCTGCCTTTTGGCGAGGTGTGACAATATGACTGACCTAATTCCTGACTAATAGAATAGAATGGAAGCACCACCCTACTGATGAGGGTGATGAGCAGAAACCCCACAGCAGTCTGGACTATTATGTCAATGAGATAACCTATTGTATATGTTCCAAGACAGACTTTGTTCCAGTTTTAACATTTTAAAATTGGAAATGTCTAATAATCAATGACTTGTGGTAGTTTAATTGTCAGCTTTAGTTTTGCTTTCTAATTGATACATCGTATAATTGAAAGCATCTTAGATTCAGTGGAAGAAGTCGTGAACTAAAATAAAATCTTAAGCCCCCCAGCCAACTGAATGGGCCCCCTCTTGGCCAAGGGCACCCCCAACCTCAAAAAGAGAAACACCTTAAAGCTCAGTTGCCAGCCATGAGGAGAAGGGAGGTCAGACACTCCTAGTTATGCCCTGTTTGTCCCTTTTGGAGTTATTCTTTGTAACAATAAGATACAAAAATCACTAACAGGCCTAAAGCCATTTAAGACAAATGTTAAATCACACTTGCAGGTCATCAATTTACTTACTGGATCTCTTGAGTCTTGGTATATGTCTGGTATACCTCTGGTGGCTTGTCTCTGATTAATTATCTTAACTTAAAACACTCCAAGCCTCTAAACAAAACTTCATTTCTTTAATCAATTGAAAATCAAAGAATCTTTAAAGCCACCTATAACATGTTACACCCCTGCCCCCCCACCATGGCTTCCAGATGTCCTGCCTTTTCGGTCCAAACCAATGTACGCCTTGTGTGTGTTCATTTATGATTTTACATGTAATTCCTGTCTTCCTAAAATGTGTAAAACCAAACTGTAACCCAACCACAGCAGGACCTCTTGCTCAAGGCTTCTGCAGTGTGGCTCTCTGGGCCATAGTGGCACATATTCAGCTCAGAATAAATCTGTTTAAATTATTTTACAGAGTTTGGGTTCTTCTCTGCTGATAAGTAAACATCTATCTTGTTCAAGCAACAGTAATTCTGGTTCTCAGTCACATGCAACTGAACTTATATGCTAAATGATGTAGCTATTTTTTTGAAAATCAGTAGTCATCAGGCATACAAGGGAGAAAATGGTGTTTTTCCATCAAATTACCTTTGCACTATGTTAAAAAAATCTGTTGACTATATTTGTGTTGGTCTATTTCTGGCTTCTGTATTCAGTTTTACTCATCTGTATATTTCTCTTTTGCCAACACTGTATCACTTTGATTAATTTAGCATTATAGTAAGGTATGAAATTGAGTAGTGTAAGTCCTCCATTCTTCTGCTTGCTTTGGGTTTGGTTTGCTTTTATTTTTCTAGGCTTTTTTTTGTTTTTAAGTAGGACCTTATATTATTGATTTTACATTATCTCCTTTTCCAAAATAAGCGTTCGATACCGTATATTTCCCTCAAACTCCGCTGAAGCTAAAATCCACTAATTTTCATGTTATATTTTTATGTTCATTTAAGTCAAATTATATTTTTATAAATTTCCTCTAATACTTCCTCTTCGACTTATACATTACTTAGAAGTGTGTTTTTTAATTTCAAAATATTTAGTAATTTTCCAAATAGCTTTCTGTTCTTAATTTCTAGTTTGATTGTCTTATTATCTGAGACATATTTTTTCTTTTTTTGAGACAAGTTCTTACCCCGGCTAGAGTGCAGTGGCATCATTATAGCTCACTGCAGCCTCCAACTCCTGTGCCCAAGCAATCCTTCTGCCTCAGCCTCCCAAAGTGCTGGGATTACAGGCGTGAGCCACTGTTCCTGGCCCTGAGACATACTTTTCGTATGATATCTATAATTGCAAATGTTTTTAATTTTTTATGTCCCCCAATATGATCTACATGAAAGTTTCACGTGTACTTGAAAAGAATGTATAGGCTGCTGTTGTTGGATAGAGTTTTCTATAATGTCAATTAGACCGAGTTGATTGATAGTGTGGCTCAGTTCTACCTCATTATGATTTTTTTTTTTGGTCTATTGGTTTTATAAATTCCTTAGAGAGAAGTATTTACATCTCCAACTATAATAGTGGATTTGTTCATTTTCCCTTTCAGTTTTCTCATTGTTTGCCTTGGCACATACACTTTTATAAATTGACCTTCATTGTGGGTTGTGGGAGTCAGAAGATGGAATATTATGGGCTGAATTGTGCTCCCCCAAAATTCATATGTTGAAGCCTTATGCCCGAGGGCCTTAGAATGTGACCGTATTTGGGGACAGGGCCTTTAGAGAGGTGATTCAGTTAAAATGAGGCCGTTAGGGTGGGGCTTAATCCAATTTGATGGGTGTCCTTATGAGAAGAAGAAATTTGGACACAGAGATACACCAGAGATGTGCACACAGGGAGGAAAGAGCCTGTGAGGACACAGTGAGAAGGTGGCCATCTGCAAGCCAAGGAGAGAGGCCTCAGAAGAAACCGAGCCTGCTGACACCTTGATCCTGGGCTTCTAACCTTCAGAACTGTGAGAAACAAATTTCTGTTGCTTAAGCTGCCCAGTCTAAGGTACTTTGTTACAGCAGCCTAGCAAACTTTACAATTCCTTTATCGTGACATAGTACCCTCTTTATCCTCAGGAGTGTCTTGTTTTTTCTTGTCTTCTTATAAACCTCATACTTGTTTGTTGAAAGCTGGACATCTTGTCTAGGACAATAGAGATTGAGTTAAATAGTTTTGTTCTTGGAAAAAAGCACACAGATCCTTCTCCTAGGTCTTTTAATGTGGGGTTTCAGTTAATCTTTAAGAGTTGGGCTAGGTTTGTGATTTGTTCTTGCTGTGGTTATCCTCATTGTTTCCCACATTTCAAATTCCTATAATGATATCTGGTGTTTAATCTGGGGTTTGTTTGCCACAGGGAAGCTGTCTTGCCCTTGAGTGTTTTAGTTTTTTCCTTTCCACTGTGCATCAGAGAGGATCTCTTTGCACGTTCCTACTCCTCTCCTCTTCCTCTTCCAGTAACATTCTTTACTCCTTTTTTGAAACATGTTATCTTGGTAGTGGAAGGCAGTGGAGGGGGTGAGCTTTGCTGTTCTGATTATGCCTATGTCCATGGGCCTGGCCTTCTGAGTTCTCTGCCAACGTCCTGGATGTATTAATACTTGTGGGCCCAGTGTGCATTCCTGCCCCTCCCATAAGAGAAGACTTTTTCTTCTCACTCCTTGTCCCACCTGCAATGGTGTTTCACCAGTTCCCTAAGGGCAACGGTGTTTGATCATTTTCCCCAACACAAATTAAGTCTTTCATTCCATAGTGTAGACAGCAGACTGGCAGAAAGTTCGCTGTGGAATTCCTTGGCACTTATATATTATTGCTGTTTTTGTTTCCCAAGTCTGCATCACAGTGGACACGTTCTTAAGACTCTTTCCCATTGTTTCTGTGAGAGCCTGGTGGGGTTTGTAGAGAAACAGCCTGTCAGAGGTGGTGGAATTCCCCAGTTTTTGCAGACCCTAGAAGCTTCTCACTGTTCTGCCATCCTATACTCAGCCTTTATCAATTTTTCAATTATTCTGACTGAATTCTCACTGGTGTCTGGTATCTGATTTATCTACTAAGAAAGTGAGGATGTATCTCTTCTCTCCTACACGTGCCTGAAACCATAGATTTTGGCCAGTTGGTTGTTCTACAAACTTCACTCTCTAGTGGATTTGGAAAAAAAAAAAAAAAAGCTGAGAATTTGAAGTTACTTCAGTTATTTTTCATTGTAAAAGTAGCAGCAACATTTCTTTGAGCTATCTGCATTGTGAGAGTAAAAGCCACACACCTCTTTTGCCTTTTTTAATACATCTTTTTCTCCTCTCACCCCCCCATCCTCCTTCCTTCATCTTTCATCTTTATTTTCTTGCCATTTGTTGACACCTATTGGGTTTTTGGTTTTTTTTCTGCCATTTTATCTTTAACTAGCTTGAAAGTTTAAAAATAATTTGCTAGAAAACTATTTTCTGCTTTCCGGAGTAATTTTTCTTCTGTAATATATATTTTATTATTATTTTTTTTTTACTTTTCCTTTTTTGGAGAGGATTGGAAGTGCAGATACCCTGATTCCTTTTAGATTCTCATTTATCCTTGAAAGGGAACAATTTTATCTGACCCATTTATTTCCATAGGAATAATGTGAAAAAGTATAACCTAAACTAGAGGGAGTAAGTTTCCATTAAAATATACTTTTAGACCACTGGTCTCCAAAATCTGGTTCCTTGTGTGCTGAGGAGACATGTCTTTTCTGCATTTCTACATTTGTCCCTTCGATTTTGAGAAGGAAATATATGGGATTCTTAGTAAAGTTATTTGTTATATAATTTCTCCTTGCAATAATTTATTATTGTTTATTCTTTCAGAACATTCTTGTTAGAAGCCTGCTTCCTCTTTGTTGTCTATTAAAAGTGAACTCTAGAAGGAGAACAAAGGTCTCTTTTCAATTCTTAATTGCGTTCCTGATTTAGTTCACATTTTGCTGCACCTGACAGAATCTTACAGTTCGTTATTTGGGGTTACATTGGTTCCACTGAAAATAGTTTACTTCTTTCTTTCATTGTTGTAAATTTCTGTGAAAGTCAAAAGGGTTTTGCCCCTCAGAAGTCTCAAGAGCTTCCCTTTTGTAAATCCTAGATGGCTGCTGTTCGGCCAGAATAGAAAAGCACTGCTAGTCTTTGGGTTTGCAGAAACTGAGCCATTGAGGCAGCTTGTGGTTCTAACATACTAAGTCTTAGGCTGAGAACCCTTATTTGATGTTTGCAATTTAACATATGTATATTGGTCTTATCCATTAGAAAGCTTAAAGTAGTGTCCAATCTTCGTTTATCACAGCTTCAATTTAAATTAAGTCCAAGTTAGCTAAATATTAGCTCTCTTTAAGAAAGAACTAAATTTAAGCAAGTAGGACTATTCTGTATTTCCTTTCTCACATCTTCCTTACCTTTAGATATCTAGCTGCAGCCCTCATTAACATTACAATAAACACAGGAGGTAGAATAAGATATTTAATCTCCTACATTTTGAAATGGAATCTGGGAAGGAGCAGGGATGCCTGGTGGAAAAAAAACTTGAGTATATAACACCAAATGAATTTCTTCTCCCACTAGCCAAAAAGAAGTCTAAAGTAATCACGTAGTTCAATAATTTATTCAACTAATATTGGAATATACTTAATAGCACATAAAATTAAAAAAAAATTTTCACATATATTTGCCAAGTTTGTAGCACAAGAAATCCCATTGCAAATGTGGTAGATGCTGTAACCTTTAAGTGTTTAATCTTACCATATCAGTAAAGTCTTGGATCACTATGAGATGTGAATTTTTCATGGCACAGTCACTTCGACTTTCACTCCAGGATTTCTTAGTTTCTGCAACCCAGTAACAATTCCCCCCAAGCAGCTTCCAGTCTTTGGTGGGGCAAGATTTATGTACAATGGAAGAGTTGGAAGAAACTGAGAGAAAAAAAGATAAGTAATTAAAAGAAACATAGAACTGTATCCTAATAATGTGTACTGGTTGGAAAAAAGGCTCTCAAAATTCGTGCACGAGTGCTAGGATTCTAAGACCAAGCCTTGGATTTGCTAAAAGGTGAGGGAGGGAATCTTTGAGACTCTTTAATTAGTCTAACGTCTTCGATAGCACCTCAAGTCATCTAAATCACAGGCGAATGTATCAAAAGGAAATACAAAGAACAGATTTGATCACTGACTATTTTAGATATTTAAATAATCATATGTATTATAAATAATAACGTTTAAGTTATTTTAAAGAATAAAAGAAGAAACAAAAAGTGGTAACAAAAGACTAAAGAGCTAGTAAGTTTAAAAATAAGTCCTTTGATTGAAAACTATTAATATAATAATTGAAATGAGAAACTCAATGACTATGTTAGCATAGTAGACACAGGAAAAGAGATAATTTGGGAACTGAAAGCTATATCTAAAAATATCACCAAGAATTCAGCACAAATTGACAACAATAAGGACAAAATGAGAGGTTAAATGAAAAGGAGAGAAAGCAAAGCCCAATGCATATCTAATTTATGTCCCAGAAAGAAAATAGAAGGTTGAGAAACAATTTGGAATGATAGCTAAGTAAATCTATGAAGTTTTACTTTACATATTTTGTTATTTTATTAAGATAAAACACATTTAGATTTGGTATAATTCCTGATGAATTGAAACTAGGACTCAAGGAGAGGTGTCTTATACATCTGTAACAACAGAATAAAAATTGAACAATAGATTAGACAGAATTTAAAGCTAGAGTTTTATTTATTACCACCCTGTGTCATATATATAAAGGCTACAATAAAGTGTTTTTGCTTTGGGGATAATATTGCACAATGTCCCACTGGTGAAAGAAAATTATTAATGTGTGTTGTATGAGATAGATTTAGACAGACTGTAGTTGGGGGGTGTGATTGAGGGGGTGGGGAAACATCAAAATCCAATGAGTTCCCTGAATTTGAATGTACCTTATAATATGGACATGGTGGATAAATATTTTTAATAGATTACATCTGAATGGTCAAAAAAAGGAAACATATATAGTATTTCAATACAAAATTAAAATGCAAATTAGCAGATTAAAAACAATCTGAGAAAATAGAAAGGCCATCTAATTGAGTGTTTTTGACTTTTAAAAGTATGAAAATATATTCACATGAGAGAGCAAGAGAAAGACTAACAACATTATCATTTAAATTTTTTGCATATAGTAACATTAAAAAATTGACCAAAAACTACCTACAATGGCCATACATTTTATTTTAACCCCATCCTGCTCATGCCCCAATAGAAAAATAATAAAATACAGTTTTTCAATGAAAATAATGAAATATCTTTAAATTCATTTAAAACTCATTATATAAGCTTATTTTTTTTCATTTTGCCTTGGGCCTTTAAAAATATTGACCATGGATTGTAATGACTCCATGAAAAGCAATGATCTAAACCATCCCTCTGCAGGGGTAGAAGAGTCTCTCCTCTGTTCAGATAACCTCAGGAAAAATTAACGCTACTATTCATGTTTGGTTACTCAGGAATTAGGAAATACAAAATAATATTACCTGTTGAGGTGATTGTTCCAGATTTATTTTCCCCAGTACAGGGTTTCTCTTTTTGTTCATTAGCCACATTGGTATGTCTTGTAGAGTTGAACTGGACAACTAATGAAGAAGAAACATATTTTCTTAATTAAATACATAGCACAAAACCATTGGGTTCTAGTGACTCTGTGAAGTCCAGTAATGTAGAAATTCCATAGCATGTTAAATGATTAAAAATTTAAGGGGAAAATAGCACTGTTTTTTCTAAGATTTGGAGTTTCCCTTGTAGTTTTATGAATCTTAGTAATGTTAACTTTAGGAGGATTGAACAAATATAATCTGGGATCAGAGGGATACTCACTTGAGTTATTTATTTTTAATAAGCACAAAATGTCCAGCTCTGGATATGAGCCTCATTTAGATGGTTTGTGTTTAGTGAGTTTCTATAAATTATATCAGATGTCACCTACTTGATGGAAAGAGTTTTATGTATTTTGGTTTTGGTTTATGATTCTGTTCCTTTTGAGATACTGCATGTAGAGTTGCCCAGAATAGATTTTATATAATAAAAAAAATTTCTCTTTCTGATGGCCACTTAACAGAAACTAGCTTTGGTAATTTGTAATGTCTAATATTTACATTGATATAGAATATTTTTAATACTTACAATGTATATGTGTCATAATACACTGTATCCAAAGTAAGAAATCTATTAGTGGTATAGCTGGGATTCGAAAACAAGCTCTTGGCTCTAGACGAATCATGTACATCGTTGCCTTCTAGGTAAACTTTTTAAAAAGACATCTTATCTTTAAAATCTACTTTAGTAACAAATGTATTTTAATAACAAATCTGTTTTACTAAAAAACTACTATTTTACTAACAAACAAATCTATTGTGTTAACATAACAAAAAGAAATAGAGCATAGATTTTTAATGCTAATTATTTTTGCTTCTGCCCCCCCCTCCCAATTTTATGACATGCATTAGGCTGTTGGCTGGTTGTATTAAACTGGTCAAACCACTTATCTCTCTGGGCTTCAGACTGCTCATCTAAACTAGACCTTGCTGATTTCTAGAGCTCCTTACACTTCTAAAGTTCTATGGCTCTGCCTATTTACTTGCAATTACTAATACCATTCATAATTACAAATATTATTCACTGGGATTCAGTGACACATTGACCTACCTGTTCTAGAGTTTGGTTTAATCTGGAAGTCTGCATTACTTGGAATATATCATCTATATATTATCTCTGTCCTATAGATATTCATCAATAACTTTTCTTCAAGTCTGTATTCAGTAAAAAATTAAAATAATTACCATATGAATAATTGGGCTATGTTCGGCTCTGTCCAAAGTACAGGAGTATAATTTTAATATGTTCAATTGAATTGATTCATTTTAGACAAATTTCTCACCTATTAATACAAGATTGATGATGCCTAGGAATAGCTAATATGAATAAGCTTACACAGAAATACACTTCATAATTTAATTTGCTTTCATCTGAACATGCTTTCAGAGAAACCTATGTATATCCCACTATCAAACTGTACTAGGAAATTCATTGCTTGATTTTGGTCATAAAATATACATTTAATCATGATATCTCTTTCCTATATCAATGAGATGAATCCATACTATATATTTTATCACATTTAAGTTCTGTAGAAAATCTTTAATTTTAGTTATGTATTAAAATTTTGTACTTTTTGTAAAGTTATATTGTATTGTTTAGGAACCACTAAAATAGCAAGCACAATTATAACAAGTTATGAGCAAATAATGCTTTGAGATAAATAGTATTGCTAATCACTTACCAAAAATGCTCAGTACAATTACTATCACCAAGAGGATAATGATCATTGCACATCCAACCTTCATGAAAATTCCATGACGGTGAGAATCTAAAAAATTGGATAGATTTCACTAGTAATCCCAGTAGATAATTCCTTAGGTGGTAAGAGGTAGCAGAAGGATGGAATAAACTTTCTCACTTATGCTTCTGAGTTACTTTCCTTTAAAATGTATAGACCCACCTTCCTTTTTCATTCACACGCAAACACATACAGAAAAAAAACCTCACACATGTGTGTGTGTTCTGTCATTTGTGAAAAGGGTGACCTGTAAAAGTGAGTTCACAGTACATATTCCCCAGTATTAATCTGACTTATGATCAACTCTCTGTATCCCCAGGTTTTCATGTAAGACCATGAAACCCTCACTATTCTCTAATAAGCTTATTGACAGAACTTATTTGAGTTGATATTTGTTCTGTTTCTTCCTTCATATAATGCATCTATTTCCTGTGATACTTAATTATGATTTCATAAAACCTTACATTTTAAAATGAAAATAATTTTAGGGATTATCTTGTTCAATACCCATGTGGTAACATGGGAATATTCAAGTCCACAGTCACACATTTACTTGATAGCAGAGTTGATATCAAACCTCAAGTCTTTTGACTCCCAGACCAGTGCTGTGTTCACTATCCACAATACCTCATTGCATTTGGGAGCTCCAAAAGATAACAAATAAACCAAATAAAAAGCTGGTATTTTTAGCTTTAGACTGACAATTAATATCAAAAGTCTCTAATACAATGTAATTACAGTACATCTACTAGATATGTGATATATACACATATACATACAATTCACTGAGAAGGTACTAAAAATAGCTGATGTTGAAATACAAACAATTCTAAAATCACATGTCAAGATTGGTTAACCAGAATGTTTATTTGGTATATTATTATTACAGAGTGCTTTTTTTTTTTTTTGACAGAGTCTCACTCTGTTGCCCAGGCTAGAGTGCCGTGGCATCAGCCTAGCTCACAGCAACCTCAAACTCCTGGGCTCAAGCAATCCTTCTGCCTCAGCCTCCCGAGTAGCTGGGACTACAGGCATGCACCACCATGCTGGGCTAATTTTTTCTATATATTTTTAGTTGCCCAGATAATTTCTTTCTATTTTTAGTAGAGACGGGTCTTGCTCTTGCTCAGACTGGTATCGAACTCCTGACCTGGAGTGATCCTCCCGCCTCGGCCTCCCAGAGTGCTAGGATTACAGGCGTGAGCCACCGCGCCTGGCCGAGTGCTTTGTCTTATGTTCAAGTTATTGTTATTGATTAAAGCATCTTTAGTGGGAATTTGTTAATTCTCAAAACATTAAAATAAGTCCATATGTTTTCATTCATCAGAAAAAACAGTCCCAATTGTCAAAGTCAGGGCAATTACAAGAAGAACGTGTTAATATCTCTAAACATGTTTCTAATATGAAGACCTAAGATTACAGACCCCAAAATTGAGGCAAATAAAACTTCAGATTTCATAAAAGGACAAGCATAGAGATATTAGGTCATTCTCTTAGATCCTTGAAGTAAGAGTTAAGCAAAGTATGAATTTCTGAATCTTAGCCTGGGATATTCTCAGTTCAGTCATACTCTCCCACTGATATCCTGTTCAGTTCCCTGGTGACATTCCTCTTTGTTTTATAACTTGGAGAACCAATGAATATATAAGATATGTTGAGTGTTTAATGAGATTCATTTATTTATTTATCCATTTACAAATTCTTCTACTTATCAAATATCTATTGATTGCCTGTTGTGAATTTAGTAGTGTTTGAGGTGCTGGGAATACAAAGATTAAGAGATTAGGTAGAAAGATTCAATATATACAAGGCTCTGAAATGGTAAGGAATATGGTAACTTTTAGGAGCAAAGAGAAGGCCAACATCCTTCGAGCAAAATAAGCGAAAGGTGAGAAATTAGAAGAGGTCAGGGACATTTGTGTGGGGATCTGTAGGATATAAGAATCAATTTATCAAATAGCTCTTTCCATCCACAATGATGTGACACAAGAGAACAGCAGTTATAGTTATCCAACACTAAATGTATACAGTGAAAAGAGCAGTAAGATATTTGACTTCTAGTCTTAAGCATGAGTATAGGTAAGTACTTTAATCTTTATATGGTTACGTTTTCTCATTTTTAACATTACAAAATTGGAATAGGTAACATTATACATGTTGTCTCCAAATCCATGAACCAGGAAGAGAATAAGATAAGGTCCTATCCATAAACAGAAAGAAAATTAAAGGCTGGAATATAGGAAAAAAATTGTTTCTTGCTGGAACTGAATTAGTGAAACAAAATGTCTGTTCATACAGGTTATTATAGCTTTGGTCTAGAACTAGAAAAATGAACTCCTTGTGTGAGATATTTTAGGGGTGGGGAAATAAGAATGAGTTCTAGTCCATGTTATTTTTCAAATTATGTTTCACCATCTCATAGGAAATGAAAGTGCCTAGTCTGGGAAGAAAAGAAACCATATTAGCATTTACTGCATAAATTAAAGTGGTAAGGTTTAAAATAAAAAGTAAGGTGCTCCTGAAATCAGAGAATAACACATATTAGATTCATTTGATTATTGCAAACTTTTGAAAATGTTAAGAAGGAATTCATTCTTTGGAAATATAAACAAACAAAACATCAGATTCATTCCACAAGGGCATGTGCAAAGAGAAAGAGATCTTAAATTATTTAAACATTTTATATGAACTTTATAATAAAAATATTGTATCTTAGAGGAGAGAACAGAAAGGTAACATGGCAAAGAAATTTCTCTCATGCTTCAGGGAATAGAAAATACACCAGGTTGGAAAATCTGTCACTTTTGAGATAGCTTTGGGGACTAAGGCACAATATTAATTTTAGCCATATGCCTATTTCCTAATATTCCAAAAATATTCAATTAGTCATTAAATCTAAACTTCATGAAATAAAATACTAACATTTTATGTCCTCTTAATTTATTTAACATTTTTATTCTATCGATATACAAATTCCAAAAAGATAAATAACAACGTGAATGATTGGTATAAATAGTTTCCTCAGTGTAAATGAATTTATCATGTTATGTTAGAATGACAGATTTGATCAAGGATGAGAAGAAAAGGGAGATAAATATAGAAGTTTCTGTATGAGTATGGATGGTCTCCACAAGAAATACAAGCAATAGGGAGGCTATGAAAACAAAAATAAAGTTCTACACATTAAGACCAAAATTACAATTAACTGTATGAACAGAGATGTTGTGTCATTGTAAGCATTCACTCTTATCCTTACATTCAATAGATTTTGCTTTGAACCCAGTCTCCTAACTATTCCCAGTATGATACAGGACAGAAATAAAAAAAGATTAAAAGTAAAATATTAATTCTAAAAGGTACCCTAAATTCAACTTACCAGATCTCTGAAGTGGAGATGAATGTTCTAAAGGGGAAGTCCTCACAGTTTTGATGTCAGCATAGACTATGTCTCCAGCCATTTCACAGATGAAAAAGAGAAAGAATCCCAATAATGATCTTCTGCAGAAGGGAGAATAATGTTTCTGCAAACTTCCGTACATTAAGTACATAGAGGTGGTAGATTTCCTTTTGTGCCCCAAGTGGGCAGTGAACTTCCTCTACAAATAAATAACAAAGCAATGTGTTCAGTCTTTTCAATCAAGGTAACAGATTTTTGAATACTTGCATGATATGGAAAAAAACTATGATTCATAGAGTAGATTCTTATTCTTCAGTTAGTTTTCTGACTACATTTAGAACAATTTTAACTTTTATTAATATCATAGAAGATATTTCACAACTTTCTTCTATAAACCACTTCCTCTTTTTAGTGCAAGCACATATTTTCTGGAAGAAACTCACAGACTACACAGCATGTTCTCCAAAGTGGAATCATTTGAGAAGGGGGACAAGGAAAAGGAGAGATTTTATCATGAAAGTGATAGAAAGGGTCACCCCTTCTTTTATCCTCATCTCAAAATGCATTGTATTTGTCTAGATAATACTTTAAGAATTATCTTAAAGTTATTTATTCTCTTAAACCATTTAAGAGAAGCATTAAACTGAAGTGAAGCATGAATTATGCAGAGAAATTCCAAACTGAAAAAGATATGTTTAAGAAAAGGAAATAACCCTATGTCAAAATAGTTCAAGGTAATAGCATAAAAAAAAGGAAGCCTAATTTTAAAATTAGGTTTATCAAAATGTACTACTGAATGCAATATATTAAAAATAGATTTTTATCTCCCGTTTCTTCTAAAATTCCACTAAAATTTTATTAAATGGATAAAAACTTATAAGTCTAAAACAATAACACAAAAGGGAGTAGGGGTCTATAAGTTGATGAAAAATTTCAACAAATTCCTGGAAAACAGGGAGTATATGGAGATTCAATTGATAAAGCAAAACAGAGAAAAATGAAGCTAAAACAAGCAAAGGGAAATAATTGAGGAGAGAGCCCAGCCACCTGTTGAAATCCTCACAGGACTCAGAACTCAGAAATGTTAGATATGAAAAATGGCAGAAGCCATTACTTTATAACCAGTAGAGTAACTAGAATTTATTTTCTCAATACCCACCCAGATGTATTGTACAAATTATTTAAACTGCAGTCACCCCTTTTCACTCCCCCAAATCCAAGTGATTTAACATATAATAGTCAAATAGCTAGAGAACAGATGTTGCCTTCTTGGCATTTAGGTGGGCCCTCAGTATAATGACTAATGTCTGACCCTGGATGGGCATTGAACACGAAACACTGTCTCTCATGACTACCTTGACACTCCCTATTTTCTAACACTTCGTATGTGACTAATAGCTACTGCATTTTGATCTGCATTTTGTACATGAAAAACTGACTTTTAGAGGTTATACTATGTGCAGTAAATTTTAAGAGTGAAGGAGAGGATAAGATGGCCAACTAGAGACATTGCTAGCCAGATCATCCTGGGGGGAAGATTGGATTTCAAATAAAGGAAAGGGTAAGGGGGGATCCCTCTCACACTTCCACAAGCATTCAGTGGCCTAGGGGCAACCAAGTTTCTTAGAGCCTTTTCCACCCCCACAGGCCCTGGCATGATGGCAAACATAGTAGAGTGGGGAGAACTTGCATAATCCCAGAGTTAGACACTCTGTGTGGGGCTCCCCCACAAGGAAAGTGTCATGAGAGGCCAGAGAGCAGGCTTTCTTCCATTCAGATGCTTCCTTCCCCACTCCTCCTCTGGGAAAGCAGCAAGAACTTGGTAAGAGGTCACATCTGCCCAGTGGTGCATGCTGCAGGCTGAGGCTTCCACAGAGAGAGGGTACCTCTTTCCCTTTGGGGGCCTGAAGTGGACCCAAAGTTCCAAATTTGGGAGCTTCCTGCCTGCCTGTGTTTCACAGAGTTACATACCAGTGGGTCAGACAAGCAGACCAGACCCTGTGTCCCCTGGGTTGCTGGAGTCACAGGAGGAGGTCTGGGAGTTAGACTCAGGTGGTGAGAAAGCCCACCTGGACAGATCTGATGGGATAATACTGTAGGGTTCCAAGACATGGTGAGCTGGGAGAACGTACATCACCCCTGCAGGAAAAACACCCTGTTTTATCAGGGTGGGTCCTATGGTGAGAAATAATGCAGCCCTGGGAGCCATAGTGACCAGGCTTGGCACATTCAGGCACTCTGGCTGACTTGGATCCATGGTCCCTTCCCCCCCCATTCCAACCAGGAGAGCAGTCAACTTGAATGAAAAACTACTGTGAGCCATAAGCTGAACACATCAAGTAACTTACAAAAGAAAACCCATCAGGATAATTGCAGACTTCTCAATGAAGACCTTATAAGCCAGAAGGGATTAGGGCCCTATCTTTAGTCTTCTTAAACAGAGAAAATGCCAGACTAGATTTTGTATCCTGCAAAACTAAGTTTTATAAATGTAGGAGAAATAAAGACTTTTCCAAACAAGCAAACACTGAGGGAATTTGTCAAGATAAGACCTTCCCTTCAGGAAATACTCAGAACTGCAGTATACATGGATCAGAACGATGGTCACCCACCAGTGTAATACCACCCAAAAGCTAAAGCTCAGAGCTCAAATAAAATAATAGCACAAAAGGTAAAACAAAGCAATAAGGTACTATGCAACAGGATGAACAAAACAGCATCACCCATATCAATTCCATCAATCAATAGGAATGGTTTGAATTCCCCACTCAAGAGACATAGGCTGGCTGAATGGATAAATATACACAAGCCAGGTATCTGCTGTCTTCGGGAAACACATCTAACTCACGAGGACTTATCCAGACTCAATGTGAAGGGAGGGATGGAAAACAATATTCCATGCTAATGGAAATAAAAAGAAAGCTGGTATAGCAATTCTCATATCAGATAACTTAATCTTCAAATCAACAAAAGTAATGAAAGACAAAGATGGTCATTACATAATGGTGAAGGGAACAATTCAACAAGAAGACAAAACAATTTTAAATATTTATTCACCTAACATAGGAGTGCCCAGATTCATAAAGCAAATCCTACTTGATCTCAACAAAATGATAAACAGCAGAACCGTAATAGCCATGGACTTCAACACCCCACTGAGAGGACTGGACAGATCCTCCAAATAGAAAATAAACAAAGAAACAAGGGACCTAAACATAACTCCCAAACATATGGGCCTAACAGACATTTACAGAACATTCTACCCCCAAACCACAAAATATACATTCTTCTCATCAGCTTATAGGATATTCTCTAAGATTGATCACATCCTAGACCACAAAACTTGTCTCAATAAATTTGAAAAAGTAGAAATTATACCATGCATCTTCTCAGACCAGAGTGGAATAAAATTAGAAAACTCCAACAGAAACATTTATCTCTACACAAAGTCAGAGAAACTAAACAACCTACTGCTGAATGACTGGCAGGTCAAGAAGAAAATTAAGATGGAAATCAAAATCTTTTTTGAACTAAATTTTAGTGAAGATACAAGTTATTAAAATCTGTGAGATACAGCTACAGCAGTCCTGAGAGGAAAATTCATAGTCATCAATGCCTACAGCCAAGAGACAGAAAGCTCACAAATCAACAATCTAATGAATCATCTCAAAGATCTGGAAAAGGATGAGCAAATGAATCCCAAATCCAGCGGAAGAAAAGAAATAAGCAAGATTAGAGCAGAACTAAATAAAATTGATAATAAAAGAACCCCTCATACATAAAATTAATAAAACAAAAGTTGGTTCTTTGAAAATATAAACAAAATTGACACACCTCTCACTAGATTAACCAGAAGCAGAAAAGAAGAGACTCTAACAGGCTCAATAAGGAATAAAAAAGGAGAAATTACAACTAATACCAGAAAAATACAAAATGTCATCTTTGAATACTATAAAAATCTCTGCACACATAAACTTGAAAACACACAGGAAATGGACAAATTCTTAGAAACACACAACCTCACTAGGCTCAATTGGGAAGATACAGAATTCCCGAGTAGAATAATATCAAGTACCAAAATTGAAGTAGTAATAAAAAAAACCTTCCTAAATAAAAATATCTCACCAGATGGTTTCATACCCAAACTCTACCAGACATACAAAGAGAACTGGTGCCTATCCTGCAGAAATTATTCCACAACTTTGAGAAGAAAGGAATCCTCCCCAACACATTTAATGAAGCCAACATCACCCTGATACCAAAGCCAGGAAAGGAACCTCCTCTAAAAAAAAAAAAACAAAAAAAAACTACAAGACCAATATCCCTTATGAGTACAGATGCAAAAATTCCCAATAAAATCCTAGTAAATCAAATTCAGCTGCTCATGAAAAAAATAATCTATCATGATCAACTGGGCTTCCTCCCAGAGATGGAGGGATGTTTCAACATATGCAAATCCATAAATGTAATTTGCCACATAAATAGAAGTAAAAACAAAGACCACAAGATCCTCTTAATAGATGCAGAAAAATCATTTGACAAAATTTGGCATTCTTTAATGATGAGGATGCTTAACAAAATAGGCATAGATAGGACTTACCACAAAATGATAAAAGCCATATGTGACAAACCCACAGCCAACATCATACTGAACGTGGAAAAACTGAAATAATTTGCACTTAGAACTGGTACCAGACAAGGTTGCCCTCTCTCACTTCTATTCAACATAGTGCTGGAAGTCCTAGCCAGAGCAATCAGACAAGAGAAGGAAATCAAGGGCATACAAATGGTGGCAGAAGGTATCAAACTATCACTGTTTGGAGACAATATGATCCATTGATTCTGCCAAGAGATTACTGGAATTGATAAATAAATTCAGCAAAGTCTTAGCTTACAAAATCAGTGTACACAAATCAGTAGTATTCACGTATGCCAACAATAGTCAAACTGAGAAGCAAATAAAAAACTCAATACCTTTCACAATAGTAACAAAGAAAATCAAATACCTAGGAATATATTTAACTAAGGAGGTGAAGGACCTCTACTGGGAGAACTATGAAACACTACAGAAGGAAATAGTGGAGAATGCAAACAGATGGAAAAACAGACCATGCTCAAAGATTGGCCGAATCAATATTGTTAAAATGTCAAGACTACCTAAAGTAGTCTAAAGATTCAATGCAATCCCAATTAAAATACCAACATCATTTTTCACAGATCTAGAAAAACTAATTCTGTGTGTCTTATGGAACTGGAGAAGATCCTGTATAGCAAAAGCAACTGTAAGCAAAAAGAACAAATTGGGAGGCATCAATTTGACACACTTCAAGCTATACTACAAAGCTATAGTAACCAAAACAGCATGGTACTGCCACAAGATTAGAAACATAGACCAATGGAATAAGAATGAAACCCAGACATAAAACCATCCTATATCCAAGTATCTTTGACAAAGAAGCCAAAAACATAAACTGGGAAAAAAATCCTTATTCAATAAATGGTGCTGAAAAAATTGGATAGTCACATGCAGAAGAATGAAATAGGATCTTCACGTCTCAACTTTCAGAAAAATCAACTCATGATGGATAACAGACTTCAACCTAAGGCATAAAACTATAAGAATTCTAGAAGAAAACGTTGGAACAAGTCTTATAGATATAGGCCTAGGCAAAGAATTTATAAAGAAAAGCCCACAGGCAATTACAGCAACAACAAAAATAAATAAATGGGACCTGATCAAATCGAAAAGCTTATATATGGCCAAAGAAACTATTACTAGATTGCATAGACAATTTACAGAATAGGAGAAAATATTTGCATGGTATACATCTGATAAAGGGTTAATAACTAGAATTTATATAACACTAAGGAAAATCAGTAAGAAAAAAAAATCAAACAACCCCATTAAAAAGTGGGCAAAGAACATGAACAGAAGCTTTTCAAAAGAAGATAGACTAATGACCAAAAATGCTCAACATTTCTAATCATCAGGGAAATGGAAATCAAAACTACAATGAGATATCACTTAACTCCAGTGAGTATGCCTTTTATCAAAAAGTCCAAAAAATAACAAATGTTGGTGTGGATGTGGAGCAATAGGAACACTGATATACTGCTGGTGGGACTGCAAACTAGTACAACCTCTATGGAAAGTAATATGGAGATACCTCAAAGAACTTAAAGTAGAACTACCATTTGATTCAGCAATTCTACTACTGGGTATCTACTCAAAGGAAAAAAAGTCATTCTATAATAAAGATATCTGCACTCAAATGCTTATGGTAGCACAGTTCACAATTGCAAAGATGTGGAAACAACCCCAGTCCCCCCCAATACATGAGTGGATTAATAAAATGTGGTCTATGCATACCATGGAGTACTACTCAGCCACAAAAAAAATGGTGAACTAACACCTCTTGTATTATCCTTGATGGTGCTGGAGCCCATCCTTCTAAATGAGGTATCACAAGAATGGAAAAACAAGCACCACATGTACTCACAATCAAATTGGTACTAATTGATCAACACTTACGTGCACATATGGACTTAACATTCATCGGGTGTCAGGCAGGTGTGAAGGGGGAAGAGGAGACAGGTAAATTCATTGCACCAAAGGATGCAGTGAACACTGTGTGGAGATGGGCATGGTTGTAGCTCTGACTCTGGCAGTGCAAAAGCAATATATGTAACCTAAACATTTGTACCCCATAACGTTTTGAAATAAATAAATAAATATCACATAGGAAAAAAGAAAAGAAATTAAGGCTTAAGTCTCATTCTCCTCCGCAAGGAGAACTAGCCTCTACTCTCTGTGGAGTAGACTTTCTATACTTTCTGAATAAAACTTGCTTTCACTTTATACTGTCTGCTCGTTCCTGAATTATTTCTTGCATGAAGCAAGGGACCCACTCAGACTTCAAATGATTCCTAGCATTGGGAACACTCTCCTATGTCAAAATGACTTTTGCAGCCTACAACATTTTTCATTCATACTTGTATATGAATATTCTCCAGCTAATAAATGATGCCAAAAGTAACTCAGAGACATTTAGTTATCAGCAAAGAATTTGTTCACATCAGGGTAAAGAAATTTTTGTCAGCAAAGACAAGATACATGGGAGAGAGAAAGAGAGGGAGAGAAAAAGAATGGTTTTCAATAATTTGTCTGAAAGGAGTTTTATTATTCTTATGTACTTTAAGTATAGCTTGAATATAAAAATTTAAGTGGTAATCATATTTTCTATGCATTTTAGTGGCACTTTCTGCCAGATGACATAATTGTTATTAATAAATACAATATAATTCTGATTCCTGATCCTGTGTCTGGGGCCTAACTTTTCTATCCGGAAATTTCAAGAATCTTTTATTTATTCCTAGAATTCTGAAATTCCTTTCCCCCTTTCTGTTGGTCATTCAATGTGATATTTTAAATAGGAAAGTCACATCCTTAACTTCTGAGAAAATTTTTTATATTTATTTTCTAATTTTTTTCCACCTTTATTGTAATGTCTTTTTCTGACACTCCTGTTAGTGAAATATTAGTGTTCTTGGGTTGATATCCTAACATTATCATACTTTTTTTTCCTTTTGTCTCTTTCCCTTTAGATTTTATTATCTAGGAAAGTTTCTCAAGTTTTTCCTCTAGAAACTCCCACCCTGAATTCAGGTTCATTGAGGTTCAGTAATGCCAGGAGGTAAACTTCCAATCCTCAGCAGAGATACAGGGGTGCAGTTTGGTTGTTCAAGGTGCTCCTTGTACATGTTTTCAACTAGTTCTCTAATTTTTCCTCGTATCCCTACTGTATTAGTTTCAGACTGCTGAATAACAAATTATCACAAACTTGGTGATTTAAAGCAATGCATATTTGTTATTTCACAATTTCTGCTTGCTAGGAGTATGGGCTTGGGGTGAGTGGGTGCTACACTTTAAACTCTCACAAGGCCGTTATCAAGGTGTTGGCTGTGGCTCTGGTCTCATCTGAGGCGTGACTGGGAAAGGGTCTGCTTCTAAGCTCACATGATTGCTGGCAGCATTCAGTTCCTTGGGGACTGTCAACTGAGGGCCTCATTTCTTGTTGGCTATAAGCCTGAGGTGGCCCTCAATTTTTTGCCACAGGACCTTCCCAGTATAACATCTTGCTGTCTCAAAGCCAGCAATGGAGAGTCCCCTCTAGCAAGACAGATGACACAGTCTTATGTGTATAACATTATTACATACATGTAATCATGTATATCCCATTACATTTGCTGAATTTTATGGGTTGGAGGCAAGTCACAGATTCTCTCCGCATTCAAAGACAGGGATCAAACAAGGGCATGAAGACCAGAGCAAGGGATCACAGGGCCACTGAGGACTCTGTGGTGCATAGTCTCTCTAATTCTTCAGCATCCAGGGTCCATGGCCTAAGTCACTTACCATCTTCCAACATTTGTGGCCATTTCTCATCCTCCCAATCCTGATCATTTTCTATACTATTAAACATTTTTATTAATGTTATTTTAATAAGTTTATTATCCCTAATTACTGATGAGTTAGACAAGATAATTTACTCCAAATCATATGGAAGGATCAGAGTTGAACAGAAATTTGAAACCAGATTATTTGACACCAAAGCCTATAAATTCAATGGCTAAACTATATAGCTTCCACTGGAACTGGGAGTTGAGATAAAAAATAATGAGTTCCCCTCAGGAAGCCAATTTTCTAGTAAATGAATAAGTAAATAATTTAGTGGTAATTGATATATGAAGCAAAAAAAAAAACAACAGAGCATGTGTGAGATTTTATTGAAACTCACAGGTACATCAGAGAGAAGTGCCACTTGAAATGAGATGTGAACTTTTAAAGGAATGAGCATTTTGATTTATAATACTAAAAAACAAAGCTGAGGGAGGGGCAAGATGGCTGACTAGAGACATCACTTGCCAGAACATCCCGGAGGGAAGGTGGGATTTAAGACAGGGGCAAGGGGAAGAGGAGATGCAGCTCAGGTGTAGATCACAGAGGGGGGTGCCAGCACCTGCAGGGACCTCAAGGAGGAAAACTGAAAAGCAAAGAAGGAAGAAGATAAAGAAAAAAAGATTTGGGCCACGATCAAACCCAGAGAGGCTGGAAGCCCAGCGAAGTGGTAAGGGGTTACCCCTCTCTCTCTCTCCCATGTGCCCTTGGTGACCAGCAGGCTACCAAGTGTCTTGGAGGCTTTTCCATCCCCATGAGCCCAGGCATGGCAGCAAACACAGAATAGTGGAGAGAACTTGCGTGATCCCAGAGCTTGGACATTCTGTGCAAAGTTCCCCTCCAAGGACAGCGACTTCAAAGGCCAGAAGGCTGGTTTTCTTCTATTCAGATGCTTTTCCTTCCCCACCTCTTCCCCATCCACTGCAACCAGGAAAGCAGTTTGAGCCAAGAATTTGGCAAACAGCCACTTCTCCCCAGTGGGAACATGTTACAGGCTGAGGTTTCCATGGAGAGTGGGACCCGCGCCTTTCCCCTTGGGGACCTGCAGTGGAGCCAGGGTGTCTGATCTGGGAGCTCCCCGCCCACGGGCATGCCAGCATGTCAGACAAGCAGGCCAGACTACATGCCCCCCGGGCTCAAGCGGGTTATTGGGGGACATAGCGGGGAGGTCTGGGAGCTGCACCAGTGTGATCAGGGAGCCTATGTGGACGGAACAGATGGGAGAATACTGTGGGGTTCCCAGACCCAGCGATCTGGGAGAGTGCCCATCCTTTCTGCAAGAAAACCACCCTGTTGGAAATGCGCAGGTTCTCCTGTGAGGAACAGCCCAGCCCTGGGAGCCATAGCAACCAGGAGTGGTGCATTCAGGCGCTGGGGCTGACTGGGAACTGTGGCCCATCCCCCACCCATTGCAACCGGGAGAGCAGTTTGACCCCAGAATTTGGAGAGCAGCCGCTTCTCTCCAGCGGGCGTGTACTGAGGTCTCCACAGAGAGTGCTGCCCACGCCTCTTCCCTCAAGGACCTGCGGTGGACGCGGGATGCCCAATCTGGGAGCTCCCTGCCTGCTGGCATCTCATGGAGGTGCACGCCAGCGGGTCAAACGCACAGGCCGGGGGGAGCTTTGAGGGCTGGACTCAAGTGGCAAGGGAGCCCACACGGACAGAACTATGGGAAAATACTGTGGGGGTCCAAGATGCAACAATCTTGGAGAGCGCCCACCCCTCCCCACAGGAAAGCCTCACTGTTGGATTAGGGCAGGTCCACTGGCAGGGAAGATCCCGGCCCAGCACCATAGCAACCAAGCATTTAGGCTCCTCCCCCATGAACAGCCCTCCTGGTCTGGAGAGCCTGCCCTGACTTCGTTCTCAGTGGCTCCCCCTAGTGGCCGGGAACACAATCTCTGAGCCCTGCTGAGGCTTTGCAAAGCTTTCCGGGCTTGAGCAACCAAATCACACTCTGCCCAACTCTTTCACCCACCTTTGCGATGGTGGAGATCAAGCAACCCCCCTGGGAGCTGCAGGGCCCCTCTCAAAGCCTAGGATACTCAAGTACTTCTCTGAGGGACTAGAGCTTACCACAGGCACAAAAGAACATGTCAGCAGTTGGCTCGCTGCAGCAGGCATCAACCACTAACAGGCAGAACAACTCTGTAGTTCATCACAGCATCTACCATGCCAATCAAACAGGGCGTGGCTGATTCTTACAAGTACCACCCACCATCTCAGAGATTAAGCTGGGGGATCCAATACAATTCACACTGCTGGGAAGAGGTGAAGACAGCAGGGTGGAGGCAACCTGAGGGGACACTGTTTATTAGGAGAGAAAAAGAAGTAACAGGCAGCTTGATCTGTGAGGGGTCTCCCTCTTCCACTGCAGACCTCTGAGCTGATCAGGGGGCTGCTCAGAGTCTGTGCAGAGACGCTCCACCGAGAGCAGGTGCAGCAGAGATCTGGTGCCTGCAATACCAGGCTTCTGCAACTGATGACATCCTGATCACTCTGGTGCACAGAGCCAGGTCTACTCAGGACCCAGCCATCCACCATAACCTTAGCATCACCTTTGCCAGGCCAGGGAGGGAACAGACACTTCCCTGTGTTGAGCCCTCTGACTGGGGGTTGATCAGGCCTCCTCCCTGGCGTGGAAGCCAAACAGAAGGGGAGCCTCAGATGCCATAGGCACCACTCAAGGAGTCTCAGGCAATGGCCTCAGTGGGTCCTAGGTGTCGGGGGAGAACCTTGGCTGACCAGTAGCTCTGGCTCACCTATGTGGAACCTGAGCTGCTGAGAGAAAGCCCTGCCTTTGTGATTGGGCATCAGCAGTCCCCACACTGGTGGAACAGCCACCAGTATAGGTGGCTCTGCCCCCCAAATCCCCAGAGACAGCTCTGAAGCTCTCACTGTGCCTGAATCTGAGGCTCTGCCCATGTAGCTCCAGGGCCCCAAATGAGCCCATGACTCCACCCTGGAGACTCCAGAGTCTCAGCAGCACATGAGACATTCTCCAAGATTGATCATATTTTAGTCCACAAAACGGGTCCTAGATCTGAAATTGAAAGACTTTGCATAAAATAATTTCTTTGTGTCTTGGTTTCCTTATATATAAAATGAAATGTTAGATCTAAGTCACAGGGTTGTTGTGAAGATTAAATTAATTATGTATGAAATAGTCTCTGGCATATGAAAGTACTATATAAATGTTGGTTATAATTATCACTATATTTTTATTGTCCTTATTGTTATTATCATCATCCAGCACAAAGTTTTTTTATTTTTATGGTTTTGGTGCTTTGGACAATACAAGGAGCAAGTGTCCTCAAACTTAGCAAAGCAGTGTAACAAAGTAGTCACCCCTCCTCCCGTAGATATGGAAGGATAAAACTGAGAGTGGGGAATACATAACAGAGAGAATGGCCTGAAAAAATGATAAAAATGTTTTCTATTTCTTTAAAACCTCACTCTTTTGGGGAGCTAAAACCTGCATCCCTGCCTTGGGGCAGTGTTTGGGAGGGGCAGGGGGATGTCCTTTGTTCTTTGTGCCACAGGAGGTGGCTCAACAGAACTGTCCCGGAAGAGGTCCTGGGCTGGGCAGAGGTCACCTGATTGTCTTCTGAGGAGATGGGACTGATTGGAATCATCAACTGTAGTTGAATAGCAATTGCCTGAAGCTAAAGACCTGCCTTTAAAGCTCTGTATCTCTGCTTATGATTAGGACAATGACATTTTAGACCGGGAGTCTCCATCCTCCTCATTTGCCAGCAAATTAATAAATTAATAAACTCCTCTTTCCTTCTCTGCAAACCACTTGTCCTCGTTCTTCTGCTGTGGCCTTGGGGACAAGTGCTGAGCTTTTGGTAACAGTAGTATGGGTTGAAAACCACCTTAAAAGGAAACAGTTGTAAATCAGCAAGATGTGACCAATGGACCAGCCTGGAGAAACAGTTATGAGTGAGAATTCTTAAGCAACACACAGGTTTTTACATACTCTCTGGAATTCTGAGAAGTATTCAGAAGAGAAGATTTCTTAATGGCAGTAGGAGACTTCAAGTTATTTTATTTGGCTATTAAAAAAAAAAAAGCATGGATAGTCACTTGCTAGGTAATACCAACCCTCTTCCCACTGAGGACATTTTGAAAAGCTGGACAAAATGTTTCAGATCATCTTAAAGGCATTAGTGAGAGTACATACTATTGAAGAACAACACCATACAAATCCAAGAGAAAGGTGAAATGTAGAAAAAAGAGCTGCTTTTCCTATAGAAAATGTCAAATAGAGATGGAGAAATGGAGGAGCTAAGCAGGGCTTTTGAAAGTCTTAGGTGCCAGGGTAATTCCAGTCTTCAGGTAGGTGTGGGGGGACTGAAAAATCAATATGCCTGGTTGGTTCAACAAAAGGCTACACCTTAGGTAATATTTTCCAGTCTTGACACTGTTGGCATTTTGTTAGATTATTCTTATGTTGGGGGCTATCTGGTGCCTTATAAGATGTTTAGGAGCATCCATTTCTTTTACCCTCTAGATGCCAGCAGCAAGCCTCTAACCCCAAGTCCCCACTAAGTTGGACCACCAAAAATTGCTAAATAGCCTTTTAGGGGAAAAATTATCCCATCCCAGGTAGAAAAAACATTGCCCTAGGAGTAAAACTGATCTAAGAGTATTAAGAGTAAGACTGACTTTTGAAGGAGATGAAGCTCAACTTCAGAACCTTTCTATAAGTAAAATTGAAAGGAAGTGGTCCTAGATTTCCAGTGACTGTGATAATTTTCTAGAAGCACATTTAAATTTTTTTTTTTTTTTTTTGAGACAGAGTTTTGCTCTGTTGCCCAGGCTAGAGTGCCATGGCGTCAGCCTAGCTCACAGCAACCTCAAACTCCTGGGCTCAAGTGATCCTTCTGCCTCAGCCTTCCGAGTAGCTGGGACTACAGGCATGCACCACCATGCCCGGCTAATTTTTTTTTCTGTATATATTTTTAGCTGTCCAGATAATTTCTTTCTATTTCTTTTAGTAGAGATGGGGTCTCACTCTTGCTCAGGCTGGTCTCGCACTCCTGACCTCGAGTGATCCTCCCACCTTGGCCTCCCAAAGTGCTAGGATTATAGGCGTAAGCCACCGTGCCTGGCCACATTTAAATTTTTTTCTGCAGGTAGCTTTTGTCAAAGAAAAATTGTACTGGACAAATAAACAGTCAAGGAAGGCTCTATTCAAGACTATTGCAATAGGGGAGTGGAATTCAACTCAACTCTGCTGAGATGGGAGATTTTTATTTAATATACACTGGAGCGAGCTGGTGGGAAAAAGACAAGATTGAGAGGACATTTGTCCATGTAATTAGGCCATCTGTATTCATTAACTGGTGCCTATTAAAGTTACTTTCCTCTGCTTCCACAGAATCTGGGAAATAAGTACACTGTCTTTCTTGATGGTTACATTTCGAAAGGATGGCTCCCATGTCCTTGAAAAAGATATTCCTAGGTTGGAAAACTGGAAAGAGGCTAGAGATTTGTATTCCAAATGGGCTGAGAAAAAGAACTTGCAATTACAAGTTTCCAAAAGTAAATGGTCTAAGAAAAGAAAGATCAGAGGCCTGTAGGAGGAAGATGTTTGTATAAAGTTTAGTCAAGCTGAGGAGAACATTAAGGTTATCTTGATCAAAGAATATAGCATTATTCTAGGTTTCAGAGAATTACTACAATATTTTTATTTTTTCAAGATAAAATCCAGCACTGAACAACGACAACAAAAAATAACTGGGCACATAAGCAGATAAAACAACATGAAAAGTAACAAATGGAAAGAGTGGGGAGCAGTTAAGAACTCCAAGGGCTCCAAAAAATTCAATATTAGACACAGATTTTATGTAAGTGTCCTCAAATATTATCTTAAAAAAATTAGATTTAGGTTAATACAGTAGTTCCTTGGTATACACAGGGCATTGGTTCCAGGACCCTTGTGTATACCCAAATCTGTATGTACTCAAATCCTGTAGCTGGCCCTACAGAACCACCTATCCGAAAAATTGGCACTATGCATACGCGGGTTTCGCGTCCTGTGAATGCTGTTTTATCAGTTCATGCATAGGTGGACCCAGGCAGTTCAAACCTATGTTGTTCAAGGGTCAACTGTATATATTTAAATATTAGATTATTTCTTAAAGTAAATGTCTTATTTTGTTTAAAATATAACAACATCTTTTAACTATATTTTAAAATGATAACATATTTTAAATGAGCTCATGGAAATAAAATCTAAATATTAGAATTTGGACTGAAATGTGGAAATTACAAAAGGGATTAAGTGGAAACTCTAGAACTAAAACTCATAATAATTAAAATTAAGATGGCAGAAGAAATAGAAGAAATCTTTCCTAATCCGATAATATGTATCCTTCCCGTTTCCCCCCCAAAACAACCAACCAACCTATCAAGCAAACAAAGCTAGAACAAACATCACAGTTAATGGCTAAATTTAAATTTTTCTTTTGCGATTCGGAGCCAGACAAGGTGCTCACCATTATGCTTCTATTTGAAAAAATATAGCACACATCGGCCATCAATATGATTCTGTTCATAGAAAATCCAAGAAAATGTATACACAGATTATCAGAATTAATAAATGAGTTTAGAAGCTTGCTGGATATAAAATCAATATAAAAAGTCAATTTTATTTCTGTTAACCAGAAACAAGCTGAAAATAAAAATTTAAAAACATACTGTATTTGTTTTCGACTGCTGCCATAACAAATTTACCACAAACTCAGCAGCTTAACACAGCACACATTTATTGCCTTTCCATGGCTCAGAAGTCCAGGCACAGTGTGACTCAGTTGGTCCTCTGCTTAGTAGTGTCATACAAGGTCAAAATCAAGGGCCATGTTCTTTTCTGGAGACTCTGGGGAAATATCTGCTTCTCATTTTATTCAGATTGTTGTCAAAATCAATTTATTTGGCTGTAGTGCTGAGGTCCCCTTTCCTTGCTGGCTGAGGGCAGGGGCCTTTCTTAGCTTCTTAAGACCTACAGCATTCCTTATCGTGTCATCTCCTCCACCTTCACCCCTGCAGCAGTGCATGTAGTTCTTCTCATGCTTCAAATCTCTCTGACTTCTTTTGTTGCACTTAACTCCAGAAAGAGAAATTGTAAGGGCTCATGTGATTAGATTGGGTCTACCCAAACAATCCAGGGCAATCTCTCTATCTGAATGTTTATAACACTAATTACATGTGTAAATTTCCACCTAACATAACATATTCACATTTTCCAGGGTTGTGGATATCTTTGGCATCTGCCTACCACAGATGCCTTTTATAATGACATCACACAGGTGATATATCTAGGAATAAATTTAAAAAGATCTAAAGATGTCTACCTCAAATCTGTAAAACATTACAAAGAGAAATTAGAGAAGACTTAAAGAGAGTGTTAAATCATGAGCAGGGATTAAAAACTCAATAAACATGTCAATTTTCCCTAATTTGGTATATCGATTTATTGCAACCTCAGTTAAAATCCCAGCAGGTTTCTTGTGAAAATTACAAAGATGATTCTGAAATTTAAATGGGAAAACACTCAAGAATAACCAGCACACTTATGACCAACAACAAAGTGGGAAAATGTACTCTACTAAATGTCAAGTTTCATTATACAGTGACAATAATTAAGACAATGTAAATTGGTAGAAGTGTACAAATGTATCAGTGAAACAGAATAGAAAGTCTGAAAACTGACCATGCACGCATGGAGACTTGGTTTCTGACACTGGTGGTTCTGTAGAGCAGTGGAGAAAGGATGGTTGCCAAATGGTGCTGGCGTACAAGACATCCTTTTGAGAAAAAGTAGAGCTTGATCCATCATTACACTGTACAAAAAAATAATTCTGGGTGGATTACATATCCCTATGTGAATGAGCCATAAAGTGAAAGCCTTCCAGAAAATACCAGGAAAATGCATGATCTTTAAAAAGATAAAAGTACAAAATTTTAAAAATTAATAAACTACATCACGTTAAAATTAGGGACTTCTATTTCTCAAAAGACACCATGAATAAAATGACAAGTCAAGCCGCAGAATGGAAGATGTTGGAACACATATAATTGTTAAAGGGCTCTCACTCTCTCTCTTTCTCCTATTATATACATATATAATAATATGTATATAATGTGTATATATACACATTTATATATATAAAATGTATCTCTCCAGCAAATCAATACAACTGAAGAGAAAAATGTATAAAACTTGAAAAAACACAACACAAAAATATAATATCCAAGTGAATAATCAACAAATGAAAAGGTGCTCAATCTCAGTAGTAATAAAAGAAATGCAAATAATTTGAACCACAATTAGATACCTCTACATATCCACCAAAATAAATACAAATAAAAAGAACCATCAAATTTTGGCAAGGTGTGTGGAACTATAGGAAATCATGTACTGTTAGTGGGAATGAAAATTCATATAATATAACCCCTTTGGAAGACTGTTGCACATTATTTATTAATATTATAATTGAACATATTCACACCATATGATGCAGGTATATAGTCAATAGAAAGTAATATACACGTATCCCTAAAGAAAGGAACAAGAAAATCAATGGCAGCATTATTTGAAATAGTAAAAAATAGGAAACAACCCAAATGTCTATCAATCTTCCCTATTCATACAAATAAATACTATATAGTAATGAAAGGTAAAAGCTGCACATGGCAGCATGGATGAAACTCATCCACGTATGTTGATCACGGGTTTGAACTTAAAATATTTATTTCTTTGCAACTTGTTGGTTGCAAGTTATTAATAATTATATGTAAGATAATAAGAAAATAGTGTGAACTTCAGGTCTCAGAAACTAGAAATTTAGAAGTATATTGGCGTATGTAATATAGTGCTATAGCATATACAAAGCACTTTTACATGTGTAATTTAATTACATTTTATGCTTAGCATAAAAATATTGAGAAATATGGGTGGGGTGAAGTATTATCACAATTTAATTTATTTTTTGTGGTTAGGCCATTTCCTTTATAACTAAAAAGTGCTTAGAAAGTAGTGGCAGCCTCATGTTCCATTCATGAACCTGAGAATGAGACACTAATGAAATCAAGAATCATAATCCACACACATGCAGGCCACCTGAGTATGAAAAATAACCAAGAAATCTTTAAAAAATCTTATTGTAAAATAAAAAATTGTAATTGTATATATTTATGAGAGAAAATTTTAACACATGTATATAATGTCAAATGATTAAATCAAGCTAATTAACATGTCCATATCATAAAATACTTATCATTTTTTGTGGGGAGAACATTTTAAATTTGTTCTCTTAGTAATTTTGAAATGTATAATACATTGCTATTAACTATAGCCATCAAAAAATTATTTTTCATGTCCTTTAACAGTGAACTACTTGAAACAAAAGTGAAGTGGTTTTATTCAGCCACTAGAAGGCACTGCAGTCTATGTATACTGAAGACTTCGAGACTAACAGGAGTTCTTGAAGCAAACTCATTTTTTGTATTTGTAAATGGTTACTAGAAAGTACAGTTGCACTTTAAATAATAAAATTATTCCCTTTAGAAATTCTATATTTGTGTCTATCTAAAGAAAATAGTTTTTCTTAAAAATGAAATAACTATTGATTATAGAAAATTTTGAAATTACAGAGAAGCATAGAGAAGAAAATAAATTTTGCTTATATTGCTACTACTCAGGGTAAACGCTGTGTTTATTTTAAGAGTTGTTCTCTCTGTCAGCATATACGAATATAAAACATATTTAATATATTAAATATTAAACAGGATGTAATCTTATTGTATATATTGTTTCTAACTGGTGGCAATAATTTTTTTGAGTATTCTTTCATATGCATAAATGTTCCTCATAATTTTTTAATGTTAGCATAGCATTTCATCGTGCAGGAGAATCATATTTAATATTTTAACTAAATCTTTGATTTTGGACAATTAAGTTGCTGCTAAATTTGCACTACTAAAAGTAATCCCTTAGATAAACATTTTTATGGTTGTATCTCACATATCCAAGATTATTCCTTTAAAATCTTCCCTCCCTTTTTGAAAGTTGCTGCCTCAGATAAAAGGTATGAATCATTTTAAGGTTTTTGATAAGTATTGCCAAACTGCTTTTCAAAGGTTAAACTAGACCAGTTTACACTATCACCAGCAATCTTTCTGGTCATATATTTATCAACATCTTCCCCCGGTATTCATTTGCATTTTAATTTCAGTTATAATATGTTTTCATGTGTGGAAATCTAATCAAAATTATGAGAATTGAGAACATACTTAAAAGGTCATTTCTGCATTTGCATTATACATTTTTTGGAAGGCAGCTGTGCTCACCACTATACCACCAATGCAGTATTATACATTTTTTGAATCATTGAATACTGACTATAGTTTCTAACATTTCAATGTTATTTTATCATTTTTAAAATAATTTTATCAAATCCCTATAATTATGTGAGAAAAGCAGGTGAAGTATTCCTTTTCCCAGAGGAAGAAATTGGAAAACAATAAAACACACTTAATTGATAGTCATTTTCATTCATATTAACGTAATTATCTAAGGTGAATGGAGCCAATAGATTTGACATTTTGAAAGTTGGCTAAAAGTTTGAATGCAGGAACAAATAGCATAGTATATCTGCAGTATGCTTCCATAGTAACCCACGTTACCTCTATCATAACCTTTGTCACACCATATTATAATTACTTACCTTATTATTTGTTTTACAAATAGACTGTAAACTCCGTGAGGCCAGTTGCCATGCCAAATTTGCTCAGTATTTTGAGTCGTGTCCACCACAGTAGTAGGTGCTTAATAATCATTTGTTAGATGAATTTTTAAAAAGTCTTTCCAAAAATAAACATAAATAAGATAAGTTAGGTAGAAATAGACATGTTATGTAGAAATGCTGCTTTATGCCAATACTGGAAATTTGATGACATAGTGTTCTCATTTATAAAAATCATCGTCAATATTTAATACATCTCTGGGGTTTACTATGAGCCAGGCACTGTTTTAAGTTTGTTTTCATATACTAATTTAATTTCTAACTAACTTTAACCAAATTTTGAACTAATTCTAATAAAATAGCGAGTCAGCCAGTGAGCGGCAGAGATGAAACTCAGGCCATCTGGCTCTCACGCTCTAACTCTTAACAGCTCCAGTTTCCACAGACATATTTCGTAGTACACAGATCACAAGACATGGTTTTCTAACATGACTTGGGAGTAGATTGTTTGTTGCTATCAATGATAGAACATTACAGCTGGGGGGCCATTTGTTTCATTTTATAGCTGTGAGAACTGAGGATTACAGAGGTTAAGAAATGCATATATTATTTTTCACTAAGCAGTATCTAAAATCCAAATTTCTTCCCTATATGTCACTGCTGCTGACAACAGTTTAAAGGTACCATACATATAGCACATTCCCAACTTCCAGAGGAGATTATTGCAAAATACATTAATAAAACAATTTTAAAGGTAATCAAGTTTTTTCCTGATTGAAATATCCCATGAAGGTCATGTAGTGTCTCATTTCTATTTAGTGAATTATTTTATGTAAATAACTAAAATGTATATAGCACTTTAGAATTGAACAAGATACTTTCAAAGCATTGATTATGAGTACTAATTATTAATGAGCATCTGCTGTATGCTGAAAAATGGATATGGTCCTTTAGAATACATGCATATGAAAACAATTTGGAATGTATAAACCATGTTGTAAAACTAAGGTTTTACTATAGCTAGGATTTGTTTTCTTTTTTTTAAAAAAAGAATACTCTGTTTTTTTGCTTTCTAATATGGCATATAATTTTTAATGTGTATCTTAAGGAATGGACACTTCTTGGAAGCCATTGTATTGATTCTACTTTTATTTTCACAAACATAAAAGCAGCTTATAATTGTACCGAATACAAAATACAAACAAGACACACTTATTGCACATAAAAAATACTTAAATGAAGTATTGCACTTATTAGGATTGATTAGGAAAGTCCCAAACTTATTATCAGTTAAGACTAGTATTATTCTAGGTTTGAACGATATAGAATATTTCCTGATTAGGGATTTGCCACATCACATATTGCACACTTTCCAACACTTTTTGTCTGCTTTACAAATATCTTCATATTCTTTGCTTTTGTTTTTTCTCTATAAAACACTGTATAGAAGGTTTTAAAGGCAATGAAATATATGCTATTGAAAAAGACCAGTCTACAATTGAGGATGTGAAAAAAAAATACAGGATTATCCCACTCTTTAGGAGAAGAAAATGACAAAGTAACTTGGCACATTTCTCCAAAAAGAGAGAAATATTACAAAGCTTAGTTTCATAAGCATTTTTCTACTTATAAATGTTCCCTGAGTTTAACATGTGTGCAGTCACAATTCCCTTTGCTTACATGCAGTTTTTAGTACCACTGTCTAACTCCTTCAAATAATGCAAACGTATGAAGGATGCTTATTGTTGGTAGTCATTCAACAATAAATATTAACTCTAAATCTAGTTATTTTACTATTTCTGAATTTAAAAAATATACATATAAAGTGCATCTGAAAGGTTTTATAGTCATTCATCTTATTCTTGGCCATCATCGTCAGTCAATCTGTGATGTTTTCAGCTCATGGCTGAAAAAGTCCACAATGCAAATTGTCCTGGAATTTCTCTCCCTTTTTTCTTCCCGGTCTTCTTTGAAAGAATATTTCCAAGATAATACATAGCTTTGCCACAAAGTCTGTGTGGAAAAGTTCTGACTATAGAGCAACATCCATTGATACAGATTTCCTTTAGTTCCATGCTATAACAGTCTATAAGTAAATATGTTTCCTCATTTTTGACAGGGTTTGCTACATATCCAGTGTAAATTCTTTTCACATTCTCTGTTGCTGACCTCTGTGCTTTTCAGAAAAGCACAGTTCCCAGATTCTGTAAGGTTGAACCTGCCAAACAATAAAGAAAGTCAGATTTATTTTCAGTTCATCATTTTTGTTCATTTACATGAGAATAAACTTTATTGTAGCGGTGACCTCTGTTTTTTTTTTTTTTTTTTCCCTTAGTAGCAAGTCTGCCAGTCAAATAATCATAGGCTAATCTGTAGAGACAATGGACAAGAATTGAGAGGAAGAGGATGTGGAGGAAACATGGAGTTTGGAGGACAGTGCTCCATTCATTTGGTTGGCAGGTCACCAGAGGAGTGATTCTTTGTCATTTTTAAGTTCATAGATCCTTCAACAAACAATTCAGGATCATATACATTCGGCAGCCTTGCATACTAGTGCATACAGTTTTAGGGGGTTTATGGTTCCTTAAACCCATTCTGTGGATATGGGACCACAAGACACATATTAAGAAACTCTGTTAAGATAGATAGAAATTTATTCAACTCTGAGTTTTCCAATGGCAAAGATCAATACCAAACTTCTAAAATGTTCTTCAACTTTAAAATGTAGGTTAACCATGGGTAATGAAAATAGAATTAGTAGCTTTAATGCTGCAGCAAGTTTTCTCTCAGATCCGAAGAAACTCACAGAAGCACTGAAAATATTGCTCCTTAATTTTTTGGAGATGAAAACTGGGAAAGACTCAGAAGCAATTCTTTTCCAACAGCTATCTCATCAGTAAAACATAAATATGGCATTGGAAATGTTGGGGGTTTTGCATCATCATAATTATTCCTGGAATATTTCCAAATTGAGTCTATTACTCACACAGAGTTTGCTGAGAAAAAAATTACTATAAGCATTTATTGTATGAATTCTAAGTAGACAAAGAAAAAAGCTAACAATAAACCCTATCTTTTTTCATGCTTTCATTCAAAAGCATAAAAGCATTCAAACGAGATTGTTAGAGCTCTGCTCATACCTAACAGTGCTTTGAAAGGAGAAAAGGAAAATTGTTTTCTTGGAGTGCCATCCTGGGGAGAATAAAGAGACTTCTAGAGACTTACCAGTTGTTAAATTCTTTGCCATCTGACCATTTCCATGTCTGATCCGTTTCATTTTTCAGTCCAATCCAGTGTTCTGTTCCGCCCACATGTCGTTTTAGGAAGATCTTAGAGTAAGGACAAATGAGTTGTTATGTTAAACAACCTTTTGGGTAAGTACATAATAATTCCTGTTTCTCAAAAGCTGCAATAGGAAGTATGACAGCACATCTGATTATTTATTATTAAATAGTCGTATGTACGGCAAGCTCATTTGGATTTCTGCTCTTTGAAGCTAAGCAGTCAAATCAAATTTAGAATACTGAATTGAACTCTCATTTCGACCTCAAACTGATCATATGGTTCTCTGTGACTAAACTTTCCTACACGTGAGATAGGCACAATGTTTTCACTTAGAAAGAAACAGAAGGAAACTACAGATTAGTTATATAAAATAAAATAACAATATTTCATGAAATTGTTTTTGAATCTTACCATGTCCTTTTCAGAATCAATGACAGCAAGAGTAGCACCATGTTTGGAACAAGCATCTTGGGCTGAGGTCCAGCTCTTTGTTACAGTGGAAAAAAGGTAGCATTTCTTCTGGTAGCCAACCCAGTCGTCTGAGCATGAAGAAACATGGAACTCATATTGACTCGGACAATTGTATTGGCCCACTGTGAACAGGAAAATGGTTTATATTATTATAGTAACAAAAGAAACCAAATAACTATAGCATGCAAAACTAGTGCAGACATGCTGTGTGCTGTGCTAGGTGATGACGAAGGATGAGAGTCAAAACGGAGAATTCTGAAAAGAGTAAGAAGAAAGCCAGTTCTCCCGTTATCTGCTATTTCATTGTGCTTAATCATCACTGTATGGGGTATGAAGATAAGAAGGTGTCCCTTTGACTATAATGTAAGAAAGTGACAGAAAAATCCTGAAAATAGTCCTTTGGACTAGAAAGGGTAAAGTGTGTTATAAATTTCAAGCAAGGTTTTGAATCTGAATGCAGAGATGGAGGAATTTAAAGATGCAGTAGATAGATATAACACTAGGTTGGAAAATGAAGAAGAGTAATTTCAGGGAACTAAACTTAAAATAAGGGAAAATTTATGGCTGAGAATGTTTCATAAAATCATAAAAGTTCATATTTGTAAAAGACACAAATGTATCTTGGTATAGCTATATGTATTGACTATCATATCACTACTAACTCTCTGGGAACTTCTAGCAGAGTCTTAATTATCCAGAACTACCACTCTGTGGCTTTTGAGATAAAGGACAAAAGACTGGCCACTTCCTGATTAAATCTATGGCTTTAGATATTATTTTCTCCACAAGTAATGAATGTGAAGTCCTCATTTTTCTAGCTAAATATCTATTAATTTAGAATTCAAATCAGCCCCCTTCATTCTAGATGTACACATTTTTGCAAGTGTAATTTTCTTCTATAGTAATGCATAAACCATAGACACCTTTAATACTTATAAAAGTATTGCATTAATCATCCAAGCAATGTGGAATTATATTTAGTATTGGTGAGGAAATTGGCCATGTATGGTATATGTGATGATCCTAAATTAACCAGAATTTATGATTAACTAGACTAAGCTAATATTAACTTTAGCTGGCTATGAATACTTATATCAAGGAGGCTTTGAAAGAATTTGTGAGGTGCAGACCCACCTGAGAAGGCAATGAGAACAATGACTAAAATGGTGATGATAACCACATTCAGGACAGCACATGGGACAGGAACCTGGAGGGACCCTTCCTGATGTGTTTCAAAGTGGACACTGGTAGCATTATCTGGAAGAGAGAAAGTTGATGAATTCAGGTAAACCACAGAAGTACAATAGGGACATTTATATATAAATACATATTATATTCTTTTGAAGCATTTAAATTTTAAAAACTAATGTGTTTCCCCATCTCCTTCCATGAAATTTCTAAGTTAATTTTCCAGAAATTTTGAGTGAATTTGGACAGTTTCTTGTTGGCTAGAAGTGAAACAATGCAAGCACAATGCTAAGAACACAAAATATCTCCCCAACGTATGTACTTAGTACTACACACACACACACACACACACACACACACTTAGGAGCTGCAAAAATTCTAAGTATATACTCTTATTGTTTTAGTCACAATTAGAACATTTACTAAACACCCTAATGCCCTAGAAGACACATGAAAAGAACAGCCTAGGCACAATCCCTTAACTCCCTTGTAGTTGCTGTTTAGGAGAAATGATGTGAATGAGATAAATGTGGATAATATATTAAAGTAAAATATTGAATTGAAATATAAATATCTAAAACTAAAAATGGTTAAAAATAAAAAACAACTGACAGTACTTTTTGGTGAAGTTGGTGCCATGTGGAGCAATTGGAATTTTCATATATTACAGGTAGGAAAGTAAATTGGAAAAAGACTTTGGAAACTATTTCTTATAAAATTAAATATACATCAACTCTATGATTCAGAAATTTTATTCCAATGAATATCCCAATGAGAAATGAAAATCTGTTCAGAAAATGCCTTGTACAAGAATGTTCATAGAAGCTTTATACTTAAGAGCCAAATCCTAGAAATAACTGAAATATTCCTCACAAAGGAATGAATAAACAATTCATGGTATCTCCATACAAGGGAATTCTACTTAGCAATTAAAAAAAAAAACAGTTTACGTACAAAAAAAGAAAAGGAGGAATCTCAAATAAAAAAATTAGATTGCATGAAAAAAAATCAAGCCACAAAAGATTGTATAATATATATTCCCATTTATATGACATTTGGGAAAGTTGAACTAAGCTCTGGTAGCAGAAATCAGAATGGTGGTTGCCTTTGTGTGTGTGAGAAAGGTTAATTTAACTGAATGGGACACAGCACAACTCCCTGGGGTGATGGAAATATCTAAATGTTTATTAGCCTTGTGGTCATATAATTGTCATAACTCATTAAATGGTTAAACAATGATCTGTGCCTTAAACTGTACATTAAACAACTCATTAAGTAATGATCTGTGCATTTGTTGTATGTAAATTATATCTCAATTAAAAATGATACATGAATGCACAGTAAAATATTTGAATTTTCCAAGAGAAGTTAAAATAATAGAGGAAACATAACAATATTATCAACCAAATGTCAGGTAGAAGCTGATTTTTTCATTTACTATTCTGTATAATGGTGAAACAAAGTAGAAAGGATTTTTTTTGACAAATAAATATTTATGTGGGAGGATTTAGGATAGGAATAAGATGTTAACGATGAATCTTAGTTACCAAAACAAAAACAAAAACAGAAAAAGACCTAGAAGGACATCTGTGATAGAATATAAGTAAATAAATTGAAAAAGAGAGAAGGGAATTTTGTGACTCAGATAAGCTATCAGGATTCTTAAAATGCGACCTCACAAGGAGTATACACCTCCTTATTTATGTTCTCAAAAACTGAGTAAAATGGCTACTTGAATGATAACTGACAATGAAAAAAGTCTCAAAATGCAAAACAATCCTGTCCTGTGGGTGATTTTCATAACCAATAGGTGCCTACATAAGACATATCTCGAAATTCATAGATTTTTTTCCTTAAAACATTTCTCTAAAGTTAAACTGGACGAAGATGGGTTGTCTTTTTTCATAGTAATTTATCTTGCACTGGGTGCCAACATAAACTTTTGCTTCATCTGGGGGTTCTCTTTCCCAGTGTAGATTTGCATTCATATTTTGCAAAGGAAGACTTGACTTCACTCTTATCCAGCTCTATTTCTCTCAGCTTCTCAGAGCAAATATTCTTTTTTTCACTCGTATACAGCTATCTCCGGAAGCAGCCTTCGGCAGATAGGGTAACAAGTTCAGAGCTTGGTGTAGTTTCGCTTCTCACCATGGGAGAGTCAATCATGCTGCTTAGACTCAACGCAACAGTAGCTCTGGGTCCTCAGCAAGTTCTAACATGTCCAGAAAACTCATAGACTCCAGAGCCTTGCTCAGCCCATTCCTCACCCAGTGTGTAAGCTGTGGAGATGCCTCTCAGATGTTACTTTGTTCCCATTTGTGAAGGTTATTGTTACCCACAGTTTATCACCTAGGTGACAAAACATTTCCCCCAACAGTGCACATTCACTCTAATTACAGCCCCTGTCCATTAACGGAGAAGTTGAAAATAAATCCACCTGCTGAATCAACCAAGGGTGATGTTCATGCTTGTTCATACTAAGAAAGCAACTATAAGGGCAGCATAAATTAGACATTCAACAGAAAATTGGAAGGATCTCAAGAAAAGTTAAGCATTTCTGCATTACATCCTTCTTCTTTCAACTATGCTCTCTATTGAGTAGTTTTATTATTATCATTTTTTTTTTGGCAGCTGAACTAGGCCATAAAGTTAGAGCTTATCTGCTTAGCTAAAAATTTGCATGCCTTGCATTTGTTATCCACACTTAATTTTATGTTCTTAAACAAAGGATGGGTTTATCAGAGACAACTGATGCTTTTCTAAAATAAACCATTCTAGTAGATATACACTTAGAAACTTAGAAAAAAAAATTCCTTCCTCAGAGATTGTTTTGGCTCTGCTGTTTCTAACACATCCTTTATTACTGACTGGCTCTTGCTTACAGATAAACTCTAATGCCTAAGTGCTAGTGCTTTAAGGCACCTCATTAATTAAAAAAGAAGTGGGATAAATGAAAAAAAATCAAGAAAGCCTTATAGAAACAAGGTGTAGAAAAACAACGGGAAAAATTCTGGCAATAGGAAATTAGAATAGATATGTTAATAGATAAACAAATAGAAGAGAGGAAACTTTATAAGATGATCATCTTTTGGTGGAAAACAAAGGAAAGGAAGAAAAATTTTTGGCTCATGTAGAATTTGAAACCAGTAATTGGAAAGGTAAAACAGAAGGATGAAGTGGAGGAACAGAGTTCTACAAAGAATACTAAAACAGAAGATTGCATGTTTAAAAATTATTTTGTGACATTCTTCTAATAAATTACCATGGAACACTGCACTGTGAATGTTCAGATGCTTATTTGGCTATTCTCCCAAAGATTGGAAACCTGCACGTTTCTAGCAACTAGAGGATGCTGTCGTGAGAACACAGGATGAGGCACGCAGAAAGCAGACAAAGATACAAGGGAAGGCGACCACAAATGTAATTGCTTACGTGGAAAACAGAATTTTCCATAAAGAGAAGCAACACTTTCCGGAATATGTACAGGTAGATGTGGAAAAATGATAGAGAACAACTGGGCTATGGCAGAACGTTTCCTAATCAAATCTAAAAATTCAAATGTTGTAAACTGAAACAAAGAAAAAGATCTTTAAAGATCTGAAATTACCTTTGTAGCTTCCTCTCATCTCAGTTATCCTAACTTCTCATAGATAAAGAGGTATTTATCTCCTCCTTGAAATAGAACCTAATCAAGTTCTCTACAGGACAAAGTGTCATTTTCTTCCGTAACTACCATTAAGTATCATATAGAGAGAGATTAGCAGTATATCTTCTCTAACTACCATTATATATCATGTAGAAAGATATTACCAGTATATAAGAAAGCAGATCTGACTTACTTTCTTGTCCTCTCTCCAGATCCAAAGAGCTGTTTTCTGTTATGAAATCATTTTCAGAATTCATCTTTATTATCAGGATTCCCTGGTTAATCTCAAGTCAAGCCAGTCTACAGCGAAAGTCTTTGCTGGAGCTCTCTTTCTGTCTCTGGGTCTCTGAGGCATCCCAGCATTTATATTCCGTTAGAGTGTCTCCACCCCCTTCCTTTTACCTCTTACTCGCTCAGCTCTGCCAGTTCTCTTTCATTTATGCTCCACTGGCCCAGACAATACAGTGTGTTGTGGTGAGGTGTGGGTTTTCCCTGTGTCTGAAATGCCCTTTCTCACAACTGTAGGTGTAGTATTAAGAGGCAACTGGGATTTCCCCAGAATCATCTGTCCTTCAATTTTTAAACAACACAAATAGTTTAGGACATAGCACAATCTAAGTAAAGAGAATTAAAACTTAGGAATTCCTATCTTTGAGATGGAAATAATTTGGAGAAGAGTGTAACTGGTTTTTGGGGGGGAGTCCCATTTACTCATTTATTCATAAATTTAGCAACTAATATTTATTGACCACCTGCTGTGTACCTGACACTGTTGGGGGCCAGAGGATTTATTGTTGAATAAGAATTTTAAGACCTCTATTCTCATGGGTCTCTTTCCAGCCTGGAAGAGCTTTGCTTATGAAGCTATGAATTGACTGTTAGAGTATGTCATTCACTTCTTCCCTGGGGACTAGTTCTTTTGAGGTGCCATCTAGTAAGTCATTGCTTTAATACAGGAAATAGAAAGCTTGTGGTCTGGAACTTCCTGGCTCTGTTCTAAAATTGTTTATCTTAAATTATCTGTTTCATTTACCTCCTGCTAGTTTTCTTTTCTTATTTTACTGTCATTTAGATTGCCTTTATTTCACCTCAGTAATATCTTCTATTTTTCCCTTATTGGTCCCCAACCTTTTTGGCACCAGGGATCAGTTTCATGGAAGACAGCTTTTCTATGGATTGGCAAAGGGTGGGGGAGAGGCAGGTGGGGGGGGTTGATGGGGGGGGGGAGCTCAGGCAGTGATGTGCAGCCACTTCCTAACAGGCCACGGGCTGGCACCAGACATGGTCCAGGGGTTGGGGACCGATATTAAGGCTTCAGACACTTAGAGTTTGATTACTATGAAAAATATATTGCCATGTTGTCAACCTCATCCAGATAAGTTATTATGGTCAACACAAAATGAATACACAATGTTTATGTATGGTGATTTAAAGGGGCGGGAATCAAAATACCACTCTGGCTAATAATTTTGGTGCCATACATTTTATCATTAATATCATTTCTTTAGAGTAAAGTCATTTTGTTTTCAGAATAAAGCCTTGGTGAAAATGGTATGCTTAGGTTGGTTGGAAACTGTCATCTACAGCAGTTATTAATAGTTGGGTCATGAGATGCATTTGTCTACCTAACACATAAAGAGGTACATGCTGCTCCTAAACGCTCTCTTTGCTTCCACTGTATCTTTCAGTCAATTTCTTAGTACCTTTTCCACATAGCAGCTTGTTTCATAATTAAGTCACATCATTTTGGTGAGATGTTCAACTTTTCCTCCCTCACCTCCCAAAGGCTTCCTATCAAAAGTACCATAAAACCCAAAGACCTTCTTAGAGCAGGGAAGACTTTATACATAATATGGCCCCTGGCTACCTCTCCTACCCTTATTCCTGTTAGTCACCACCCTCTCTGACAGTAACTTCCTTGCTGTTCCACAAAAATGCCAAGCACACTGCCACCACAGCGCCGTTAAATTTTCTCCAAAAGGTTCTTCCTTCATCTACCTGCACATCTAGCTCTCCATTTAATTTAATTCACTCACTGTTCAACTGCCACCTGTCCAGAGAGATCTTTTCTTGCCATCATATGTAAAATGGAACGTCACATTCTATGCATCTACATACCTTTATTTTTCATTATATCACTGTGAGTATCTGATATTATGTCACTGTTTATATCTACTTCCCTTTCTACACTGTAAGCTGCTTAGAGGCAAGGACTTTGTCTGACTATCCTTTCTGTGTCTCTAACACGTGTCATAGTAACTGGAACCTAGTATGTATTCAATGCACACTTACTGAGTGAGTGAACAATTAATGAAAAATACATATAAAGTGTAAACGTTCTAAAATATGGGATGACGTTCATGAAGCTTTGTAGGATTGTATGGTTGAGAAATACATGACCACAGTCTGCCACTGGGTAGCAAGTGCACACCTGCACACTGCTGATAGATGACAAAAGAGCAGTTAAAGTTGATACTTCCAGAAACAGCAGAAGCTATTGCTAATGCTTTTGCTAATTTTTTTGCTTTAAAGCAACTTACACAATTTAAATGCTTATTTACTCTCCTACAATTGGGAGGTCTGGATAAACATCCACACTCTGCCAGTAATTATACACAACTGTCATGAAGAATGAGTGAGGTAATATCACTGTTATAAATCTGTAATATTATTTGAACTGTTCCAAGTCTGTAGGGTTTAAAGAAACAGAAAAAAAAAATACCCTTACAGACACTGATAACCTTTGCCGTGTGTCTTTTCCACATGCAAAAAAGGACTTTTCTCTAGCTGATTGGACTCACGTGGAAATCATGGCCTGGTTTTACCATTTACTAATGTGCTTACTCCTCTCTAGTGATTCCCATGCAAGTGTGAAAATCTAATTTCTGTAGCTGGATGCTAACTATCCTGAAGTTTGAATATTCCAGAACAGTTAGGCAGGTTAACATAATTAAAAAATTGCAAGTTTTACACATAGAGAATCTCTTTCCATCTTTTTCTTCATGCTGTCTATAGGCCAACTACATTGACCTTTATTCTGTTCCTCAAAGAAGGTAAACTCCTTTTCATTTTATAGGGGGTGTTCTTGTTCCTGTTCTTTCTGTTCTCAGATTTTTCTAACTCTTTCTTCTTTCTCATTTATATTTAACCTTACATAGCATGTCCTCAAAAGGCCTTCCCTGGCCAGCTGTGTAAACAACCGCCATTTGTCCCTATTTATTACCTCACTCTCTTAGTTTATAGAAATATTGGTATCTGAAATTTTGAAGTTCATCTATTTTTATAAGCTTTTAAAATCAGTATTATTATTGTCTATCTCCTGCTACTAAAAAGTAAGGTCTTTTAAGACCAGGGACGATGCTGCCATGTTTAACAAGGACTCTCTGGCACCTATCAGAGTGCAGAACATAGGAGTTCAACAAGTATTTGTTGGGTGATATGCAAAAGAATGTGCATGTGAATATTGATGCAAGCATTTTTCACCTGTGTGACTTTGGGAAACCTATACAAATCGATGGAGCTTTTGCTTTGTTATCTGTAAACTGAAAATATTTACATCTAATTTATAAAGTTTTTATAAAGAAAAAATTACAAATTAGAAAATTATTTTTTACCGTAGTGTTTGGTGTATTTTAGGCACTCAATGATATGTAATGGAGTGAGAGTTTGATTCAAGTCATGGAAAGAGAAATTTCCTCATGTAAGGCACTTAAAGATAATAACTGAGAAGTCACAGTATAATTGCTGATGCAATGCAATGTAATGTGTTTCTGAGAAGCAGACAGAGGAAGCTGCAATCTCCTCCAACCACCTCTCACAGGCTTCACAGGGTTAGGACTCTTGCTTCCGTGCTCAAGAGTTTTTGCTTCTTCAACCATAATGAGGTGAATATATATATGCATTTATAAATGTGTGCATATAACATGTTATATGTTATGTATATGTACAACGTATTTTCTGTTTTCTATGGCCATTGGCCATAGAAAAATGATACCCAGAAATTTTTTTTTTTTTTTTTTTTTGAGACAGAGTCTCGCTTTGTTGCCTGGGCTAGAGTGAGTGCCGTGGCATCAGCCTCGCTCACAGCAACCTCAAACTCCTGGGCTCAAGCAATCCTACTGCCTTAGCCTCCCGGGTAGCTGGGACTACAGGCATGCGCCACCATGCCCGGCTAATTTTTTCTATATATATTTTTAGTTGGCCAGATAATTTCTTTCTATTTTTTTTAGTAGAGACGGGGTCTCGCTCTTGCTCAGGCTGGTCTCGAACTCCTGAGCTCGAACAATCTGCCGGCCTCGGCCTCCCAGAGTGCTAGGATTACAGGCGTGAGCCACCACGCCCGGCCTAGAAATCTTATTTTAAGAAAATAAATATCTTTAAATATTATGACATTGATCAAAATCTGTTACCTTTATTCTGAAGTCATTTTTCTGTTTTTCGTTATGGGGAAGCCAAGATATTTTGTTGAAATCAGCTCTTGGGTGGGGGGAAGAAGCCAGTCACCACAAACAAAAAGCAGCCAAATTACCGAGAACATAGTTATTGGTGAGCCTCCTAGATATCCACTGGGCCCCATGCTCTTCAGAGTTCTCCGTGAGAGCCTGAACGTTGTTGCAATATTAATTTTTTCATCATTAATCTTCCCTCCTCTTCCACAACTCTATCTTTTAAGTGTAAGAAATCTCCCTTAGATTTGAGAAAGGAATCAACTTACCTTCATAATGAATAGGGGTCTCCTGGCACTGTCCTAGCTGACACCTGTTGTCCTGCTGTAATTCTTAAGAGCAGGCCCTTTTACTTGTGTGTCCTCTTAGGTGTAATAAATTGTATGCTCACAGTACTAATCAGTATTTGTTAAGGCAAAGGAAGGTATCTCTACATGTGAAATAGACAGAAGTAAACAAAGTATAATATAGATGGTCAAGATGCAGTGTGAATAAAATTTGGGAATCAGAGGGTTTTTCCATGTATGGAAGCAAACTTCTTGTGTGGTCAGCCCTGATGGGTTTAAATCTCTAAAGCAAAGAAACACAGAAAGAAACATAAACAAAACTTGTGCAAATAAACTCTTTTCAACCCCCTTATAAAACACACATGACAATAATATTGTATATAACTTTCAACTTTTTCAGAGATATTTTATGTCTTACTTCATTAGTAATATGTTAAAAATTAAGTGATATCCATAGGGCAGAGATTTTTCATTAACATTTCATTGTTCAATTGAGAAAACTAAGGCTTAGAGAAATCAGTGCCTGGGCAAAGTTGGAAGAAGTCATTCAGGGCACCAACATTCAGTGCAGCCCTGCTTCCTGTGTGACCTTATATGAAGAATCCGGTAGAAGGGCTCAGAAAGGAAATGAAGATGAGGTAATGCGAGCTAGGTGCAAAGTGGTACAGAGAAGGCCGGATGCACTGTCCATATCAGACAGCAGCTGCGGCAGGATGCTTTGGTGGCGCAGGTTCACAGGGACCACAGCTTCCGACCTAAGACGATTTCCTGAGACAACCTGCTCATCATTTTTTTATTTTTTTTTCTTTCAATGAGTTAATTAGGTTTCTGAATGGCTTTTAATCTTCTTGTAACTCAAAACTTCAATTTAGAATACTTCATCCTCTGTTAAATTAATACAAGTTATGAAAGTTGGTAAAATTTATTTTTAAATCACAGGTGCATGTGTTTTCAAATTGGTTACCATAAAGAGTCAATAAAGATAACCGTGAGTATGTGGGGAATTTCCAGTTGTAAACACTTTCCAACCTCTCTCCTCTCGAACTCTTTGAACTTTCTAATTTTCCTATTCGGTGGAACATCTAAAACACAAAAATGAGTTTGGAAACTGTGAGTTAGTGTGTTTCTTCTTCTTAACTTGAGATGGGGAAGGTAAAATACGGTATTCATGTATATGTAAACTTGGACTCAAAATTTGACTCTTTTTGAAAGTAAAATGCATAAAAGAAGAACTATACCAAAGATGAGATACAATGCTTAAACATACTTAGTATTTTACATGAATTAATCCCAAGCTTCTCACACACACAGAATAATTTTGGGGACTGCTCTCAAAGACAATGCTATAAAAATGGCAAATGTAACATAGAAATTTTAGGTAGGCCAGGGCCTGGGCTACTAAGTTATTATAAAATTATATTTGGGTCTTGCTTGATAGATACATAATGAATTTGAGCAGGTCTTCTTATCCTGCTTCCTGTGGGTCTGTTTGCAACTAACTTACCTAGTGAGAGAAAAGCATCTATGTAGAAGATATTCAGAGACGTTTACCTTTCCTTTGTCCAACCAATTTGAAGTTCAAATGTATTAAAATATTTCTGATGGATTCAATTGGACTTCACTTAACTTCAAGATGTGAGGAAAGTGAATTCACCAGAAAGTCTAAGAGGTCAAGGCAGACATAAAAATCATGATAGTATATTATGAATAACTGTAGGCTAATTTATTTGATAATTTACGTAAAATGGACATATCCTAGACAAATGCCTTTTCCGAAGCTGAAACAAAATGAAACAAAAAAATAACTATTAAATAAATTGAATCTATAATTAAATACACCATCCTTGGCAAAGAAATAAAACAACAAAAACCCCATGTTCAGATGGTTTTATGTTCCAATCTATCAAACATTTAAAGAAAAAATAACAAATCACAAATTCTTCAAGAGAATACAGAAAAATCAGATCAGAAAAACACTACAGTTAAAAATTGACCAGCCTATTCTTCATTAAAATCTGTCAATTTTTTCTTCAGGCTATGTTATTAAGCATATTCATATTTAAAATATTTGTGACTTTCTGATGCATTGTCCTTTTGAGTTCTGCAATATTACTCTGAATATGTCTTTATTTATTTAAAATATGTAGTCATTTTTGTTTTACTCCCCAAAGACCCATTAGACTCAAACTAGAACTCTCTTAACTTCTGTGAATGGTAGTTATGACAGTTAATTTTATGTGTCAACTTGACTGGATCACAGGATGCCCAGATATTTGGCTAAACATTATTTCAAAATACATCTGTGAGAGTGTTTCTGGATGAAATTAACATGTGAATCAGTGGGCTCAGTAAAACTGTTTGCCCTCCCCAGTGTGGCTGGGCAACTTTCTAATCCACTGAGGGCCTGAATAGAACAAAAGGCAGAGGAAGACAGAATTTGTATCTTCCTGCCTGTTTGCTTGAACTGGAATGTTAATCTTCTCTGCTCTCAGCACTCCTGGCTCTTAGCCTTCAGACCTAGACTAGAATCTATATCATCAACTCCCCTGATTCTCAGGTCTTCAGATTTGGATGAAATTGTACTTGATTTATACCACCAGCTTTTCTGGGTCTCCAGCTTGCAGATGGCAGATATGTGTGTGTGTGTGTGTGTGTGTGTGTGTGTGTTTGTGTGTGTGTGTGTAGGATATATATACATATATATATCCCCTATTGGTTCTGTTTGTCTGGTGAGCCCTGACCAATATAGTGATACAAATCTTATTTCAATTTTTTTAGCTTTTGTTGCGTTACTATGAGTCTGTCCTCTGTCCTGCACATACCATTTTCAGGGGCCAGCTTGACCGTTTTATAACATTTGAACCCATTCTCTGCCTCCCTTTTTCTGGAATTTTTATGTCTTTCTCTGGTCACTACTGATTAGTCAGGGATCTCCAAAGAAACAGAACCAATAAGATAGATAGATAGAATGTATATCTATCTACTATGGCATATAAAATTAATCATCACACTACCATTTCTTTACTTTCTTTGCCTGTCAGTTGTGAAAATGGTCCTTTCAGATCTTTACCTGTGAAGGTCTGATAACCCCAGATTTTGCCCCCTGAACCTCATCACCATGTTTACACAGAAGCCAATCTTTTCACAGTTTCCTCCCAGCCAATGAATGAGCTGGGAAGGATACTGAGGGAGGCTTATTTCTAGGCAATGTGGAATTCCTCTGAGAGGCAGCTTTGTTTGATGATTCCCTATCAGTCTTGAAAACCTTTTTTAGAAGCGCACTACATCCTAAGGCACATTTATAATATGAGGACTCTGCCATCCTTTTCTGAATCATCCCTTATTTTCCCTCAACTGGATTTCCCCTAATAAATGTATTGCATGTCCAATTCTTTATTGGAGTCTGCTTCTCAGAGGACCCAAACTAACACACTTTCTCTGGTTTCTCCAGTCTGAAAAACTGTAGGGTTTCTGTTGGAAATTTATCACTCGTAACCAAACACTGTGCACCATGCCTAGAGGCAAAGCCATAATAACATTGGGAAACTCTTCTTCATGCTAGTAACTTCTTCAACTGGTGATTCTCTTACACGATATAACTACTTTTAATTGCTCTTATAGATCTTTAAATTACTGGTTTAGTTTGGGTTTTCTCTGGTCTGGATTGTATAGTTCTAATTAATAGTGTGGGACCATGTATGTATGCATTTGTGGAGATGGGGTAGATAATATTACCATATGGAAGCAGGATCTTCCTGTTTGCTTATTAATGTTTAGCTTGTTACTTCTTAGACACTGAGATTCCTCTTCAGGCTGGTTCCAGAGCATCTTTAATATCTTTTTACTCATCATCTTTAATATATTTGAACTTTTCTTTGCATTCCAATAATAACAAGAATAACTTCTGCTGTAAGAAACAGAAAACCCGGTGTCAGTTGACTAAAACAATAAAGAATCACAATCTCTGGAAAAGAGAAAGTCAGTAGTAAGGCATCTGTATCAATTACGATGCATGTGTTTGTACATACCAGATAATTTGACTCAACATGGTTCAAACATTATCATCTAGTTGTAGATTCGTAGATGGTGATTTCAGCAGTTCAAGAACCCAAGAGTTATCCCTATTTCTATTTTGCTATTCTTGTTTATTAGTTGCCATTATTTGCACTAATAGGCACAAAATGGCTATATCTGTTCCAAGAATTACATGCAGACAGACGAACAACTGGTAAAGAATTAGATAACTGTAGATAATTAATATTCTAATTATTAGAGTATTTTCATTCAGATTATTCACATAAGAGCCGGAACCTTCAGTAATCTCAGTGTGGTAGCCTACTTGCAGCATGTCTCCAACAACGCCCATTCCAGATAATTTACCCATTTCCTCTTTACCAGGAGCTGCCAAGTCTAGAATAATCAAGTTCAAGTTATTTTAATTGTCCTTATATTTTCTTAACCTTAAAATGGAGATAATGTTTATACTTACCCCATAAAGTAGTTATAAAAATTTAATGAGTCAATACTTGGATAACAAAATCACATGGGATTAAAAACTGATGCTCAACAAATGTTAGGTATGCCTTACTGGCCTTTCCTAACCCCATTCCTGGTGCAGAATTGATGTCACCATGGTAATCTGGACCAGTTAGGATTCAGCTTCTGAGTTACAGGATGGAATCTACTGCTCCTGAAACACCATGGCTACATGGAAGAAGGTGAGTGCCTGAATAGACCCCAATTTCTATTAGGAAAGATAAAAGGAGGAATAGCCTACTGGCTATGAAATCACCACAATCTGCAACAATTATTGAAAAATATTTTCCAAAAAGAAATCTTTGTTACCGAACTTCATAATCGAGCTCTGGAACTTTATGTTCCTAACTCACATTTATCTTAATCTTCTAACAGGAAATTTTAAAGCCACATCAGATAACTTGAAACTTTTTTTGAAAAAATGTGCTGCAGTCCAAATATCAGAGACGTTTTCTTTGATACAGGGTTTAAAGAAGAGGAAACAAAATAGAACTAGTGCACATCAGTAGTAAAAGGTTCAAATGGAGAAGGCCTGACAGATATTTTGTGGTGCAAGTGACAGAGCCCTGGTCTGGAAATCACAAACTACTGTGATTTGAAGATTGAATGCTACTAATGCATGAACTCAAGGAGGTCACTGTATTTCACTGAGCTGTACCTATTCATTCATTCATTCATTCAACACATATTTAATGAACACCTATGTTGTGCCAGACACTGAAGTAAATATGTGCTGAAGGTACAGTACTGGGTGAAACAACTATGATAGCTGTGCTGTTAAGGAGTGTGCAGTTTAGCAGGTGGGCCATGCAATTAGTAATTCAATCTTCTCTCTTTCTTACTCGATAATTCTAGATCAAGGTTTATCAATTTTGCTGATCCTTAAAAAAAAAAAAAGCCTAACTTTTGGTATTGCTGATTTTCTCTGTTGTTTTTCTATTCTGTATTTTATTTTCTCTTGCATCTTCATTATTTTCTTCTTCCTTATTTTTCATTTAGTTTGTTCTATTTAAAAACATATAGGTGTTAGGCCGAGGCGGGTGGATTGCTCGAGGTCAGGAGTTCGAGACCAGCCTGAGCAAGAGCGAGACCCCGTCTCTACTAAAAATAGAAAGAAATTATCTGGCCAACTAAAATATATATATAGAAAAAATTAAACAGGCATGGTGGCACATGCCTGTAGTCCCAGCTACTCGGGAGGCTGAGGCAGTAGGATCGCTTAAGCCCATGAGTTTGAGGTTGCTGTGAGCTAGGCTGACGCCACGGAACTCACTCTAGCCTGGGCAACAAAGTGAGACTCTGTCTCAAAAAAAAAAAAAATATAGGTGTTTATAGCAATATATTTTCTTCTGAGCCCTGCTTTCAATGCATCCTATAAATTTTGGTATGTTACGTATTTATTTTCATAAATCCCAAAGTTTCTTTTCTAATTTCCCATGGGATTTCTTCTTTGACCCCACTGGTTATTTAGGAGTGTGCTGTTTAATTTCCATGTATTTATGAATTTCTCAACTTTTTTCTGTTATTGATTTCTAATTGCATCTCATTGTGGTCAGAGAACATACTTTGTATGATCCCTACCATTTCCAATTGATTAAGACTTGTTTTAATTTATTTCAACCTAACGTATGGTCAATCTGGATGATGCTCCATATTCACCTAAGAAGAATGTGTGTTCTTCTGTTGTTTTGTAGAGTTTGTTAGGTCTAGTTGTTCTGTAGTGTTGTTCAAGTCTTCTATTTCCTTGTTGACCTTCTATTTAGTTCTGTACATTATTGAAAGTGGGGTACTGAAGTCTTTTTCTCCCTTCAATTCTTTGTTAGTTTTTGGCTTTTTTTTTTTTTTTTTTTTTTTAGACAAGGTCTCACTCTGTCACCCAGGCTAGAGTGCCACGGCATCATTACAGCTCACTGCAAACTCAAATTCCTAGGCTCAAGCAATTCTCCTGCCTCAGCCTCCCAAGTAGCTAGTACTAGGGGTGTGCACCACCATGCCTGGCTAATTTTTCTATTTTTTTTTTTTTATAGAGATGGGGTCTCACTCTTGCTCAGGCTGGTCTCAAACTCCTGGCCTTAAGCAATCGTCCCGCCTGGGCCTCCCTGAGTGCTTAAGATTACAGGCATGAGCCACCATGCCTGGCCCAGTTTTTGCTTTACATATTTTGGGGTATATTTTTAGGTGCATATATGTTGAAAATTGTTATGTCTTTATAATGGATTGACAGTTTCATCATTGTAAAATGTCTTTTTTTGTCTCTAGAAGTAATTTTTGTGTTAAAGCCTATTTTATTTGGTATTAGTGTGCCACCCCAGCTCTCTTTTCATAATTGTTTTCATAATATACATTTTTTCATCCTTTTATTTTTAAATTATTTGTGTATTTTAATCTAAAATGTGTCTCTTGTATATAACACTTAGTTGGATCATATTTTCAGTCCATTATTTCAACATCTGCTTTTTGACTGGACTTTTGAATCCATCTAAATTTAATGTAATAAATGGCTTATTAAGGTATAAACCTGACATTTTGTGCTTTCTATCTATGTCTTATGTTTTGTTATTCTTCTATTGCTCTATTACTGCCTTCTTTTGTGTTAAATAGATATTTTCTAGTATACAATTTAATTACATTGTTTCATATTACTCTATTTTGTTTGTTTATTTTCTTAGTGGTTTCCCTAGGGATTACAATTAATATCCTAATTTATAACAATCTAATTCAGATTAATACAATCTTCATTTTAATAGTATACCAAAACTTTGCTTTTATATAGCTGTTTTCTCCCTTCTTTTTTGTGCTGTTGTCATATAAATTATGTCTTTATACATTCTACGTTATATATCTACAGAAATCTATAAATTACACATTTATACACATTTATAATTATTGCTTCATGCAACTACATTTTAATGAATTAAGAGAAAAACAGAGTTATAAACAAAAAATACATTGACACTGTCTTTTATATTTATCCATATAGTTACCTTTACCAATGGTCTTTATTTTTTCCTGTGGATTCAAGTTACTGTCTACTGTCCTCTCATTTCAGTCTAAAGGACTTCTCTAGCATTTATTGCAGGACAGGTCTGCTAACAACGAATTCTTTTAGTTTTTGTTTAAGTAGGAATGTCTTACTTCCTTCTTTGTTTTTGAAATATAGTGTTTATGGGTATAGAATGCTTGATGGATAGTCTTTATGAATGTGCCATCGCACTGCCTTCTGGCCTCTGTTGTTTCCAATGAGAAATTAGCTGTTAATCTTACTGGGGCTCACTTACTTGTATGTGGAGAGTTACTGCTCTCTTGCAGCATTCGAGATTCTCTTTTTGTTGTTTTTGATAGCTTGATTATAATGTGCCTATTAATAGCTCTCTTTTTTTTTTTATTTGAGCATATTATGGGGGTATAAAAGTTTAGGTTACATATATTGCCCTTGCCCCCACCCCTGAGTCAGAGCTTCAAGCATGTCCATCCCCTAGACAGTGCACATCACACTCATTATGTATGTATACATCCATCCCCTCCCCCCCACATCTGCCCAACACCGGATCAATGTTATTCCTAAATGTGCTCTTAGGTGATGATCAGTGAAACCAATTTGATGGTGAGTATATGTGGTGCTTATTTTTCTGTTTTGGGGATACTTCACTTAGTAGAATGGGTTCCAGCTCTATCCAGGAAAACATAAGAGATGCTGTATCACCATTATTTCTTATAGCTGAGTAGTACTCCATGGTATACATATACCACATTTTATTAATCCCCTCATGTATTGATGGGCACTTGGGTTGTTTCCACATCTTTGGAATTGTGAATTGTGCTGCTATATCATTTGGATGCAGGTATCCTTTTTATATAATGTCTTTTGTTCTTTTGGGTAGATTAATAGGTCTCTTTAAATTTATTCTACTTGAAGTTGAACTTGTTGGAGGTATAGAATATTTTTCATTAAATTTGGAAATTTTTGGCTATTCATTTTTCAAATATTCTGTCTACTCTATTCTTTTTCCTTTCCCATGGGTCTTCCATTATGCCTATGTTGATGCATGTTGATATGCTTGTTAGTGTCCCACAGTTCTCTGAGGCTCTATTTATTACTCTTCATTCTTTTTTCTTATGTCCTCCAGACTTAATAATCTCAATTGGCCTATCTTCAAGTTTACTGATTCTTTCTTTAGCCAGCTCAAATCTGCTGATTTTTTAAAATTTCAGTTATTGTACTTTTCAACTCCAGAATTTACACTAATATTTTTTTCTTTCTAAATAATTTATATTACTTCATTGATATCCTTTATTTCTTTAGACATGATTTGCTTTAGTCTTTTGCAAATATTTAAAATAGCCAATTTAAAAATCTTTGCATTAATCTCTTCTTGTACAGACCCTTAAGGTTTGTCAGAAGGGAGAGTTTAGGGCCTTTTTAGGTCTCTCTGGGACATATGCATGGCCCTACACGTAACATTCTATATTTCTAGCAATATTTTTAATCTTTTCAAATTTTTCCTATGGACAGCTTATCCCCCAAGTTTCCCTCTTAAGTTTTTTGATCAGCTTTTCCTTTGCCCCAACTGCTATCCCATCTTAGGCAGCTGTAATGTTCAGCAACAGGGGCTGATTGTTTTTAGTAAATGCCCGTAAAGAAAAAGAAGCTGTTTTCTCTGAGCAACCTCTGTTTCACATCAAATAAAGTAATGCCCTACAGGTGGGAATTTCCAAGGACATGCCAGATAGTTCAAATGATGACAGTATTTGGACAGTAGTCTTTGAGGACTTCTAAACCCTTTCTGCCCACTCTGGTGCGTGTTAGCCTGCTGTTTTCTACAGCTACTACAGTTGTAAGATCTTTGGTTTTTCAAAGTTACTGCGAAGGTGTGGAGGGGGGATAGGAATAGAGCAAGTTAAAACACCACAAAGGTCACTGTTCTCAATTAGAATCACCTGTTTTCCTGAATAATTGCTTGCTAGATTTTTGCAAATCTTTGGTTAATTTCTAGTGTTCTGAGAAAGTTTGCTTTGGCAATTTTTGTTAATGTTCTTGTGGATTTTATGAAGGGATAGCTTTTTGTAGATCTTTATTCCACCATTCCTGCTGGTGTCTGTCCAGACAACTAAACATGTAATTATGATGGAGTATACTTAGTAGTTTGGTAGGGAGAATAAATGGTGCTACAGAACACATCTTGGAGGCTGGGCGCGGTGGCTCATGCCTGTAATCCTAGCACTTGGGAGGCCGAGGCGGGCAGATTGTTTGAGCTCAGGAGTTCGAGACCAGCCTGAGCAAGAGCGAGACCCCGTCTCTACTAAAAAAAATAGAAAGAAATTATCTGGCCAACTAAAAATATATATAGAAAAAATTAGCCAGGCATGGTGGTGCATGCCTGTAGTCCCAGCTACTCGGGAGGCTGAGGCAGTAGGATCGCTTAAGCCCAGGAGTTTGAGGTTGCTGTGAGCTAGGCTGACGCC
>CM052440.1:77774067-77810751 GCA_028533085.1 Varecia variegata | reverse complement strand
ACTTCTTTGTTCTTTTTCTATCCTTGAGGTCTATTTCTTTGCTAGCAGATACTCACCACTTGAGTAGCCTGAGACAAGATATAGAGTGCTAGCCATTCCATGTTTCTTCTGTTTTACTCTCTGTCAAGTTAATTGTACAAGGTGTGTGGCTCATGTAATGACCTAGATTATCATTCTTGTGGGATCTGATTCTTGTTAGTGTTTTCATTGGGTTGGCTCAGCATTCTGTTTAACAGAGCTATTGGGGAAAGTGGGCCTAAAATACCATACTTTAAATCTCTGGGTTCAAGGAACAGTCCTCCTTACCGTACTGTGTAACCGTGACCTAATTCCCATCTGCACCATGGTCTTCTCTGCCAGTTGCTGCAATGATAGAGGAGCCCAAGGTATGAAGAGGACTTCTCAGCTATGATAATCCAATTCATCAGGATTATCATATTCCTCATTAGAATAGCTTTGCCTCAGGCATTAGAACCTCTAAGCCCAACAAAAACAAGATCTTGGGAAAAGGAACCATTTTCAAGTGCATTATTAGGTGTAATAGCGTGAGGCCACTACAAATTTGAATCCTAACTCCATGCTTTGGTTCACAAACCTGTACATTCTGGCAATGGCAGGGACAGCAATATATACTGGTAAGGCAAATACTACGTGTTGTAGAACCTAATGCCATACTTGCAAGTTGTTTTATCCCAGGTGGTGTCAATAGTGTGCCTTCAGAAAGTCATTTCAATACCTTGTTCAGCCAGTTGCTTGTTATGGTCAAGTAAGTGTCTTCTGTAGGTGTGAGCTAATTGTCAATCTTTCTTTTATGTAAAATGTCAAAATATTGTGTGGGAAACCATGACGATGGATAAGACATTCTGTAACTCTATGAATACTGATGGTAGAAGTACTATAGGCAGAGAAACCAAATCTGTTCCTAAAATGTAAGATTTTTCCTATGAAAACAGAGCACCATCCAGTCCAAGGTGAAAGGTACTTAAGTAATAGATCTGCCACCAGGTGGCTGGCTGGTCTCCCTGGGAAAAATGTGCTCTTGCTTTAGTCTCTGGCCTTGACAGGTTGGTCATTCAGCAGAGGTCACAGCAAAATCAGCATCTATGAGGGGAGACCATACTACCTAGCACTTGTTTAGCTTCCATCCTGTTGCCCTGGACAATTACACAGATGCCTATTTAACAAGCTGGGGAAAGAGGCTGACTGTCACCCACAGAATAGGTTACTTTGTTCACCTGACTATTGAACTACACCAAAAAGTTGAAGACACATAGTGAGAAGACATAGAACAGGGAAGCAGTAACCAAAATAATGCCACTCTGTCTATGACAATATTAAATATAATAGTCATTGAATCACTACAAGATTTAAAAAGGTGATCATGCAGGTATCATTAGTTTGCCCCTCCAGCTCCGATGCTCACTTTCTTTTTCTTTTCTTTTTTTTTTTTTATTATAGCTTATTATGGGGGTACAACCGTTCTGGTTAAGTGTATTGCCCATGCCCCTCCCAACCCCCCGAGACCGAGCCTCAAGGGTGTCCATTCCCCCAACAGTGCACATCGCACTCATCATGTATGTAAACACCCGTCCCCTCCCCCATCCCCAACACCCCGACCTTACTCTTTGCTCCGGGAGACTGACCTGTGAGGGAAGCTCTGCCCTCTGGCTTCTACTTGCCCTGGGCTATAGGTGCTCAGCAAGAGAGCAGAGGAATGAGACTGGAGTCAGGACGGACTGACGTCCCTGGGCCCGTCTCTATGAGGCCAGGGCTGGCCGTGCCTGCGCCTTGCAGGGGACATCTGGTCTACATAGCTCTCTTTCCTCGGTGAAGCCTATGGGGCAATGGCTAAAAGCTTTGGATTTCCATTCTAGATTTGCTACAATTGCCAGACATTTGGGGTTTATTTGTCAATTTTTTAAACTATCTTACTTATATTTCAATTTATAAAATTAGTATTTACAGACTTGTATTACTCTTTTTAGTGTGAGCTCAAAGAAAATTTTTGGAGTGTTAGGGAAGCTTTGAAGCTGGATTTTGGTGATGGTTGCAAAGCTCTAAAATTTTGCTAAAAACCATCCAAACATACATACACTTACAATGGGTGAATTTTATGGTCTCTAAATTAGACTTCACTAAAACTGAGAGAAAAAGGATCTAACATTTCTGCCCTGCCTCATCAGTATTGGGCATTGCCTTCAAATACTAGAAAAGGTCATTGGAAATATGAGTTATTTTCCCCCTAAATTCCTCCCTAAATGTTTTATTTTTTTGTATTTGGGATAAGTCTTAGAATACCAAAAAATTGTATTTCTATTTTCTCTTCAAATTATATTGTTAAATTATTAGCATGATTTATAATCAATTTTTTAGGATAAGGAATTAATTTAATTGTTAGGTAATTGCAATTTATTATATTAAATTAAATATCAAAACGTTAGGGAGTATAATTCAAAATTTATATAAATACTTGGGCTAAAACAAAAGACAAGTACATATTATTTATCTGAATTCTGAAAGGGGCATAATTTCTCTTTCCCTGACTTTAGGGGTATATCAGGAGAAATTTTTAAAACACTCATTAAAATATTCAGTTCAATATGTGGTGGAGAGTTGAGAAATTATGTGTTATCTAGGTCATGGAAAATAAATTTTTTTTAGAAAAATCATTTCCTCTGAGTTTTTCACCAATACATGAAAGTGTGAAGCCTTGAATGTACCATGAAAGGACAGTGAGGAGAATCTCTGATTAGCTACAGGTTATTATTCTTTTCTTATTTCATATCATACTTAATGAAATAAAACATACATATATATGTACACATTCACTAACATTGAAGATGCAAGATGAAGAAAGATACATGACGTTGAATGTACAGTCGAAGAAAAAGAGCTCCATCCAAACATCTCAGCTTACGTTTAAAGGTAGGAAATTTAGTTTTGTTTTTCAGTTGGTATGGATCAATACAGTAGTTTCCAATATTCTGTTCTATTGTGTTCTTGGACTTGATTCTTTTTTTTGATGCGTCTCTCTCTCCCCACCTCATTTTTCAGTATGGCACTAACACTTACTTGCAATAATTTGTTTAGTGTAATTTCTTAAGGATATTCTCTGAGAAATATATACATTCAATTAAAATTAGTATTTTAAAATTAATGAATATTTGGTGCCAGTCATTCACCCCCCTATCACTCATAAAGTATGGTATATTTTTTAATGCCAGTTTTTAATTCAACTTGTCAAAAATGTCCAAATATGTTCTTCACCAGACTGACTCAAAATAAAGCTTGTACCGAACAACCAATATTTAACTTACTACTTCAAACATACCTTCCACAGGTGATGCAAATCCATCCTGCCACCTTAATGTGATATGGCAAAAACAGATAAATAGAAATGAAAGAATCAATTGCTGTTATTGAGACTGTCCTGCACTATTGCTTTCTAAATATTTCTTTTTTGATGTTATTTCTGGATCTTTGTTGAGGTGGTACCATTAAGAGTACATTTCCCAACTTCTCCACCTATGGGAATTTTACTTTTGAGTCTTCCCTCAAGTGTCATCCACATCATTAAAGATACATGACTTTCCCCAGAGAAATATTCGTTCATACTATTGTCATGCCTTCCGTTGGCCTTTTACCACTCATATCACAGATTCATCTTAGAGCTACATATATTCCTATTTATAAGAAATTTATTGCTGCTTTCATGTGGACTTTTATAGATTCTCACATTTTCAAAAGTCTTTCATTCACTTCCTACACTCAATTTTTATTTTATTTAGGGAACCAGAGATATTAAAGCTGAAGGACAGGCTGGGCACCGTAGCTCACGCCTGTAATCCCAGCACTTTGGGAGGCTGAGGCAGGAGCATCCCTTGAAGCCAGGAGTTCGAGGCCAGCCTGCCAACATAGCAATATCTTGTCTCTAAATTAAAAAAAAATAAAAATAAAAAAAATTACCTGGGGGTGGTGGAGTGTACCTGTAGTCCCAGCTACTGGAAGGCTGAGGGAGGAGGATCTCTTGAGCCCGAAAAGTTCAAGATTGGAGAACCTATCTCTAAAAGACAAACAAAAAAAAGCTGGAAGACCACAAAATATAGTGACTTCTCTGTGCAGACTGTTTTTTCACACTCTTTGTAGGTGTCTTTCTGAAGCCACAATGTGTAGATTTGCAGTTCCCAGATATTTAAGTGACGTGTTAATATTCATGTCTTGTACCTTTTGCTAATATTTAGTGAAGCTTGAAATAAGACATATTTCATGTGAATTGGATTGACAATTTGACCCTTGTTATTTCGTGATTGTATATTTGTATATCATTTCTCATATGTTGAAAATCTTGGTTGGCAATGATAGTAAGAAATTACATAATTGTTTTAACTCACTACTCTGTGTGTGTGTGTGTGTGTGTGTGTGTGTGTATATATATATATAGTAGTTCCAGAATCATGATAGAAATGGTATTACTAATAATATAATTACTTAAAACAGATTAAAGTGTTTTTACAGATATTTTTATCCTTAGTATACATTCCGCTGGGCAAGCACAGTTAAATTATGTTTTACAATCACTTGAAATAATTCCTCTCTCTACAGGGACACTGTCAACAATACCTAGTTAGGTTCTTTCTTTTCATTTTCCATTTTATTTTTATGGATTAATTTTTTCATTTTGGTTTAATTTATTTCATAATTATGTAAAACGTTTATATATTTTCAAAGTCAAACCTATATAGTAAGATACTTTCAGAGAAATCCACCTTCTGTAAATCCAGCTCCCACTCAGTTCCTTCTACCCTGTTCTCTCCCTATAGAAAAAAGTATATATTTTTATATATATAGAAAATATATAAAAATATTATGTGTATATAGTATGTGTGTGTATCCCTTAGGAATATATCCTGCAGATTACTCTATAACAGCTCAAAGAAATATCCTTTATATAGCAGAGTATTTCTCCGTTATGTGGCTATGCCTTAGTTTATTCAACTAGTCATCTATCTTATTGATGGGAATTTATGACTTTTCCATTCTTTTCATATTATATTCCTACTCAAATAGTGTTACAATGAATACCCTCACACATATGTGTTTTCATATTTTGCCAATATGTCATCAGGGTGGATTTCTAGAAGGGAGATTGCTGCGTATCAATATATTGCCTATATAATATTGCAAATATCTTTTCATACGATTGTACCATTTTGTATTTTCATCTTTTCACTATTTACTTAGCTATTCTCACTTGTTTGTCCTTCCAATAACTTTATATTAATAATAAATTTTGCAGGTTCACTCACCACAAACAACACCAAAACCTGATGTAGCTTTTCAGTATCCTAAATTACTTCCTAACTTATCAATTAACTTAGAGAGAATTTATCTTTTTGACACTTAGCCTTCTTATCCAAGAATATGATTGTATTTTCATTTATTCATGTCTGCATTTATGTTATTCAGTCTTTAGTTCATTTGTTTTGTTTTCCTCCTATTGGTTTGGATCACTTATTCAATTTATACTATTCTTTTTGTTTTTGTTTGGCTAGCTATTCATAAGAAATGTCTTCCTCTCATCTATGTTTTTTAAATGGTTATTGGATATATGTAGGGAATTGATTTTAGTATATTAATTTTATAACTGCACCTACTAATTATTTTATTATTTGTGGGATTATGGTATTTTTTTCAATTGATACTTTTGGTTTTGCCAAGCATATACTCGTATTATCCTCAAATAATTTTGCCTCCTTTTTTCTAACATTTCTGCCTGTGATTGGGTTATTTTGTCTGATTGTACTAGATAAGATTTCCTAAACAATGTTAAATATTAATAGTGATGAAGATTTGAGATATCATTATCTTTCTTTTTCTGGACTTTTGTAAAAAGCTTGCAGTATTTCTCAAATAAGATATTAGCTTATTAGACATAAAACTGTTTAGATTGAACAGTATTCATCCATTAACTCCTGTTTTGTTTTTAACATAACAGTGTTGGATTTTATCAATTTTATTTTTTTATCTATTAAAATGATGATACATTTTCCCCAAGCTATATTAATATGATATTAATGAATTTCATACAATTGAATAATTCTTGTATGTCTAGAATAAACCCAATGTGGTTATAAATATTTTGGTTACTAGTAGTATATTTAACATTTTTATATGGACATTACAAGACTGGTTTTGATTTTTTAATTTTGTCTTATTATTTTTATTTTTTAGTGGTAGAAGTCTTGTATTTTAACCATTATAAGTTAAATCATATCACTTTCTTACAAGAAGAAAGCACAGGATAATGAAAATGTTATTTTCTCCATTATTCTGAAACTTAATATGCCTTAAGTGCATACTATGATGATCATCCTATAGTGCTGAAGAGAAATAATTGAGTCTGACTTGAATTTAAACAGTCTTTCAAACCCTTATTCCTCATATTTTCTGATAATTACTTTTTTGTCTAATTTTTAAAATAAATATATGACATTTTAACACATATGTTTGATTTCTTGGCATTTATTGTCTAGCATTATTAATATATCAAAAATTCATAAATCTTAGAAATTCAGGAGAGTCATTAAGTGAATTCTGATAAATTTTATTTTAATATATTTTTCAATGTTGTGATAAAAGAAAAGCTGCAAACTGTTTCTCTGAATAGTTTATCATGCTGTTTCTTTACAGGGTTCAGCAATTTCAAATGTGGTTTGTCTGTTTCCTCAGGTTTAGAGAGTATTTGGAATATCAATTTCAGTGTCAATAATTCAACGTGTAGACTGAACAATAAGAATAATCACAGTTATGTGGAATGATTCTTATCAATTATGCATTTGTATAAATTATCTTTGATAAGGACAAACTATTTTGCAAAGTATAGATGTTCATTGATTCAGTATAAGATAATTATTTATATAATTTCATAAGTCAGTGCCCACCAGATCTAAATCCTTTTTAATGAGGCTGAGAAAAATAATAAAATATATACTTGAGGCACAGGATAAGACTGTCTACTTTCTAATGATAGCAGATAAATGATTATTAAAATTCATTGAACAATCACTCTTAGGAACCTGGCAGTGTAGGTACATGAAAAATAGAACAGTCCTCCTTCTTAAAAAGTTTACCACCTAATAAGAAGTTGAAATATTATTGCATGGGTTAGGAAAGATTTTAGGATTTTTTTAGATTAAAATACCAGTATACCTGAAGCCATATTTAGTTCTGATTCATATTATATCCTTAGTAATTGAAACAAGTGTGAATGACTTGTGAACATTAATTCTTAAGATTTGATATAACATATCATAGCTCTTAACCAACCATATACTATCATTATTAAATAAGCTAAATATACTCCTTTCTCTATTTAGCCTTTATGCTTTTGACTGCCTAACATCCTTTGAAATTCAAAACTAGTATCTTATACAATTCTACCACTACAATTGCTATTAGTTCTTGGAAACAGTTTTCTAAGCTAATTCATGTGATTAATGTCTCAGATTCTTCAGCAGTGTTGCACAGGTATAAAATCCTCCTGGGACTCTCTGGAGCAGTGAATGGTATTCTGGCTTTGACTTTGATCTCCCTGATCGTGTTGGGTAAGTTACATGATCTTAATGAAATAAAAATATGAAAGATGTTTACTTTTCTCTTATGGATCTTTTTATATTTATTCATTCATTTATTAACCAAGATTGAATAAGGAACTAATACATGTAAAGCTCTATACTATACTCCACAGTGCTATATTTAATATGTAGTCTAATCAGATAAGTGTCTTGTCCTTCCTAGTCTAATAAGGAGAAAGAGGTGTTTGTGTGTGTGTGTTGGAGGGGGTGCGTGTGTGTGTGTGTGTGTGTGTGTGTGTGTGATGTTTGAAACCATTTTTCTGGAGTTCTTAAATACTTGTGAATAGGTAAAATTTCACTTTTTTCCTTAAATATTTTCATATATTTTATGTAAGGTTATATTTAGTTTACTTTTGCTTTTGTCCAAGAAATATTTACTGAGCAACTTCAATACTCCAAATATTATCACAAATTCCACAAATTATAAAAAATAAAAAGGGATGGTCATGGGGAAGAATCTCATATTCTAGTGGGAAAAGCAGATGTTAAGTAATTATGGTCCAATGTGCTAAATACAGCATCAGAGGTTTCAGCAAAACATTAAGAAAGCATGGAAAGAGCCTTTATACTTCCTGGAGCAGAAACTGCTTTATTTACTGTTTTATCACCAGTTCTAGAAATGGCTGGCACAGAATAGACCCTTAGTAAATATGCATTCTATAGATGAATTAATCATGTAATGTTTGAAATTATTTTTTATTAATAGACATGAACCTTAAAAAAATTAATTATCCCTTCAATTATTTCTTGGTCTAATCATAAGAATCATTCCAAAGAATGTATCTATGAAATGTTACTTGAAGAAGATATTTACCTAACCTTAAAATAATCCTGTATTCAAGTTTCTCAGGGAGTATTGCTAAAATGCCCGATACGAAACAATTCAGATATCGAGTATGATGATGCTGGAAACCTGAAAGTGAATAATGGCACAAGAGGAAATATAGGTAATAAAGACACAGGCCACTGTATTTCCAGACCTACAAACCAGACAGGTATGTTTCAAGGCTTTGGTCTATGCTAGCTTTAATCTTTTAGATTTTCTGAATCCTATTGAACACGTATGCAATAGATTAAATTAAATTAACAAATAAAGGTTTGTTAATTTGTAAATTAACAAATAAAGGTTTACTTTTCATCTAAAACTTGATTCCGATATTTTTTATTTTTTGCAGTAGAACCGTAAAATAAAACAAAAGAAATAGGCTCTGCCTTCTGGGAACTTAAACTCAAGTTCAGACATGTAAATATGGAAAGTTAATTATTATTAAAAAGCAGTATGTAAATAACCATTCTTGTTTGTCATTTATTTATTTTTTTCTGAAATACAGAATGGATAAAAGTCTTTATAGCTAATCAATTATCCATTATGATTTTAAGTTTAGATTTTTAATCTTAGAAATTCCATCCATAGAGTTTTTTTAAACACTCCCTTCTTTCATTTTTTTCAGTTTAACTTTTTAATACTTAATACTTTTTAGTACTTAATTTAATATACACACACATAATTTGTTTAACCATTCATGTCTTGAGTATTTGGATTGTTTCCATCTTTTGGCTATTGTGAATTATGCTTCTATGAGTATTTGTGTATAAGTATTTGTGTGAGTGCCAGTTTTCAATTCTCTTGGGTATATACCTAGGAGTGGAATTGCTGGGTCATGTGATAATTCTTTTTGAGGATGCACTAAACTGTTTTCCACAGCAGCTATGCTATTTTGTATTACCATCAGGGGTGTATGAGAGTTTCATTGTCTCTACATCCTTGCCAACTTTCTGTTTGATTATAGCCATCACAGTGACTGTGAAGCGGTAACACTTTGTGGTTACATTTGCATTTTCCTAATGACTGATGATGTTGAGCATCTTTTCATGTGCTTGTTGGCCATTTGTATATCTTCTTAGGAGAAATGCCAATTTAAGTCTTTCACTCAGTTTTAATTGGGTTGTTTATCTTTTTGTTGTTGAGTTGTAAAAGTCTTTTATATATTCTGAAACTGAGATCCTTATAAGATGTATGATTCACAAATATTTTCTTCCATTTGATGTGTTGTCATTTCAATTTCTTGGTAATATTCTTTGATGTACAAATATTTAAATTTTGATGAAGTCCAGTTTGTCTAAGTTTTCTTTTGTCATTTGTGTTTTTGGTGTCATATCTAAGAATAGAGTGCCAAATTCAAGCACATGAATATTTACCCCTGTTTCTTTGATGTGTGTAGCTACTAAAGTCTCTGTTCTGTTAGTTTGGTAGTCTGCTGATAATTTAACAGAGATGTTTTCAAACACCTAGAATAACAACAACAAAAATATCTCCTAATCTTTGCAGATGGTCTCTGCTTGTGTACTGGCAAACTCCTTTGACACTCACCCAGTTTGTTTATAACTCTACTTTAGCCTTCATTTCTTGTGTGTATAGGCCTAACGGTCAGCCAGAGGTGAGATCTTAGGACCTTTCCAGATCCTTTCTGAGCATGCACCCAGCCCAGGAGATGTGCCTGGTGCTCCAGATTTTCAGGATTGTGTGGGAGATTTTCAAAGCCTTTATTTCCTGAAGCATCTCATTTCTTAGCCTTTCCTCTTAAGCTTTTTGGTTAGTCTATTGTTTTTTCCAACTGTTATACCTTACCTCAAGTGACAATGACTAACACATTTGATTTCATTTTTTACAAACATTGCTGTGCAGCCTCATGGCAAATATAAGTCCTCTTTACTGGCAATAATGGCTAATTCTAAAACAATTCAAGAGTCCATAGAAGCTCTGAATTTTGTAGAAACTCATGAAAGACAAACGGAGTCAAGAGTATTCTATAAATAACACCTCATCTGACCCCAATCAGAATTACTATCGATAACAAGGCTACTCTTTTCCTAGGCCAAATAGACCACATATAGCCAGGCCCCTGTTAAGGATGAGCCCTAAGAATAACATGAGAGTTTATATTGGGCCCCAACTGAAAAGGGGGTCCTATATCAGATAATGTCCTGTAAATTGGAGAAGCAATTACAGTGCTTATTAGGGTTAGATGACAACCAGTGGAAGTCCATCCTTACCTTTTGGAGGCAGCCTTTTCCTCTATTCCTGCCTCTGCATCAGCTAGTGGCGGGGACCTACTCCCACATAAGGATGTGGTGATCATGAAAGCAGGCCCCTTCTAGCAGACAGCCACCCTTCTACCACATTAACTGTGGTTTAGTGTCCAAAAATCAAACAACACCCACTGGCTCTGTTGGACATGAGTGCCCAAAACCCCCTTATCCCAGGAAGCACTCGTGCATTAAAGTGACTCTGCTAAGAGGTAACAAACTTGAGAGGAAGTTTAATTAGAAAGGTAATTACTTCCTTAGCTATTAAAATTGACCCAGTTTCACTAAAAGATGCTTCTTTTCTGATTGTTCCCCTGAGACAATCCCTTTTCCCATTCTTGAAACGGACCTTCTCAGACAGCATGGAATCTCATGGAACAAGCCTAAGGCTTTTCTGCTATTGGTGGGCACCGCCTGTTGAGCATCTGTTAACCTTCCTCTACCAGTGTGGGTGGTAAATATTCCACAGTACCAACTAAGGCAAGGCACTGCAGCATCACACTCTGTCATGGCTGATTTAATCACAGGGGTTCTAGTCCCCATCATTTTGTCTTTTAACTTCCTGTTATGTCCTATGCTTAAAGCCACAGCTAATGAGTGGAGGCTAACTATAGATTATAGAGAGTTAAGAAAATTATTCCTTTCATTAGAGCGCCTCTATTGGATATCATCACCTTAATGAATGGCCTTTAAAACAACATGGGTAAATAGCTTGGCTACGTAGACTTAGCTAAAATATTCTATTCAGTAAAAATTTTGCAGGAGAATCAATCACAATTTGCACCTTTGCTTGGTTGATGCTATGAACTGAATTGTACCCCCATCTCCCCGATTTATATGCTGAAGCCTTAAACCCTAATGTGATGGTATTTGGAGATGGGGTCTTTCGGAGGTAATTAGATTTAGATGGGGTCATATGGGTGTGTATTACTTAGTTCGGGCTGCTATAACAAATTACCATAGACTAGGTGGCTTATAAACAACAGAAATGCATTCCTCACAGTTCTAAAGGTTGGAAGTCTGAGATCAGGGTGACAGCATGGTCAGGCTCTGGTGAGGGCCCTCTTTTCTATTGCAGACTGTCAACTTCTCATTTAATCCTCACATGACAGAGAGCAGAGGTAATCAAGCTCTCTTGGAACTCTTATGGGTACTAATCCCCTCTGATCCTTGTGTATTCCTAATTATCTCCCAAAGGCTCCACCTCCTAATACCATCATATTGGGAGGTAGAGTTTCAACATATGAATTTTGGGATGCACAAACATTTACTACATAACATTCCACCCCTAACTTCCCAAAATTCATATTCTTATCACATTGAAATTATAGTAGGCAACAGGTTTGAATTGTACAGGTTTACCTCTAAGTGGATTTTTAAAAATAAATATAGTGAAAAAGTATTTTGGAGATTTGCAATAATTTTTACAAACTTGCAGATGAGTCATGTAGCCTAGAAATATCCAAAAAATTAAGAAAATTTTTGATATGTCTTGAATGCATAAATATATGTAAATACTAGTCTATTTTATCATTTGCTACCATAAAATATATAGAGATTTATTATAAAAAGTTAAAGTGTATCAAAACTTAGGCACACAAACACTTATGGACCATACATGGTACCATTCATATTCTAGTTATTAATCCCTTGTCAGATGGGTACTTTGCAAATATTTTCTAACATTCTGTGGATTGTCTCTTCACTTTGTTGATTTTTGCCTTTGCTGTGCACAAGCTTTTTAAGTTGGTGTGATTCCATGTGTCCAATTTTGCTTTGGTTGCCTGTGCTTTTAAGGTATTACTCAAGAAATCTTTTGTGCAGATCAATGTCCTGGAGCATTTCCCCAGTGTTTTTAGTAGTTACATAGTTTCAGGTCTTAGATTTAAGTCTTTAATCCATTTTGATTTGATTTTTGTATATGGGGAGAGATCAAGGTCTAGTTCCATTCTTCTGCTTATGGGTATCCAGTTTTCTCAGCACCATTTACTGAAGAGACTGCCCTTTCCCCCACGTATATTCTTGGCAGCTTTATAAAAAATGAGTTCACTATAGATGTGTGGATTTGTTTCCGGGTTCTCTATTCTGTTCCATTGGTCTATGTGTCTGTTTTTATGCATTCTCATGGAGACAGAGTAAAATGATGATTACCGAAGCTGGGAAGGATAGTGGGAAGTAGGGGATAAAGTGGGGAGGTTTAATGGGTATAAAAATATAGTTATGTAAGTTAGATAGAATGATCAATATCTGCTAGCACAACAGAGTGACTGTAGTCAACAATAGGTTATGATATACTTTGAAATAACTAAGAGTGGACTTGAAATTTTTCTAACATAAAGAAATGTTAAATAGTTGAGATGATGGATACCCCAATTACCCTGATTTGATTATTACACATTATATGTCTTTCTGTATTAAAACATTACATGTATCTCATAAATATATACAACTATAATGTACCCATAACAATTAGAAATTTTAATACAAATTAAAAAGTACAAAAGGGGATCATATTATATAATCTCGTTTATATGATAGACCCATTATAGTCAAATTTATAGAGACAGAAAGTAGACTAGTGGTTGTCAGCGCTGGGAGATCGGGGATACGTAGTGACTGCTTAATGCTTATGAGGTTTTGTTTTCCAGTAATGAAAATGTTCTGGAATTAGATAGTAGTGATAGTTGTACAACATTGAGGATGTACTAAAAACCATTGTATTTGTGCTTTAAAATAGCTAAAATAGTGGATTTCATGTTACATGAATTTTACCTCAAAAAAAAAAAAAAGAGAGGGATTATAATGGTCCACAAGTTAAAATAGTTAGATTGACCTGCATGTATGCTTTTTTATATATACCTCACTTTTTCATTGAGAAGACCTAAATATAATTTTAATATAGGAAAATTAAAGGGCTTGGTGATCTTGCAATTATGAAGAGATTGAAACTAAATTGTTACTAATCTTGGTATTATCTAGTAGCAAGAGGACGAAGGGCATACAGACACAAAACTAGAAGGAGAGAGGTTCTAAAACTTTAAGTGGATACATTTTAAGTAAGTGTTATAGATAATATTTTATCTAAAATCTCAGATAGCATTACTGAAATATATATTTTAATTTGTTCATATTATTTTAGTCAATTGACTAGATCCTGGTATTAAGAACATCCCTGTATGTCTAGATTTTGCTTCATCTTACTAAATTGATTTTCTTAAATTCCCATGAATTATCATTTGTGTTTTGGCCACCTTGTAAGTCTGAACACTTTGCTACGAGTGATTTTATTATGGCTCCACTCTTCTTCATACAACACGTGAGTATTGTTCTCACTGTCAATTTCAAGAAAGACCTATGTAATTTAATTTTGTTTTGTTTCCTCCATTTTGTTATAGTAATATGCCCATCAGAATGGCTCAAATATCAAGGGAAGTGTTATTGGTTCTCTACTGAGATGAAAACTTGGAGTGACAGTTATCTGTACTGTTTGGGAAGAAAATCTCATCTACTGATCATACAGGATCAATCTGAAATGGTATTAAATAACTGGTTTAGTATCATGGTTATGGCATTAACTTTTATGCAGTTAAAAATGGCTTTCCTCAAATATCTTCACATCCTTGCATGAAACCATCATTTATCTTGATTACTGAGTTTTGGGCACCTGATTTAATATTGTGCTAGAAGCAAGTGCCTCACTTCACTCATGCTAGACCTGGCCCAAATACTTGAATTTAACTTGCAATTGTGTATGCGTATGTGCATACTATGTATATTATATAATGAGTGTATAATTAAGATATGAATTGGTTAGTATAAGAATCCTCATGCAGAGTGCTAGCTTTACAATAAAATTCTAAAATCTTAGAATTATTAATATTTTCTAAATTAATATATTCTGTTCATTTAGTTACTCATTATCTACTCTTTAGACTTTTATACAGAAAAACCTGAAACAATCAAACTATGTGTGGATTGGCCTCAACATTACCTCCATGAACAAGACGTGGACTTGGGTGGATCGTTCTCCATTAGATCCAAAGATGTGAGTCCTTACTAAAAGGCAACCTGACTATCTATTGTAGAATATGCCTTCAGAAAGTACCTCTATGTCCACCAAATTTAACTCTGAAATATTTCTTGGTAATAAAGAACTCAAAAGAATGGAAATTAATTTAATATTCACAGGAGTAATGATGGATATTAATTTGATTTTCAAAGGAAAAAGATTTGGAAAGAATAATGGTTGTCTAATGTTTATTTTTTTAAATTTTTTTGATAAAGAAAGGAACTTATTTTTTACAGTTATGGAGGCTGAGAAGCCCCGGGTGGGGCCACATCTGGTGAGAGCCTTACTGTTGGTGGGGACTCTGCCAAGTTCCAAGGGAGTTCAGGGCATCATGTGGCCAGGGGGCTGAGTGTGCTAAGGGCTATACTCACAACTTATATGGAAAGGTGGACTGAACCAATGTAATCTTCTATTTTCAAAGTTCTCAATGCTTACTTTAGCCATCTTTAGTAACTGAAAAAATAATGTAAAACTTTGTGTTGTATGATTATCATACTGTTAAAAGATAAACAATAAATACAAGATAGAACAAAATAACCCAAAATTCTCTCAACAATTGCATGGGATTATTGAGGATTTAAAATAATTTCATCAACATTTTTTGTGTGCTTTATTTTATAATAAAATATTTAATTAGAAATACAAATGGTAAAATGGTAAATTCAAAATTTTATTCCAATGTCAGTAGGCAAAATAAAGTTCCCCAAAGATGCCCACATCTTAATCCCCAAACCCTATGAAGATGTTATCTTACATGGAAAATAAGACATTGCAGGTATGATTAAACTAGTAATCTTGAAGGAGGGATATTATGTTGGATTATCTGGGTGAGCCCAACTAAATCATAAAGGTCCTTATAAGAGGGAGGAAGTAGGGTCAGAGTGAGAGATGCGAAGAGGAACACAGAGATTCACATGATGTGACCCTGAGCCAAGGGATGGAGGCAGCCTTAGATTCTCCCCTGGTGCATCCAGAAGGCGGCTCTGAAGACACCTTGATTTTAGCCCTGTAAGACCAATTTTGGATTTCTGATATCCAAAACTGTAAGATAATAAATTAGTGTTGTTTTAGGCCACTAAATTTGTGGTAATTTGTTACAGTAGTGATAAGAAACTAATGTATTATACTAACCAACTGAATTATGCTATTGCATTATTTTCCCTTTCCTCTTATTTCATCATTAAATATTATGTAGCTTCTATCTCACTGCACTATCTCAATCAATCTAAGGAAATGAATGAATCAAGACACTATCTGGAATGAAGTATAAAGTTATGGGTGTGTGTCATCTGAAGGCAGCTGCTTATGTAGTTGCTAACCTTGGTTTTGTCCTCACAATAAATCCACGCAACACTACCCTGAGGATTGAGTTTTGCCTAGGGATTTTTGTCCAAAATATATTCAATACAAAATTTAAATATAAATTTGAACAAAGAGTATTTTACAAATTAAAGATTCAATACTTACTTGCCCCCATCAATTTGGAAGCTTTGAAGTTCATGTGCATCTTTTCCAAGATTCTTGCTTGAACTTTATTTACAGTTCAAACAATTTCTTCACAGAATAAACTACTAACACTACAGTATTTTATAGAAAACTTTATTTGTATAACATATTGCTTTAGAGATAAATAATTATATAGCTCTTACATGGGTCAGTCTGTGTATTGAGTTCTTCACAAACTTCAATTAATTTAACCTCCATGATAATATCATGAAGTAAATATTATCATCACCATTGTACAATTAGACATAAGAAGCCAAGAGAAGTTGTTAAGTGAGCTGTCCACATGGACATAATCTTAATTTTTAGTCTAATGAACCACATAAAGCAATAGATGGAGAACTAGAGTGGGAATATGGAGGGAAATTTATTCTCAGATCTATTTGCAGATAGATTCTAGAAATTGTCTACCAATCACAGATAATAATTATAGGTTATAGACATATTTCAATGGTTAGTAAGTCAAGATATTTAAAAATGTTTTGAAATTTTTCATTACTTTTTTATTTAAAAGAGTGCATTAGCTGAAAACATAAATGATTAACAATGGATTTATTTTCCCTTCCCTAGGTTCTTCGTAAAGGGACCAGCTACAGAAAACAGTTGTGCTGCCACTAAGGAAAGCAAAATTTACTCTGAAACCTGCGGCAGTGTTTTCAAATGGATTTGCCAGTATTAGTGTTTAACAAAATTCATAATGAAATAATTAATAATCACTGTTTGGGGCCTATTAATTTCTAATATTTGTTAGGTCTGGAGCTGAGAGAGAGACACAAGAAGCCTCACGTGTAGCAAAAATGCTGTTTATTTTGGGCATCTGGGTTCAGATGGGTGGGGACCAAAAGAGTGTCCACCCCAAGGGAGGGGAAAGCCTTGGGTTTTGTTGAGAGTTTCTCTGCAGGGAGTGAGTACCTGGGCCAGAACAGCTACTGTAATAAATTTTTTTAAAACAACCAATTTCTGGGACCCCTGCATTGGTTTCATCTTGCAGAGATAAGGGAAAGGGGAAGTTTTGTCCTTATCAGGGGGGATAGGAATGCTGGCGTCTGCAGCTGTTAGATTTACAGCCTCTGAACTCTCCAGACTTCTGCGGCTATTGTTTTACAAGCCTGTTTTCCATTAACTGCATTCCATCCTATACATACTTTTTGGGTTCCCACCTGGAACAAACCGAACAATAGTAATCTCTGGGAGTTAAGATTTAAGACGCCATTAAACACCAAAATCTCTTTTCTCTTCTCCCTCTATCATCTACACTGGTCCTAACCTCAGAGTAACCCATGTTAACAAACTAAAGTATACCCTTCAGTTTTTGTGTGATAATATAATCCAATGTGAGCTCATGTAATTATATTCAGGATTTGTATTCATTTTTTATTTTATACCAAATATGAGCATGTTATGCCTGTTTTACTGTATCTTGCTTTTTTTATTCTCAATAATATCCTAAGCAAATTTTATATAGTTCTAAGAGTTGATTTATAGTGTGAATTTATATATTTGTCACCCTTTCATTGTTGAGCATTAACTTTTTTTCCAGGTTTTTGCTACTGTGCACTCTGCTGCAATAAACATCCTGAATATTGTCTTAAATAGTAGCACTTTTATTTCTATGCTCTACAGCCTAAATGTAGAAATTATGGGTAGAAGTGTTAAATGTGTTGTTTGTTTTAGATTTTATCCAATTTTTATATGTTGTGCTTTTTTACCTAATTTTAGAAACCAACACACTTATAAGAAGATATCAGGTACAGAAAAAGGCACATACTTTACCTCTCAAACCTCTTGAGAATTAGTTGCCACATCAATATATTTCATTATAAAATTTCAAGTATAATTGGATACTTATGTGTGTAAATAAAAATCTCATACATAACCACAATACAATTAGCAAAATCAGCATATTAACACTGACATAGAACTATCATCAAACTTTCAGATTTCCTTCAAGGTTTTTCAGTTGTCAAAATAATTCTCTTTAGAGTAAAAGCTTCCAGCTCAGAATCAAGGTCTGCATTTAGTGACTATGTCTCCTTAGTGTCCTTTAGTCTGGAAGAGTGCCTCAGCCTTCCTTGACATTCGTGTCCTTGATAATTTTGAATAGTACAGGTTGGTTATTTTGTAAAATGGTCATTCAACTGGAATTTGTCTGATTGTTTCTCCTGGTTAGATCCCAGTTATGCCTCCCTAGGAGGAGCAGCACAAAAGTGATGCAGTGGAGTCTTGTTCTCACGGCATCCTGTCAGGTGGTACCCAACTCTATTTGTCCCATTATTGATGATATTTATTTCATTCATGTGATTAATGTGATTTCTGCTTAGATTCACTGTAAATTTACTCTTTTCCCCTTGTAACTAATTTGTGTTTTGTGGAGAGTGAGCAAGATGGCCTTAATATTACCCTTAGTTTGACTAAATTCTAAACAGGTTTCTTCTTGACTATAAGTCTCCTGACTTCCCTTTTCTTAGAGCATTTACTTTAGCAAACATACAATTACAAATTCTGTCTCTGCCCCTTTGAGATAGCAATCTTTCTAAAAGCCTATTACAGGTTTTACAAACCAGGAAAGTCTTTCTCAAGGACCTGGGGGCCATCTCTTTGAAATGTAACTCTCAAAGATGAGGGGGCCCCTATTTCCCAGCCTCTGTGGTAGGCAGGAGCCAAACTTCAGTGGGACATCTGGCTCCACATTGTAAACCACCTCCTGTTGTGAGATCTGTCAAAGTCAAATAAAACAAAGAGATGAATCTCTTAATTTAAATGTATTGTTTTGAAAGTAAAAATTTATAAATTTGGGGCATATACATAGACTGGGTTATCTTTGGTTGAAGAACAAAGAGAAGGTTGAAGGTTTTATAGAAAGGAGAAATGTAGTATATTACTTTAAAAGAAAGTTTCTTGGCATTAGTAAAGTTTGGAGGAGCTGGCAAGTTCTTGTTGGTAAGTGACAGTGGTGGGGAGAACTAGTCTTAGAGTCTCAGTTGGTTATTTTACTAGCTATTAGATTAAACTGGTTGCAGATTACAATAGGCAGTTTTAGTAGCCAGCCTTGTAGAGAATTATATTTTTGGAGCAATGGTATGTGCCCTGGGTGCCATTTTCCCCTGGCCACTCAACTATGTTTTAGTTGGGTGTGACAAGAATTACCACATTTGTATGATTAACTTTTATAGATTGAAGAAAGTTTAATTTGCTTTTGGGTAAAGTGAATTAGCAAACACAGACAGTATATAATCTCCTCCTTACCTTCATTCCTAAAATACCTACCAATCTTTGTTTTGGCAGATTTTATTTCAGCCTGAGTTCTGGCCTCTTTCCCCTATGGCAATAACCTTGAATAAAATATTCATTGTGTGTGTAACTTTGTTAAGTGCAATTTTTACTCTGTCAGGAGGTACTTTAAAATTTTTATACCCCATTCATCACCAAAAGTTCAATTTATTCATTTTTGTATTTTTATCTTTCTGGACTCTGAAGGAGCTTGGGAAATTTCACCCCAAAATATTACTCCTTGGTATTTTTAATTAAAGGCCCTTAAAGATTAACAGGTCCTTGGATGGAGCTTTCCCTCTATCTGCATAACCACATGGACCCATCAAAAGAACAATTGACTTCCCTTTCCCTCCCTGTTAGTTTAAGATATTGCAGGAAAGAAGATCAAGAATGCAATCAGACCTGGCCCAAATCATTTTAAACATAATCCCTGTCTCTCAGGTTAATTTACAAATTAATCTGTTTCCCCCATCCATTCATTCTCTTAAGTTTCTATTCATCCTACCTAGCAACCATTTATTGCTCCTAAACAGAATTACCTATATTCTTCATCTCCTCCTCCCCTCTAAAAGGCAGGTATAAAAATATCTGTATCACATTGGGATATTGGGTAATCGATCTGTGATTCTCCCATGTGCATAATACACGAACCTCTTCCTCTTATTAATCTGCCTTAATTGTGAGATGATGTTTCAGCAAACTTTGGAGGAAAGGGTAAGTTTCCTCTTACCCCCACAACTCTCACTTTCACATTTTGTGCAATAGGTTATAATCTCCTATTTTGATGTTCACATTGTTCCAACTTGGGTCATGAAAGCCCCATCAAGGTGTCATTTCTATCCTTGATCTTCATAATCCTTTGCTGCTTTGTAGTTATAAAGGAATGTAGGAATAAAAAAGTGTAGGAATATGTAGGAATAAAAAAGTGGTACCAATGTTACTGAAAGCTCAGCACTTGTCCATGAGGCTGCATCAGAGGAATGAGGACAAGTGGTTGAGGAGAAGAAAAAAGGAGTTTACGACTTTCCTGGCAAATAAGGAAGATAGAGACTCCTGTCCAAATGCCATCATCCTAAACATAAGCAGAAATACAGAACTTTTAAAGGGAGGGTTTTCAGTTCTAGGCTATTGTCATTCAACTACAGGTAATGAATGGTTCTGATCGTTCCATCTCTGGTGAAGACAATTCTGTGACTTCTGTCCACCTTGGAGGCCCACCTGGACCTCCTTATCTGCCAAGCCTCCATCTGGACAGTTCAGCTGAGCCACCTCCAAAGCACCAAAACCATAAAAGTAACAAAAGTTTGTACTGGATGGTGATAATAAAAATAAGGATAATCAAAATACAGCAATAATTATAACCAACATTAATATAGTGCATCCATATGCCAGAGATTAAATATTTTTCGTTTAATCTTCACAGCAGCCCTGTTACTTAGGGCTAACATCTCATTTTACGTATAAGGCAGCCAAGACACAAAGAAATTAGTTACTTTATGCAAAGTCTTTAAATTTCAGATCTAGGATGCATGCCCAGCAATATACTTTAGAAAAACCACACTTTATTTTGACACATAAAAATATAGGATATTTAAATCTGAATATCAGGTTTAATTTCATGGTAACTATAATCACATAGGCCCTCCTACAGACAGAATACTTCCTTTTCTTCCAGCTTGCACCTTGTTGCTGCAGTTTGCCTGCTCACCTTCAGACTTTTTGAATTCACCTGCTCTTTCCATAATTCCTGAGGTGTTTGTCAAAAACACCAGGGACAATTGTTCAACTTCTTGTGGCAGCAATAAAAACTGAGACAAAGAGCTAACCAAAACATTAAAATAATATCCTAAGAATGAGGTATCTATACTGGGCTTCAAAAAGCTCTGACATATTTCTGGGAATCTAAAAGGGCAGTGTGCATTTCCAGGGCGGTATGTGTTACTGACAAGTTCCAGGGCACTTGTCCTCGAGGCTGCATCAGAAGAACAACAAGTGGTTTGAGGAGAAGAAAAGAGAACTTTATTATTTTGCTGGCAAAGGAGGAAAAATGTCAGACCTTCTCATCTCAAAATCCAAATTTCCTGAACATATGCAGAAATATAGAGCTTTTAAAGGGAGTGCCCCTCAGTTCTAGGCTATTGTGATTAACTATTCAAATCATCCCATCTCTGCCAAAGACAAAGCCCCACCTGGGTCCACCTTGAGGGCTGGCACCAACCTGGCTTGGCTGAGTTATTTCTTGTAACACAAAGAACAAAAGACTTAACCTGTCTCAGGGATGTAGGTCAGGCCACAGTTCCCCAAAAGAGTGGGGGATGTTTTAAAGAGATAGAAAATCTTTTTTCTGCTTTTTTTCAGGCCTTTTCCTCTGTTACATACACATGTCCATGAACTACCTGAGAAGAAGCTAAGTTATCACCTGCAGTTGACCTGGAAGCTCAACCTACATGGGAAGTGAAGGGTAATCAGAATTGTAAACTGCTTGCCTGAGGGTTCAAGGTGTGCCGTACCATGCACACAAAAAGTCTCGCAGCAAAGACTGGGAAATTTGGAGTTCAAAAATGTACAAATCAATAAAAAAAGATAGACAACACAAATATTTAAGTGGGAAAAAGATTTGAAGAAACATTTCAAAAAAAAAAAAAGACACCAAAATGGCAAATAAGCTTATCAAAACACTCAAATTAGTCATCAGAGAAATGGAAATTAAAACTAAAAGGAGTTACAACACACTGACTAAGATGTCTAAAATGTTAAAAGAAATAAACAAAAATAAAAACCGAGAATACCAAAGATTGGTGAGAATTTGGATTAACTCTCATAAACTTACGGAGGGACTGAAAATTGATAACTATTATCTTAGTTTCACAATTTCACTCATTTGTTAATAGAAACAAATTTGCATGTACATCCAGAGAAAGGTATACATATTCATAGCAATTTTATTCATAATAGCCCTGAGCTGGAAACAGGTATCCGTCAACTGTAAAATAGATAAATTTTGATGCATCCATACAATAACCACTATACTCACTATAAACACAAATAAATATTGAAAATCTACTGACGAGCAAAGGAGCCAGACATGAAGGAGTACAAATTGCATGGTTCCATTTTCAGGAAGTTTTTTAAAAGCCTAAAATAACAAAGGGAAACCAGTCTCACACAAATTAATATATAAACTGAAAGTGCTTCTTTACAGCCCATGTCAGTGTGGTTTCACCAGCTTTGTTTATTTCTTTTTTTCTAAAATATTAAGTGAGTACAAACATTTTGGGTTACATGGATCATTTTTGTAATGCTTGGGTCCTGGTTATGGGTGCTCCTGTCACCCAAATGGTATTCATAGTACCCATTAGATTGGCTTATGTCCCTCCCCCATTGCCCTCCATTGAGTTTATTTTTCCCCTTTGTGCACGCATGTGTTCATTGGTTAGTTTTTATTTATTTATTTAGTTAGTTAGTTTCTTGAAGCAATTTGTAATTCTTTTTTTTCTTTTTTTTTTCAGAGTTATTATGGGGGTAAAAATGCATTTGTTACATAAATTGCTTTTGTACTACCCAAGTCGGAGCTACAAGCATGCCCATTACCAGACAGCATGCACTGCACCCCTTAGGTTTGAATTTACCCAGACATCCTCCCCGCTCTCCCTTTCCCCACACCCTATGAATGTTAATTCTCATATGTGCACATTGATGTTGATCAATTAGTAACAATTTAATGGTGAGTATATGTGATGTTTGTTTTTCCATTCTTGTGATACTTCACTTGGAAGAATGGTCTCCAGCTAAATCCAGGATAATACAAGAGGTAGTTCACCATTTTTTATTATTACTGATTAGTACCCCATGGTGTGTGTGTATATATATACACACACCACATTTAATTAATACACTCATGTATTGACGGGCACTTGGGTTGTTTCCCAATTTTTGCAATTGTGAATTATCCTGCTATAAACATTCAACTACAGATGTCTTTTTTATAGAATGTCTTTTTTTCCTTTGGGTAGATACCCAGTGGTGGGATTGCTCAATCAAATGGTATTTCTACTTTTAGTTCTTTGAAGTATCACCATACTACTTTTTGTAGAGATTGTACTAGTTTTCAGTCCCACCATAGTGTATGAATGTTCCTATCTCTCTGTATTCAAGCAAACACTTGTGGTTTTGGGACTTTTTAATGAAAGTTGTTCTCACTGGAGTTCAGTGATATCACATTTTGGGTTTGATTTGCATTTTGGTGATGATTAGAGATGTTGAACATTTATTCATATGTTTATTGGCCATTAGTTTATCTTCTTTTGAAAAGTTTCTTTTCATATCCTTTGCCAAGTTTTTAATAGAGTTGTCTGATTTTTTCTTGTTGATTTTCTTGAGTTCTATATAGATTCTAGTTATCAGCCCTTTATTGGATGAATAGCATGCAAATATTTTCTCCCATTTTGTAGGTTTTCTGTTCACTCTAATGATAGTCTCCTTGGCTGTGCCTTTTTAATTTGATCAGGTCTACTTATTTATTTTTGTTGCTGCTGTGATTGCTTTGGGGTCTTCTTCATAAATTTTTTTGCCTAGACCAGTGTCTATGAGAGCTTTTACATTTTCTTCTAGAATTGTTATGGTTTTATGCCTTATGTTCAAGTCTGTTACCCATCATGTGATGATTTTTGTGAGAGTTGAAAGGTGTGGATCCTTTTTCAGTCTTTTACATGTGGCTATGCAATTTTTACAGAACCATTTATTGAATAAGGATTCTTTTCCCCAGTGTATGTTTTTGTCTGCTTTTTCAAAGATCAGATGGCTGTAGGAGGATGGTTTTATATCAGAGTTCTCAATTCTGTTCCACTGGTCCATATCTCTGTTCTTGTGGCAGTACCATACTGTTTTAATTACTATACCTTGTAGAATACCTGAGGTCTGGTAAATTGATGCCTCCCAATTTGTTCATTTTGCTTCAGGTTGCTTTGGCTATATGGGGTCTTCTCTGGTTTCATACAAAGTGTAGAATTATTTTTTCTAGACCTGCAAAAAATGATGTTGGTATTTTAATAGGGATTGCCTTGAATTTTTGGGTAGTATAGACATTTTAACAATGTTGATTCTGCCCACCCATGAGCATGGTATGGTTTTCTGTCTGCTTATGTCCTCTGTTATTTCCTTCCTCAGTGTTTCATAGTTTTCCCAGTATAAGTCTTTAACTTCCTTAGTTAAATATATTCCTAGGTATTTTATTTTCTTTGTTCCTATTTTAAAAGGTATTGAGTCTTTGATTTGGTTCTCAGTTTGACTGCTATTGGCACATATGAATGCTAATTTGTGCACATTGATATTGTAACCTGAGACTTTGCTGAGTTTATTTGTCAATTCCAGTAGTTTCTTGGCAGAATCCTTGGAGTTGTCCAGATATAAGATTATATCATCAGCAAAGAGTGATAGTTTGACCTCTTCTTTCCTCTTTTGATTGCCCTTAATTTCCTTCTCTTGTCTGATTGCTCTGACTAGGACTTGCAGCACAATGTTGAATAGAAGTGGTGGTAGAGGGTGAAGCTTGTCTGGTACCAGTTCTAAGCAGAAATGCTTTCCATTTTTCCCTGTTTGGTACGATGTTGGTTGTGGGTTTGTCTTATATGGCTTTTTATCATTTTGGTGTAAGTCCTGTCTATGCCTATTTTGTTAAGAATTCTTATTATAAAAGGTGCTACATTTTGTCAAATGCTTTGTCTTCATCTAGTGAAAGGATCATATGGTCTTTGTTTTTACTTCTATGTGTATAGTGAATTACATTTATAGATTTGCATATGGTGAGCCACCACTGCATCTCTGAGATGAAACCCACTTGGTCATGATGGATTTTATTTTATTTTATTTTTTTGAATGAGCAGCTGAATTCAATTTTCTAGAATTTTAAAGAGAATTTTTGAATCTATGTTCACAAAGGATATTGATCTGTACTTTTCTTTTTTTGTTGAGTCCTTTCCAGGCTTTGGCATCAGGGTTATGTTGGCTTTATTAAACATGTTGGTGAAGACTCCTTCCCTCTTGTTATTGTGGAATAATTTCTGCAGGATAGGCATCAGCTCTTCTTTGCAGGTCTGGTAAAATTTAGGTGTGAAACCTTCCAATCCAGGACTTTTTTTTTTTTAAATGTTTTTTAATCACTGCTTCAGTTTTGGTACTTGATATTGGTCTGTTCAGGAATTCTATTTCTTCCTGATTAAGCCTAGGGTGGCTGTGTGATTCTAAGAATTTGTCCATTTCCTCCATGTTTTCAACTTTATGTGTATAGAGATTTTTATAGTATTCATAGATGATATTTTGTATGTCTGTGATTTCAGTTGTAATTTCTCCTTTTTCATTCCTGATTGAGCTTAGTAGACTCCTTTCTTTTCTGCTTCTGGTTAATCTAGAAAGGTGTATATCCATTTTGTTTTTCTTTTCAAAGAACCAACTTAATCGTCTGTGGAGTTCTTTTGTTATTGATTTCCTTTAGTTCTGCTCTGATCTTGGTTATTTTCTTCTGCTCGATTTGGGATTCATTTGCTCATCATTTCTTAATTCTTTGAAATGATTCATTAGATTGTTGATTTGTGATCTTTTCTTCTTTTAGATGTAGGCATTTATGGGTATGAATTTTCCTCTCAGGACTGCTTTAGGTATATCCCACTGATTTTGATAACTTGTGTCCCCTTTATCATTTAGTTCAAAGAATCTTTTGATTTTCATCTTAATTTCCTCCTTGACCTGACTATCATTCAGCAGTAGGTTGTTTAGTTTCTGTGACTTTGTGTAGAGATGAGTGTTTCTGTTGGAATTGATTTCTAATTTTATTTCACTGTGGTCTAAGAAGATGCATGCATGGTATAATTTCTATTTTTTTAAATTTGTTGAGACATGTTTTATGGCCTAGGATATTGTCAGTCTTAGAGAATGTCCTATGAGCTGATGATAAGAACATATATTTAGTGGTTTGGGGTAGGATGTTCTGTAAATGTCTGTTAGGCCCATTTGTTCTAGAGTTCTGTTTAAGTCCCTTGTTTCTTTGTTTATTTTCTGGTTGGAGGATGTTTCCTGTTCTGTCAGAGGGGTGTTGAAGTCCCTGTGTATTACGATGATGTTGTTTATCATTTTGTTAGATTAATTAGGGTTTGCTTTATGAATCTGGCCATGCCTATGTTAGGTGCATAAATATTTAGAGTTGTTTTGTCTTCTTGTTGAATTATTGCCTTTACATATAATGACCATGTTTGTCTTTCATTACTGCTGTTGATTAGAAGACTAAGATATCTGATATGAGAGCTGCTATATCAGTTTTCTTTTGCTTTCCATTTGCATGGAATATTGTTTTTCATCCCTTCACCTTGAGTCTGAATGAGTCCTTCTGGGTTAGATGTATTTTGTGAAGACAGTAGATACTTGGTATATATATATATATATATATATATATATATATATATATATATATATATATCTCCATTTGGTCAGCCTATGTTTCTTCAGTGGACAGTTCAAACCATTCACATTTATTGAATGAGTTGATAATTTGGCTGAATTTCTGTTCATCCTGTCGAGTAGAACTTTGTTTTTTTGTTTTATCTCTTGAGCCATTGTGGTATGTGGCCTTTGAACTTTAGCTTTTGTGTGATTTTACACTGGTGAGTGTCTATTGTGCTGATTTCATGTATAATGCAGTTCTCAGTACTTCTTGCATGGTAGGTGTTGTTTTGACAAATTCCATCAGTGTTTGCTTGTGTGAGAAAGACTTTGTTTCCCCCTCATATATAAAACTCAGTTTTACAAGATATAAAATTCTAGGCTGGGCATTATTCTTTTTGAGAAGAGTGAGAATGGGGCCCCAGTCCTTTCTGGCTTGTAAGGTCAGTTGAGAAGTCTTCAGTCTGATAGGTTTTACTTTGTAAGTTACCTGGTGCTTTCACCTTACAGCTCATAGGAGCACCTCTTTCATGTTTATTTTGGCCAGTCTGATGGCTGTGTGTCTTGATGTTTTCCTCTTTGTGATGAATCTCCCAGGAGTCCTTTGAGTTTCTTGTACCTGGATATCTAGATTTCTAGCCAGGCCAGGGAAATTTCTTCTATTATTCTTTCAAATAGATTATCCAACCCTTGTGTACTTTCTTCTTCACCCTCAGGGATGTCTATGGTTCTTATGTTGGGCCTCTTTACATAATCTGATATTTCTTGTACAATTTTCTCATTTCTGTTATCTCTCTGCTCTATCTCTGTGACTGACTTGTTGAATCAAATGGTGTTCTCTTCAAGCTCTGAGATTCTTTCGTCTGCTCAATCTAACCTATTCTTAAGGCTTTCCACTGTGTTATGTAATTCCTTGAATGAATTTTTCATTTCCAGAAGCTTGCTTTATTTTTCCTTAATAATTCAATTTCTTTAGTGAATTTTTCAACCATTTCCTGCATTGTTTTTGTGATTTCTTTGTGTTAGGTTTCCATTTTATCTTGCATTTCATTGAGCTTCATTACAGCCCATGTTCGAAATTCTTCATCTCTCATTTCAATGACAGAATCATTTCAATACTCTGATTTTGATTAGTATCCACTGCTAGAGAGGTGCTGCTCCCATTTGGGGGTGTCCTTTCACTTTGCTTTTTCATACTTTTGGAGTTCTTTCACTGATTCCTTCTCATCTGGAATAGCTTTTGCTTCTTAGTTTTGGATATTCCTTTGTTTAGATAATGACATGCCCAGTTTAATATCTGAGCCAGTATGTGGTGCTTGTAGGTGAGAATTGACCACATCCTGTATGATGAATCAGTCAATGCAGTAAAAGGGTGTGCAAATTGACCTCCCTCTCAGTAGATGATGCTTGCTAGAAGGAATAATTTGCAATGTTGTTTTTGGATCCTGTGACCAGTAGAAACACTCTAATGTCCCAGGTGGTGAGTGGGGTCTTGGGACTTCCAAGTGTGTCCTTATTTCCACCTCAGCATTGTCCAGTGGGGGAATAACGCTTGGCATGGCTGTGTTGGGTCAGCCTGCCCTGAAGCTTCACAAATGCTTTTATTAGGGGTCAAAGGTCTGTAACCCACCTCTAGGCAATGTTTCCGGATACGGGCTGAAGTGGCCCCACTCAACCAGAAAGTCTGAGTGTGGAGGCAGGGTTGTCTGTGATCCTAGTCAAGCAGCCTGCAGCAGGCCTCTCACTCCTTTCCATAAACCCCTATTCGTAGTTTCCCCAGACCACTTCCCACAAGCAGGACTTCAAGCCAGCCAAGCTCCCCCACAACTGTGATGCAGGCTGGTAGGTTTCCCACCCCGGACCCTGCCTGAATTGGGAGCATAGCCCTCCCCATGGGAGGAGGGGTGCCTCACAAGCATGTCACAGCTAGGACCCATTCTATACTCTCACCCTTGGTTTGTCCCTACAGCTACCCATACCTCTCGAGACTAATTCTCAAATATCCTTTTTGTACCCCAGGACAATGTGATTGAGGCCTGGAGGTATGGCATCTGGCTTGCGGGCCCCTGAGATCAATCCTTGACCATGCTAGGGAGAAAGATGCTGGTCCCAGGTCACCAACAGGATGCCCAACCTGATTCAATGTCCCTCCACTTTGGGGTGTGCTCTGCTCTGCTGGAATTACCGGGCAAGCAGCACCAGGGAGGACTGGTGGGCAGGGAGCTCACAGTCTGTTCTCCCCTCAGTCCCTGCAGGACCCCAAAAGTAAAGATCCATGCCCTGTTCCTTGTGGAAGCCTCCATGTGGTGGCTCAACTGTCCCTCTCAGCAGCCATGGGTGTGGGAAGGAAAAGGAAGAAAAAGAGTCTAGATGGGGGAAAGTTTGCATTCTGGTCATCTCTGACCCTCTCTCTGGGAGGCAGTGCACCCAGAATGACCAGGCTCTGTGGGCATGAAGATCACCCAGGACCCACTTGCCCACTGTGGTTCCTGTAGTCTAGGCAGGAGTTGGGAAATGTCTGTATGGGAAGAAGCAAGATGAAATCTGAGGGGTTGAGGCCCCCTGGGGTGGACAGAGGCACCCGGTGGGCTGAGAAGCAATATGGCACCTGCTGTGTGGCTCCCACTCTGTGGGGCAGGAGGTGCCCTGGAAGTGTTGGGAGACTGGTGCCCTGTATGCAAGAAGCTCTCCACTCACTTGTGGCAGCAGTCTCTGGGCTCATGCTGGCAGTAGGACTCTCCAGCAGCTTGAGAGCCCACCAACAGTCTGAGATGCTCCACCTACCCTTCTTGCTGGTCTCTTGGGGTTTAATTTGCACTGGTGCCTTTCTCCTTCCAGTTCTGCCCTGCAACTTCTTCCTGTGGAGTGTCCTGTACATTCAGGCACCCTTTCTTCAGACCCTCATCTGATTTATGTTTGTCTGTTTTTTTCTCTTTTATCTAAAGCTTCTCCTTCTTACAGAGACACCCTGGCTGGTGGTGTCTCTGGTCCTCTGTCTTGTTCTCTGCTCCAATTTTCAATTCTTGGTTAGTTCCAATTTAATGGTAAGTACATGTGGTAATCCAAGTATTCTTCAGATTCTTCACTTAGGAAAAGGCTCCCCAGTTCCATCCAGATTGTTGTAAAAGGTATTAATTCATCTTTTTTCATAGCTGAGTAGTACTCCATGGTGTACATATGCATTTTATTAATCCACTTATGAATTTTTTTGGCTTTAAATTTTATTTTTTTAGTTTTATTTTGTTCTTGCTTTTATTTCTATTTTTATTATTTATTTATTTTTCAGAATTTTACAGGGGTACATAAATTTTGGTTACATAATTTGCATTTGTAGTTTGAATCCAAGTTGTAAGTGTGTCCTTCAGCCAGTTAGAGTGCACTGTACCTGTTAGGTGTGAATTTACCTATCCTCTCTTCCCCTCTCCCACTTACTTGATTTCCTTTGTATTTTACTTCCATATGTGCACTTCAGCGTTGCTCAATTAGTTTCAATTTAGTATTGAGTACATGTGATGTTTGTTTTTCCATTCTTGTGATACTTCACTAAGAACAATGGTCTCCAGTTCCACCCAGGTTGTTACAAAAGATGCTAGATCTCCATTATTTTTATGGCTGAGTAGTGCTCCATGGTATACATATACCACAATTTACTAGTCCACTCATGCATTGATGGGCATGTAAGAGAAAGGAAGGCATAGAAAAAAAATGTGTATTCTGTCTTTCACTGAAACTGGCTTCCCTGCCTGAGGCCAGTGGCTGGAGTGTTTTCTTTGTAAAATCCCCTCACCCTTTAGAGTGCGTATTCTGTCTCTCACTAAGACCCACTTCCTAGCCCAAGACCAGTGGCTGGGTGACCCAGGGGGGTGTTTTCTTTGATTCTTTGCATTGCAGGAGATACAGAGGACCAAGAGGCACTCCCAAGAAATCCTGGGCAGCTCAGCCCAGCTCCAGACTGCTGGTGGGGGGGGTCCCAACAGATTCTGGAGATGAAAGTATCAGACCATCAACAGTAGTTGACAACAACACTCTGAACCTGAAAGCCCTCCTCTTTAAAAGCTCTGTATTTTTGCTTATTAGGGAAGAAAAACTGGATTTTGGAATGATAGCCTATGTTTTTTTCTCCCTTTTCTAGCAAAGGAATAAATCACTTTCCTTCTCTTCAACAACTTGTTCTCATTCTTCTGATTTGGTCTCATGGACAAGTGCTGAGTTTTGGAATCAACTTGGGTTGATTCCTCATCTTTGTAATTGTGAATTGTGGTGCTATAAACATTCAAGTGCCAGTGTCTTTTTTACAAAATGTCTTTTTTTCTTTGGGTCAGTACCCAGTAGTGGAATTGCTGGATCGAATGGTAGGTCTACTTTTAGTTCTTTGAGTAATCTCCATACTGTTTTCCATAGAGGTTGTACTAGTTTGCAGTCCCAATGGCAGTCGAGAAACTTTCCCTTCTTTCTGTGTTTATGCTAGCATCTATTGTTTTGGGACTTTTTAATATAAGCCATTCTAAATGGAGCAAGGTGACATCTCATTGTGGTTTTAATTTGTATTTCCCTGAAGATTAGTAATGTTGAGCAATTTTTGTTTCTTGGCCATTTTTTTCTTCCTTTGAGAAGTATCTGTTCATGTCTTTTGTCCACTTTTTGATAAGGTTGTTTGTTTTTTTCTTGATTATTTGCTTGAGTTCTTTGTGAATTCTGATTATTAGCCCTTTATTGGATGTATAGTTTGCAAATATTTTCTTCCATTCTGTATGTCGTCTATTTGCTCTGTTGATTGCTTCCTTGGCTGTTCAAAAGGTTTCTAGTTTTATCAAATTCCATTTATTAATCTTTATTGATGCCATGATTGTCACTGGGGTCTTTTTCATAAATTATTTGCCAAGGCTGATATCTAAAAGAGTTTTTTCTACATTTCCCTCTAGAATTCTTATGGTTTCATGCTTTAAATCTAAGTCCTTTATTCATGTCGAATTAATTTTTGTAAGTGGTGAGAGGTAGTAGGGGTTTTGTTTCATTCTCCTGCATGTGGCTTCCATATATATGGGAGAAAGGGCAACTATTCTGTTTCACTAACTTCAGCAGAATACCTGTTAATGTTTTTGCCAGTCTTTGAACTGATGATTGAATGTATGCTCTAACCTGATTCACAAACATTAATTACTTAGACTGATATAAAAATGAATCTGTTTCTTTGTCTAAATAGTTTTCTTTTATTTGAGTCTTTCATAATTTCATCTTCTGTGTCTTCCATCTTCAAGTTAGTGTATATTTTTCCTACAAATCCATTTTCTTTCTGTGTAGCACCGAGCTGTTCCAGCACCATTATCATTAAGGTAAGCACATTCTTCACTCCCTTTCACATTAAACCTGCAATAAAAGAATTAGCCATTATGTACTACGGAGTCATGTGATTTCTTCCTTGACCAGTGACACTTTTAAACAAAAATCCTATCTGTCCAAAGACCTGAAAACGTATACTGTGATACAGTGCTCTCTTGCGAGGGTTGAGATACCTATACTAAGTTGGACCAAAAGAGGCTCTTTTATAAGAATTTGTATTTGTTAAACTGACATTAGGTCATTTACATGTAATTAGCAGAGGTACCAATTCATATAAACCAATGGTTCTCAACTAGGGTAGATTTTTACCCTCCCCTCCAAGAGACACACTTGGCAATAGAGGAGATGTCTGGAGAAATTTTTGATTGTCACAACTGGAGGCAAGGGTCTGATGGGGTGGATAGTTACTATCAGCTAGTGGGTAGAGGGTTGCTGCAACATCCTACAATACACCAAATTGCCCCATTTCCACAGCAAAGAAGTATTCAGTACAAAATGTCAGTAGTGCTGCTGTTGGGAAACTTTAATATGAGCTAAGCAGCTAAGTCACTAAGAGTCACTATTTCAGGTGTGTATGCAGATTTTCAATTTTACAACATTGAAGATATGAAGCCCAGGACAAATTGCATAATAGTGCAATTGCAAATAAAACCAAGTTAAAATGAATATCAAATTGAGCTTGAACTGTAAAAGACATCAGAACACAGGTAACATGATGCTTGTGGAAGAGATGTAGAATTGCAAAAGATAGTTTAAAATTAGGCAAAAGTTTAATTTGAGAGTATATATATATATATGTATATATATATATAGCGGGTCTTTATATTCAAAATAGCCAACTAGAAGATCTGCTCTTCCAATCTTTATGATTGACTCTTGGAATGAAACTGAATAAATGCTACAATTCCCCACTTCACCTTTCTAACATGCACAAAAATCCAGGGCTCTAGGGAAATTTAGCTAATGCCCAGGTCCTAGAGAACATTGCACTATCTAAATGTAAGTAATCTCAGAAAGAAAGAAACTCACCATTTGGAAAATGTGTTTCGATTTACCCATCGTCCTGTTTGATTTTTTGTCATCTTCAGCCCAATCCAATGATCAGAACCGCATTTGTACCGACTAAGAAAAGACTTTAGAGATAAAGTTAATTAAAATTTTACTTCTCAGTTTTCACTACAATCTTTTGTACACCTCTTGCTTTGCAGGTTGTAAGGTGCAAGACACCTTACTAGAAAATAGTGATGGAATTTTTTAAAAAGTACTTTTTTCTCCCTGACCTTTAGTTTCTTTGTTTATAAAAAAAGATGTGGGACACAATTTCTTTAGCTACTTTTTGATTCCAAATTGATAAAATATAATTTGAAAATCTATTCCTTCAGAATTTTCAAACTGTTAGCTCCTGAAACCCAAGGTTTACAATTGAGTTTTTGCATATCATTCCTAATCATCAGATATTTATTATAATATTTTTCTACTTCCTAGTAAATACTAGTATTTTCAGTTTAATGTTATATTTTACCTCAATTTCTCTCCCCAAACTACATGCATACACACACACATACACACACATACCCCTCATATATCCAATTCCCTTAAAACCTAACTATCATATTTTACTTTTCTACCAAACATTTAAATTTCTAAATATATCATTCAGGGATAAATATAATATTTCTTCTTGATATTTATCCTTCTATGCAGTGTTTAACTCTCCTGCTATCTTTGACCTTTTTTACCATAGGATTACATGGAGCAAGTCCTTGAGTATACTCTGCTACTAAATAGCTGGTAAACTATATGCTTAACATTGTATCACTCCATTTTTTAAAATTTTATGATAAATATAAAGGAGTTAGGCTAGATTACAACTCTATGGTTAAATCCTGTCTAATATCAGTAACATTTATAACTTTTGGCGTTTTAATATATCTTCTGAAGAATTTCATAAATTTATTTGAAAACAATTCAATTCATTGGGCTAAGCTATGGTTTTGCAAAGAAAAAGAGTAATGAAACACTGTTCCTGGATTCAAAGGGCTTCATTTGTAGTGAGGAAAATAATGTAAATGTAATATTAGAAAATATTCTACTAAATAAGGAGAAGATAATGAGTATAATAAATACAAGGAAATTGCAGTTTAAAGAAAGCAACATCTGAGTCTTTAAGGCAAACTTTTATTTAGAATCTGCTGTAAGGGAAGAGTAGAAGATTCCATGGTAAATACAGGAGGCAAAGAAGAGAGAAATTCATATTCTGGGCCCAGGAAAGAGCTTGTTTGAATGCAGAAAAATGTAAGAAAGGATACATGTTTTGGAAATAAAGGAGCTCAAGAAATTTCAGCCCTAAATATGACTCCTTGGTATAAAGAATACTTTAATTAAAGGCCTTTAGAGATCAACAGGACCTTGGAAGGGGCTTTCCCTCTATCTGCATAACTAGAGGGACCCATCAAAAGAACAATGGACTTCCCTTCCCTGTTATCGCACTATATTGCAGGAAAGAAAATCAAGAATGCAACCAGACCTGGCCCAAATTATTTTAAATATAATATCTGTCTGTCAAGATTAATTTAATTTGCAAAGGGAATCATTTACAAGTCAAGCTGTTTCCTCCATCCATTCATCCTCCCTAGCAACCATTTATTGCCCCTAAACAGAATCACCTATATTCCTCATCTCCCTCTCCCCTCTAAAAAGAATATATAAAAATATCTGGATCCCATTGAGATATTGGGTAATCACTCTGTGCGCAGTAAATAAACCTCTTCCAGCTGTTTCTCTTATTAATTTGCATTAATTAATTAATCTCTCAGCAAACCTTTTGGGGAAAGGAAGTATCCTCTCACCCACACAGAAACCAACAGGATATATGCTATTAGATAATTGGGAAATTTGAATGAGGCTCAGTAAATGTGGTCTTGGTGCCAGGCAACTGGGAGGTGTGTTTCTTAGAGCATGCTGTGTGAAAAATGTTAATCATTATTTGCTCAATTAAGCAATGCCCTGTGTAGCTCCTTGTTAAAAATGCAAGAATTCTAAATAGGTGGAAATAAATATGAAAAATATTTCATAATCACACTTCATACAAACTCATATTTAACTAAGATATATACTACCTTATGGTTAAAAATGTACAATATTTTAATTAAACAATTTTAAACAATCCATTAAAAGTCTTCTATAAATTACTTCCCCACTCCTTCACAGACAGCTTTACTTCATTCTGTTTATAACTTAAACTTTGCCAGTGTATGTACATTAGCCATCTATGATCTTCAAAATATATCAAGGTATTTTACGATCATTCTTTTCTCTTGATCCAAACAGTACAGCTGTCTTCCTTGATACATTTAATGATTTCTCCTAAGTTCAAAACTAATTATTTTTGTGTACTCCTGTTCTTTGTGTTCCCTGATCTTCACTATTTTTGTCAATCTTTGATGACAGAATTCCTACAGTAAATATTTTTTAGTATTGATTGCGTTTCCATTTCTTTATCCTTCAAACATTTTAGTAACACTCATTATGTTTCCATCTTACTTCTAGAAAGAAAGCTTGTTTCCAATTAGCTTTATTTCCCCCGAGAGGAACTATAAGGAGCAGTCAGAGGATTTCTTAGAATGTTCATTTTCAAAACTCTTGCAAAATTTAGCAGTGACACTATTGACTATGGAAGCCCTTCCTATTAAATTGTGCTTCCACCTTAGTTCTTCATTTGCTTTATCTAGTCTTAACACATCTAGCTTTTCATGTTTTATTAAGCTGTCCATAACTTTTGTTGCTTGCAAAATAGTTAAGTTTCCTTACACTGACCTATAAATTGGCCCAGCCTGATTCACGTGCATTTAAATTTGAACGAATCTTCAGGTAGATTGTGTAAATATACTTTATTCATCACAGAAATAACACACAGCTGTCTTTTAACAACGTTGACCATTGTGCTGTTCTGCTTCACATTGAAAACACTTCTCAATTATACATTCTTTGCAAAAAAATAAATTGTAATTAAGTTATATTACCTCTTATGTAATACTAGTCTCTTAAAGAGACTAAATAAAAGTAAATACACACACTTACCATATAAGGGAGTAGGAGAAAGAACACATTTCTCAAATCCAAAGGTACCATTTTATAATCCCTTGTTTAATTTCTTGAAGAGTCTTCTTACTCACAGGGATTTTTGTCATGTAAATCAATTTATTTAACAAGGATCCACTAGCTTTTTCATTTGTACCTGACTTTGTGTCATATAGCCAAGGATACAATTTCAGACAAGACGTGGTGTCTGCTCATTGGAAACTCATACTTTGGTCTGGGGGAAACTTTTCTTTTCACTATTGCATT
>CM052440.1:77744269-77773567 GCA_028533085.1 Varecia variegata | reverse complement strand
TGATCATTTTATTATTTTATATGATTTTAAAGTATTTATCTTCATTATAAAATTTAAAAAATTATAGAATTTACTGTAAGATGTACTAATACTTTTTGAGATTATTTAGCATTTCTATCTTTTTTACCTAGTGAAAAACTAATTATCCTTATGATGAATAAACTTTGTCTTTAGTCAATGTATGAAAATTTAAGTTTATACTACTTAAAGATAACCAGCATTATCATTTGGTTTAACATCCTTCTATCCATATAGCTCTCTAATTCTATTTTCACACATATAACCATCATCTTAAGTACACATAATTTTAAGTGATTACAATCATAATGCATATATTGTTTCAGATGCTAATGTTTTCAATTAGCAATTCGCTCTTTTCATGTGTGGTAGACTGTTAAAAATGACTCCCAATTAATCCTGTCTCCCTGTGTCCACCACCCTTTTGACACATGACCTTGCTACTCCTCCCATCAAGAGGTATACTGTATTTCCAACACTTGAGTATGAATTGGCCTTGTGCCTTGATTTGACCAATATAATGTGGTAGAAGTCACACTCTGGACCACTGAGGCCTTATAGTTTGTATCTTCACTCTCAGCATCCAAGCCACCATCTAAAGAAGCCCAGGCTCTCCTGCTCAGGGAGAGGGAGGAGGAAAGGGAGGGGAGAGAGAGCAAGAAAGAGAATGTCTGTGGAGGATAACCAGCTGACATCCAACCACTGACTCTGCCATTTTGAATTCTCAGTCCCTGCCCAAACACCCCAGCTGGCATTGCATAGAGGAGAAATAAGCCATTCCCACAGACCCTTATCCATATTTCTAACCCACAGAACTGCAAACAAGACAATGATTTTTGTTTTAAGCAACTAAATTAGGGGATGGTTGCTCATTCAGAGCAATAGTTAAATTTACACATCATATATATTTAGAAATCATAATTGTAATGGCTATTATATGACTATACCATTAAAGAAACAAACTAATCCTCTTCTGATATTTAGGCTGTTCTACCCCTTTTTAAACCAGAACTGGAATAAATATAATGTAAATGTGTCTTGTATTCTTGTCTAATTATCTTCTTAAGATAAGTTTTCAAAAATAAATAAAATTGGTATATATTGGTTGACTGTTCTTCCAAAAGTATTGTACTAATTTGAAACATTATGGACAAGGCATGAAAATAATGGTACCCACAAACATTCATAGAAAGTAATTTTTGTAAAGTAGCATAAAGGGAGAGAATGAATGCAACAGAGAATATCAGTACTGTTTTGATCAAATTCAACTGTCTAGTATTATGGAGCTATCTCTAACTTTGTATAGTTCTGCCAAATTTATAAAGTTTTATCATTAGCTGTACATTTTCTTCCGACTTTGTGGAATTTCAAAGCTACACAATAAGCATGAACTGCAGTATTTGCAATGCTTCACTTTTGAACCAGCTCTGTGTTTCTTTAATTGTTCATCTTTTAATAAATATTTATTAATCACCTACTATGTGCTAGTTTTCCAGAACTATAGTAGTAAACAAACAAGATAGAGTTCATGCCCTCCAGAAACTTACATTTGATGAGAAAGACTGACAATAAACTAATAAAAATGAGTCCCAAATTACAGATTTTAACAAGTGCCAGAAATACAATAAACAAGATGCTCTGGATGATAAGAGGAAACAGCCTAAAAACAATAGTCATGAGGGCCACTCTGTGAGAATGAAATTAAAACCAATTAAAATATAAGCAGCGGCCATCTATGCCAAATAAACAAGAGAAAACATTGCAAGCAACGAGGATAGCAAATGCAAGTGCTTGTATCAAGAAAGAACTTAAAAGACTGTGGCAGAGTATAAGTGGATCCCAAATGGATCCAGAATGGATCTGAGAGAGTGAGGAGAATAGTGACTAGCTAGATAAGAGCAAAACGATGCTGAGTTTTGAAGACCTTGGAAGGAAATCAATTTTCTTCTAAGTGTCATAGAAAGCAACTGAAATATTTTCTGTAGATGTTTGGTATTTCCACCTTTATGTCTTGAAAAGGCCTCTAGAATACAGGGTGGAGAGACTATTTAGGAGACTGTGACTCTACCACATTGAATTATGGTGATGGTTTTAACAAGGGTAGTAGCAGTGGTTACAGAAAGAATCAAATCGAGCACATAAACATTATGGGTGCCCTTGATAGAGTGTTTTCAGGGAGTGACTGGGAAGGAAGTCAGATTGCTTGGGAGTGAGGAAGTGAAGTCAGCACGTAGACTCTTACAAAACTTGTGCTGTGTGAAGGGTGAGAAAGAAAATAGTTGGAATGAGATGAATGGTTATGATAGAAAGTTTTAAAAAGATGTTTATATGCTGAGAGGAGTGATTCAGTGTGACAGGGAAAAATTAGCAATGCAGGTAAAAGAGGGGGATAATTAATTAAATAAAAAACAATAGTTCTTGCACAGGCTAGAAGGGTTTGGTCTGAATCACAAGTGGAGAGATTGCTCTTAAGTAGGAGAATTTTCCCTATCTCCAGTGCAGCAAAGATCAAGAAGAAGAAGAAACAACATACATATGACTGTCATCTTTTTTGGTGTTATACATGCCTCAGTTCAGAACTTGAGTCCAAGCTCTTTCCAATGAGGTTTTTCATCACCTTTCAAATATAACCTTACTAATTTTTAAATTCTCTAGTAATTTGTCTATTAATTCTTGTCAAGAAGACAAGAACTTGTTTCCCCTTTTCTATACCACAAATCAAATAAATTTGTCAGTGTAATAGTCTATGTTTTATGTCCATGAATTGGTATAGTGTAAAAAGGGGATATTAGTAGAAGAGATACCATGGTTTCAAAAGCTTGGTCAAATATTTTACAGTGTGTAATTTTATTTTCTTACCCCATTTTATCTTATATCTCTTTATCCATTAAATAGCACTCCATCTCTATTTTTTTTTAATTAAAAGGCACAGGTATATTATGTTTTTAGAAAGCATATAATAGGAATTAAATAAAAGGTAGCTTTTGCTATTATTTTTTATTGTGCTATAGCTGTCCTGTTTTTCAATATTTTAATATTATGTATGTGTGTTTGAGTGTGTGTATGCATGTGGAAGGTGAAGATTATTTACAGCTGTAGCAAGTGGAAATATTTTTTGATATATTTTCATATCCATTATTTGAAGTAGGTAGTAGGCCATTTGATACCCTTTTCTTCAGCATGATTGTTGAAAAGAAAACTCAAAGCTGCTTGAAATGAACTGCCTCTTCATTTAAAAAAGAAATCTTAGGTTTTTGAAGTGATGAAGTGATGTTTCTGAGAATTGTGGACTGACTTTTTAAACAGGAAATACCTCTGAGCTAACAGGAAGAACAAAGGGTGTGCACATCCTGACAATATAAGAAATGATCATTTTCACATCCCGGCTGTAATGAGAGCCCTTCCTATGGCAAAGTTGGCAAGATATGAGAGCATAAGACTTTATGGCACCCGTAGGAATGCTACAACCTAGATGCTGATGGCCCCAGCTTCAACCAAGATGCATGAACTTCAAATGAGACAAAGGAACAATGTGGCTTCTGTTGTAAATGTGGCACAGAAATAGCAGAGCTAGAACTAAAAAGATAATTCACAGTGGAGCTTTGTCTTCTCAGAAGTGATCAGTGAAAACATGACTAAAAGTCATCTTGATGCTTTGATGTCTGGGAAACTGGGAAACTTGGGAAAGACCTGGTAAACATCATATAACCTTGGAAGAAACCTCCCACTCTTAACCACCACCAAATGACAAAAGGTAAATAACCGGTTCACTCAGGAAGATGGGAACTTGGAGGGGCATTTCATTTAATTTAAAGAGCTAATGAATTGAACATTTCTTGTACTGCTTAAAATGTGAGTACAAATTTATTCTTGCTATATGTTCATTCTCTGTTTCCCGAGTTCTAAAGTCTCGTTTTTTACACTCAGTATAAGTTGCTTTTATTTCCCTTCTTTTTATTCTTTCCCTTCTTTCTATTCTTTTACTCGATCTTCAATTCCTATTTAGAAGGCTATAACTATTTATATGAGTTATCTAAAACATGAAAAAATGAGTGGCATTGGTAGAATAGTGATGAGCACAGCTGCCTTCCAAAAAACAAAAAAATGGTGGTTTTCTATGATGAAACTGACATTTAAAGGTGAATTCCAAAATTGCTGAGCCTTCCTGATTAACATGTTTGAAGAAGCTACATGAAATAGGAAACTTCCAAGGGAAATTCAATAATGACCTATTTAATTACCAGTGTAACTAAAATAGCTCTCTATTCAAACCTAGTTAATCTAAACAGCTAAGGACTACAACTATTTCCCCCCTAGACACGCTTCCCCAACTGAACTAACCATTTTATATCTTTCTGATTCTGATCTCTAAGGAGAGATAAGGGGAAAGATTCAGGATGACCAGTGAATTTAAAATGAAGCAAAATATTCTTTTTCCTATCTCACAGCTTTAGAAAAAAAATCATAAAATACTGATAAGCATAGAGAACAAAATAGAATATAAAAAATGAATTGTAAATAAAAAGTACCCCAATTATATCACACTGCCCTAATTTACTATTAAAATGGTGCTCATAATTTCAGATTACATACATGTATACATAATATACACAATATTATACATAATATAAATTATTCAGTAACTTTTAAAATATACTTATATGTAATATAATATATAATGTACTATTATATATAATATTTATGCACATAAATATGTCAATTCATACTGCTGATCAATGTGTAAGGTAGAAAATAACACTGGTTTTGCTAGTCGCTAGAAAACATACTTAAAACTTTTGGTTAAGGCTATATTTTTATGTGATCCTCAAATAATTGATCTCATTCCTCCCAACTCTCTTTTTTTCTAACTAAGGCAGAATTATTAATTTGGCCAAAGCAAGTGGGAAACAGGGGTGGAAATAACTATGTGTTCTATTGCACTGCAACAATAATTTTTTGACAGTAGTGTTACAGAGGGAATGGCCTAAAAAAATGACAAAAATATTTTCTGTCTCTTTAAAACATCCCTCACTCTTTTTGGGGACAGAAACCTTCATCCCTATCTCGGGACAGCAGTGGGGAGGGGCAAGGTATTGTCTTTTGTTCTTTGCACTGCAGGAGATGGCTCAGGCAGGGAGGCAGAGTGGCAGAGCAGAGGTCCTAGAGGTCTGGGTGGGCCTCCCAGGTGGGCAGAGGTCATGGGATTGTTTCAGGCAGAGATGGGACAGAAATGGGACCATTAGAATCATCAACTGTAATTGAACAACAATTGCCTGAAGTTGAGAACCCACACTCTAAAACCTCTGTATTTCTGCTTATCAGGAAGACGATGGCATTATAGACAAGGGTCTCCATCCTCCTCATTTGCCAGCAAATTAATAAATCTCTCTTTCTTCAACCACTTATCCTTATTCTTCTGATGTGGTCTCAAGGACAAGTGCTGAGCTTTTGGTAACAGTAGCATATATTGGTTGAAATAAAATTAAATGGGAAATATTTAAAGCTCACTCAAGTCCCTAAGACATAGATTGTTGTATTTAATGCATCTTAGTTTTATCCCCTCCCTCTTCACCACATTTTTACCATAAATGGGCCCTGTTAAAATGACAAAGATTTTTCTCCTTAGGTTCAGATTTTGAATCTTACATGCTCTGAACTTACTACTTAATATTATCAAACTGTTTTATAAATGTACTTTTTTTAAAGTACGTTTTCATTCCTTATCCTCCTTAGCTTTGGTAAAGACATCTCCAAGGGTATCAGAGTACTGGCAATTATTTAGTAAGAGTGGGAAGGGGAGATGCTCTTACTGTTAAATACTTTTAAAACCCAGTCTATCTTGACCCCGCTCAATAAAGCAATCTTTTAAAATGTTTGAAACATTGGCTAAATTTTTTACATTATGTATGCATTCTGAGCATTGCATGAGTATCTGGGTCATATTTAACATCTTCTCTAGTATTTGTTTCATGAAATACTTAGTGAAAATGATAACTAAATCTTGAGCACTTTTAAATCATGTTTAATACTTCTGCATTATTAGTTAACATAAAAGTAAATCTGAATTTATTAGGACAACAGTCCATTACAAATCTTAATTTTGTTGTTACAAAGAAGGAATTTTCTGGTTTGACAAAAGAAATCATAAAACCCAATTCTTTTCTTTAAAAGCTTTGTTTAACATTATGAGTCATAATTTCGGTAAGTAACTTTCATTCTGAACAATTGAAAATGTCTTTACCTTGCTTGTTTTTATCGGTACCCTGGTTGCTGTTCTCAATTTTCATCATCGCTTCAGCCAGGTTTTTCATCCTGATGCTTTGTATCCTATCTTCCAGAACCTTTCTTCAAAGTTGTAACTTTAATATAAAAAGGTTATTGTTTTTACTGCACAGCTCCAAACTAGAGTTATGCTACTTTTAAAGAGTGATTCAAGGTATACTCAGCGTTTCCCAAACGTTTAGTGGTTCTTCAAAACCACGTGGGTACTAGGAAGTCATGTAAACCACAATATTTTTCTTATGAACAAAAAGAAATTTGTCAGGGAGGGGAGAAGCTTAGTAAAATAAAAATTAAAAGGTGGATAAGAACATACACATATTTTCTTACTTTCTCAACAGGAATCCTTTTCTGAACCACAGAACAGAAAATTATTCAAGTGGCTATTTTTCCAATTCTCCCAAGAGTGGCATATAGCCAGTATGCTTCAAGAGCCATAGGAGAGAAAGATACTAATTAATTACTACAAAATGCATGCTTTAGGATATTACTGCTTAATTATCTTGTGTTAAGAAAGACCACTTTAAAAGTAATGAAATCAAAGAAACTTTGAACTTTAAAGTTTAAACTTTACTTTAAACCTTGGCTACCAAAAGAACAAAAGCTATTCTCTCTCTCTCTCTCTCTCTTAAAGACAAGCATGGGTGCACAGGCACACACACACACACACACACACACACACACACACACAGACGTTACTGAAAGCTTGGCACTTGTCCTTGAGGCCACATCAAAAGAACAAGAATAAATGGTTTGAGGAGATGGAAAGAGAAATTTACTATTTTTCCAGCAAAGGAGGAAAAATGGCAGACTCTGTCATTTCAAAATTCTATTTTTCCTGAACATAAGTAGAAATACAGAGTTTTTAAAGGGATGGCCCTCAGTTCTAGGCTATTGTGTTAATTATTCTAATCATCCCATCTCTGCCAAAGACAAAACCTGTGATCTCTGCCCACTTGGGCCCACCTGTGCTCAGCTGGGGGGCTGGTGCCAGCCTGGGATAGCTGAGATATCTCCTGTAACATAAAGAACAAAGGACAAGGACGTACCCTGCTCTTTCCAACCACTGGCCTGAGACAGGGATGCAGGTTTTAGTTCTCACAAAGGAGTGGAGGATGTTTTAAAGAGACAGATAATATTTTTGTCTTTTGTTTGTTTGTTTTTGTTTTGTTTTTGTTTTTGTAGGCCATTCCCTCTGTTACATATTCCCCACTCTTAATTGTATGCTTCCATATCTATGGGAAGAGGGGCAACTACTCTGTTACACTCTCTCACACACACACACAAAAAAAAAAAAAAGAAAAAAAAAGGAAAAAAGAAAACAAGTAAAAAAGTGCCCAAATTATCAGCAGCATACAAGATGACAATGCTATTATGTTATTGCAAGGTTACCAACCCACAATTTCCTTTTCAATCTGTTCCTTTTTTTTTTTTCATTTCAATAGATTCAAGGGGTAAAAGTGTTTTTGCTATTACATGGATGAATTGTGTAATCTTAAATTCAGGGTTTTCAGTGTACCCATCACCAGAATAGTGGTACGTTTACCTAATAGGTAGTTTTTTATCCCTCATCCTCTTCCCGCCTCCCCCCCTTCTTAGTTTTTTGTGTCCATTACACCACTTTATGGCCATATATACCACTCATTTGGCTCCCACTTATAAGTGAGAACATGTGATGTTTGTTGTTCCATTCATGAGATGCTTCACTTGGGATAATGGTCTCCAATTCCATCCAAGTTGCTGCACAAGGTATCATTGCATTCCCTTTTATGGCTGAGTAGTACTCCATGGTGTACACACACACACACACACACACACACACTTTCTTTATCTGCTTATTGGTTGTTGGGCATTTAGGTTGATTCCATATTTTTGCAATTGTGAATTGTGCTGCAATAAACATTTTCATATACCTATTTTTTTTATAAAGTGACTTCTTTTACTTGAGTAGAGATCCAGTAGTAGGATTGCTGAATTGAACAGTAGGTCTACTCTTAGTTCTTTGAGAAATCTCCACACTGTTTTCCATAGAGGTTGTACTAGTTTATATTTCCATCAAGAGTGTATAAGCATTCCCTTTTCATCACATCCATGCCAACATCCATTGTTTTATTTACTTTTTAATATGATCATTTTGACTGGGGTAAGGTGATATCTCATTGGTGGCTTTAATTTGCATTTTCCTGGTGATTAGTGATGTTGAACATTTTTTCATATGTTTTTTGGCCACTTGTCTATCTTCTTTTGAAAGAAATCTGTTTATGTCTTTTGTCCACTCTTGGATAGGGTTATTCAGTATTTTCCAATGATTTTATATCCCATCTACATAAATATATTACGGAGGAAACTGAGGATAAGAAGCCTATGTCCCCCAAGCAGCTCCAGAATTGCCAACACATTGCTTCTGAGAGAGAAGCTATAACAGAGGGAATGGCGCCCCCAAAATGGCAAAAATATTTCCTGTCTCTTTAAACTTCCTCCACTCTCTTTGGGAACTGTGGCCTGGCCTGCATCCCTGCCTCAGGCAGGTGGTCAGGAGGGGCAGGAGAATGTCTTTTGTTCTTTGTGTTACAGGAGGTGGCTCAGCCATCCCAGGCCCTGGCAAAGACCTCCCAGGTGGGCAGAGGTCACAGGCTTTGTCTTTGGCAGAGATGGGACAATTAGAATCATTAATGACAATAGCCTGGAACTGAGGCCTATCCCTTTAAAAGCTCCATATTTCTGCTTATAGATAGGAAATTTGGATTTTGAGATGAGCATCTACCATTTTTCCTCCTTTGCTGGCAAAGTAATAAACTTCTCTTTTCTTCTCCTCAAACCATTTGTTCTCATTCTTCTTATGAGATCTTGAGGACAAGTGCTGAGCTTTTGGTAACAAACCTGTGAGGGGGAAAAGAAGTAAGAATAGAAAAGAAAGTGTAGTATAAAGAAATGAAAAAAAAAAGAAAATGCGAAGAGAATAGGATACAGGGTTAAACACATCTGAGTGACCTCAAACATATAACTCTGGTCATTTCTTGAATAAGAAAATTATGCAAGGTAAAATGTAGAAGAAAAGGACAGATGATAAAATTGTTCTTTCCATTTTGGGACAGAGAAAGTTTGTGGAGAAATAAATATATTCTACTTTTGTTTTTAACAAGAGATGCTATCCAAGCACTATTAGAAATGCATGTATAGAAAAATATAGAGATCATACAATCATGGTTGAGTGATATCTAGTTTTGTTTCTAAAAGAAAAACAGTCAAAATATAAAAATAGACTCAAAATATAAAACATTTAATCACCTTAAAATATTCCTGATGTCGCTTTGCAGTTCATTCTCCTGCCCCTGTAACCAGGCAGTCATTGACTTACTATTGACAAAGTTGAGTTTTGCTAGTTTTAGAATTCTGTATAAATAGAATTACAGAGTTTGCATTCTTGGGAGTTTATTGTCTTTCACTCAGCATAATATTTTTGAGTTTCGTCCATGTTGCATAGAGGAGTAGGTAATTTATTTTTATTAGTGAGTAGTATTTCACTGTATAGATACATAACAATTTGTTTATCCATTACTCCATTGAGTTTTTTTCCACTTTTTGGCTATTATAAGTAAGGTCAACATAAACATTTGTGCAAAAGTCTTTCTGTGGGCATGTATTTTCCAATCTCTTGAAGAAATATCTGGGAGTGGAAATGCTAGGTTGTATAGAAAATATGTTTTATTTTATAAACATACAAAGTTTTCAAAAAAGGCTGTGCCATTCCCATCGCTAATGCAGGAGGGTTCCATTTGCTCTACATCAGAAGCAATGTTTGACATAGCTACTCTTTTTAATTTTAACCATTCTTGTAGGGATGCAGTGAAATATAAATGTAGTTTTAATTTGCACATCTCTAATGTTATGTTGTGCATTTCCTCATGTGCTTATTTGTAATTCATTTTTTGTGACCTCTCTATTAAAATATTTTGCCTATTTTGGGGGGTTATTTGTTTTCTTATGAGTTTTAATATGTATATACAACTCACATAGAGAGAGACACACATAGATACACATAGATATGTATATATAAATAAATAATATGAGTTATAAAATAATATGGAAAATTTTCATTATCAGATACATATATTACAAATACTTTCTACTATTCGTATGGAGCCTTTTCACAAAATCTTTCTTAAATGTCTTAAAAAAGCCAGGCGCGGTGGCTCATGCCTGTAATCCTAGCACTCTGGGAGGCCGAGGCGGGCGGATTGTTTGAGCTCAGGAGTTCGAGACCAGCCTGAGCAAGAGCAAGACCCTGTCTCTACTGAAAATAGAAAGAAATTATATGGACAGCTAAAATATATATAGAAAAATTAGCCAGGCATGGTGACACAAGCCTGTAGTCCCAGCTACTCGGGAGGCTGAGGCAGAAGGATCGCTTGAGCCCAGGAGTTTGAGGTTGCTGTGAGCTAGGCTGATGCCACAGCACTCTAGCCCAGGCACCAGAGTGAGACTCTGTCTCAAAAAAAAAAAAAAAAGGTCTTAAAAAAATCTAGAACCTTCTAGACATTGAACCCTCTAAACCTGAGAAAGTGATGTACTCTCCCTTGCTAAGGTCTAGCCTTTTTCCTTACTTAAAGTAAATTAGAGTCCTGTTCCATGAAAGAAACTACACACCTTCTGTATAATCCTCTCTTCCTTCCCTTCCTGGCCATAAGGCCAGTAACTAAGAATAAGTGCTAATCCCTGTAAGGGACAAAAAGGACTATGCTCAGAATGATTTTGGACTTAACCAATATGTAATGACAACCTGGAGAGTACACAGTGGGATGGGATTCTAGGGGTGCCAGATCAAGAGAGAAACATAAAGCTGGATAAGGGGTATTTTATCAAGATTGGGGCATTCTGTTGGAATATAGAATTTCACAACTTGGCAAAATGCTGTGAAACAGTGCAGGTATCGCTGAGATAACTCCAAGAAGATTGAAGAAAGCAATGGCTCATTCTAAGCACAGTAAAATATCAGAATCACTGTGGTAAGTAGTTAAAGAAAATATAAAATGACTTAGAGAAGTTTCATGCTATAGTGGATATACTACATAAGGACAGGAAATCCACCAAGTTACTATGTTCCATGGGATGGTCTAATGGGCACTTTATTTACCAACACGATAAGCAACACACTGGTGAAAGAACATGAGTCCTACATAAGCATCACTGAGGAGCGCAGCATGGCTTGCTTCTGTAGGCCAAGGATCACAGTAGGAAATTCTTGCACAGAATTGGATTTACTGAGAGTATTGGGAATGATGGGATTTGGAGTAGGAGAGGCCAAGAGTCACAGCTCCTCTATTAAACAAGGTGGGCACAATTACAGTAATGAGCATTGAATCTGTAATAGCAGCCAGATTACTGACACACAGAAAGCTATAGAAATATCAAATAGAGCCCAGTGTTCCCAGAGGGAATATAGCTAGGTAGTCAAAACGGTGTGTCCACTTCTGTGCTGGTCTTTTAACAAATGGTGGCACAGAAGAAAAAAAAAAAAATCTCAACAAGTCTTGGTTTGTTACATTTGCTGATTTCTGTGGTATAATCATTCCCATAGTGGCTGATTTCAAGCTACCATAACTGAACACAGAGTTGGGAAGAGATGTGCAATACTACACCATTACATATTATTTCCACTCTATAAATGTAATAGATGTCAATAACTGCATGCATACATAATAATAAAATGTACTAAAAGTCATCAGAAATTGATGAGTTCTAATTATCTTACCTTTGCTTTTAATATTAATTTAATTCTAAGTTCAGATAATGCAATTTTTGATAGTGACTGTGTTTAACAATTAGCTCACAAAATCCTAAAAATTTAACAGGGAGCTATCGAAAGTATACCACTGGTTTTGTTCCACATCTACAACAGAAAAATCAAAGATGGATCTTAGGCTAAAGGCAACCATGCCCCCAAATCTTTTAAACTATTACCTTAATCTGGTTTGGCCTGAGCCAGTTTTCTGACAGATGACCCAATTATAGAAGAACACAGGTCTTCGGAAGGAAGACCTCTTTGATACCAACACTGCAGTAAATGTTAATTATTCCTTTGGTCTAACCCCAAAGGGACTTGTATTAGTCTTTTAAAAATAAGGGGACACAAAATCTGGTAGGCTTTGTCGGGTACTGGAGGAGCATTGCCATACCTGGGAATCAAGTTCTGACGTATGTATTAGGTGATGCAAAAGGCTGCTGGGCTCCCGGAGCAAGAAAGGGCTCTGCAGCGAGTCTGGCTGCAGTGGACCTATTCCTGCCACTAACGCCATACAATTTATCACACACTATGATACCAGAGTATCAACAGTGAGAAAATATTTTGTGGGATTTCTGGCTAAGCCCTGACAGGTGATACACAATATCAACTAGTCCTTTGAGTTCTGAAGTAAGGCCAGAGCAATTACAGCTGAGCATCATAGAACTTTTGTAAAACAGCTCATGGTATGCTACTGGACATGAGAAATACATCACCTGACTACAGATATCAGGTTTCCATACACCTAGAACTGCCTTCAATGAAGTAAGTCCTGTGAGACTCACCAAATATAAGTTCGGGTGGTCTCAGTAGCAATTCGTCATAAGATGACATTGATAAACCCAGAGTCAGCACAAGCAGATTCCGAGTGAAAGGGCAAGCTGAAGCCCCCTACGCCAACTGGAGGGCACAGGCAAGCTTCAGACCCTGTATTTGCTAACCTTGCTCCACTGGTACCTCTTCCTCGGCTCATGCCTGTGGCTGTTTGAGATAATCTCTTATGACCTGAGGATGGAGGAGGAATAAAGTTGAGTTGATTCTTAGAAGGGTCTGTTTGGGTTGTAGGTGTAAGCTCCAAATGGACTATGGTTATACTACAGGGCCACTAATTGAGCTTCACGAGGCAACAGAAGTAGCCTATGTTTAAAATACATATAAACTCCTGGGCAGTGACTAATGTGTGTCTCTGCTACTAGAATGGAAGCTCTATGAAACCATGAATTCAGAGATATTTTTTATTTATTTGATTTTTTATTTATTTGTTTTCACTGATCTATCTTGAGCACCTAGCACAGTGCCTGGAGCATAGTATATACCCAAAAAGTCTTATTGAATGAATTAATATATTAATAAACATAATGGTGAAATAATCATTAAGACATTAATAACAAAAAATGAACAAAGGCATGAATAGTTAACCTGTATAACAAAAGGCATATAGTCAACGTATGCACAGTTGTCTAAACACAATGACAATTCAAGAAATGTAAAATGGAATAATACACTAGCCTATCAGATTAAAAATGTGCCTATAAGATTAGCATGATAATTTTGTATGGCTGTGGGAAACCTTCAATTTCAATAGGAGTGCAAAGTTTGTAACATTTCTGGAGAGAATAAAGACTTCCTTTTATTAAGTCAGTCATACGTGAGGTTATGAATTTTACAAAAGGTATAAATTTCCTATATCTATTTTGTTATTTTTTTCTTTGTCACCAAATCGATTTAGTATCTCAACTCTTAAAATTACTCTGTCTTTTCTTTTGCACGGGTCAACCAGGGGACAGGGCAAAAGTAGACCAAATGCTGTGAAGACTATGAGTTTGCAAAGACAGAGTTTGCCCAAAGTGATGGTTCTTAAAATGGGCAGTAATAAAACTGACAGGGAAATGCACAGGGGATTACACTGACAGAACTTCATGACTAAAAGAGTAGAAATTACAAATCTAGAGTTTGAGGTAAACATTACGATACATATTTTAGATGTCTTCAGATTGAGATACTCTGTAATATCTCAGCATTCAATCGCACCAAATCTTCTTGCCATCAGACTCATAGTGAGAAAATTAGCCCAGAGAAAGTAAAGGAAAAAGAAACAAAGTTTCCAAAGCTACTTGATGGCTCTTGTGTGGAACTGAGGGCTGGGGAGCCCGGGATGTGGGTGGGGGAGCAGTTTCAAGCTTCACCAACTTTTGCAAGGTGAGGGGGCTGGGCAGATGTTGGGCCCTTTAAAATCCACCTTCCCCTCCTCTCCACACCCTCCCTCTGGTCTTTTCCTCCCTCTATTAGAGGCCAATTTTGTTAATTAAATATTTTGGGAGGTATGAGGGGTGATGAATGCATTGATGAGAACAATGCCTTGGTGATGGCATGTTGTGGTGACTGTTCTCTGTAGATCAGAGATGGAGTGGGAGAAACCACAGTGGAATTGGGGTTTCTGATATTACTGGTAATAAATCTGGTTCTAAAGGTCAAGAGGTTGCAAGTGCCTCAATAAGTAAGAGGAACTGACTGGTAATCAGAGTTTTCATCACAGCAATCTGTGACAATGATTAGTTGATTTTGGAGATTTTGGAATTAAAACATAAAAAGGAAAAAAAAAAAAAAAAAGAAAGGCTTTCCTCCTAAGGAACTGCCTGATATGCTAAGGAAAACTCTAGGAGTGTTGACCAGAAACTTAACTCACGTTTTCAGACAGGAGATTCACTGTGTCTTATCCAGTTCCAAGACTTCAATGTAGTTGCTAGACAAAGCTCTTCTGGTGCTAGGAACCCCTCAATGGGGTGAAAGGTAGGCTGGATCCCTTTGGGGTGGGACTGTAACATGGACACGGGTGTAATTATGATATTTATTCCCCAAATATTATTTCCCAGGATGACTGTGTACTGGGAAAAAGTTCAGAACCTATAGTGATTGATTCCCAGTTTGTGTTTACAAACATAAACAACAAATATTTCTTTGCTGTCTTGCATAGGTACATGTCAGCTCTCCTGATGTCTGTCATAAGGTGGCCCAGAAGGAACTAGATTATCCTGATACAAATCCCAACATGACCTACCTCAGAATTGACTGCATAGAATAGACTCATTACGTTGATGCCACCATGCTAACTGTACCTGGCAAAGAGGAAACAGTAAACATCCCATACACTTTAGTAAAATATATGTTCACCACCATAAACTTGACCCAACTTGACTGCTTTGACCCAGTGGACCCTAAAATGGTAAATGCACAGCAGCACTCTAGCAAAAACTCAAAAGTGGTATTTGGAAGGTGATTTCTGAGCAGTTCCAAAGAGCACAGTAAACTGCATGAGGAGATGGCTCAGACTCCCATGGCACATGTTTGCATTAATTTGCTATCTCCAGCTCAACCATGCCTATGGCCTGGGTTGGAGGAGAATGGAGAGGGCTCCATATGATTATATAATCGAAGAGTAAAAACAAAAAATGGGTTATCAATGGATATGTGAAATATGGCAGGTGGAGATAGATGCCACCCTACAGTCCCATTCAGAAGTGACCCTGAAAGACAGAAGTGAAAGTAAGTCTTTCTATTGAACAGAAATTTGGGTGATATATCTGGTTAGCCACCTGGCAAGAAGGATAAGTACCCAGAGTTACACATCTAAATTGATGCACTGTCAGAGATCAGTGGGTTACATGGCTGGTCAGGAACTCAAAAAGAACAAAATTGGAAAATTAGTGAGGAGGACATTTCGGTGAGAGGTATGTATAGGAATCATGAAGGTGATTCTATTTCCACTAATTCGAGACTTATTGATCTATTATTTTTCTGTTTTACCTTATCTAAGCATTGTTATCTGGGCCCTACTAGTCAGATATGTCTCCAAATAACAAAATGGCTATTTTTTTTAATTTAAAATTGTTATTTTTATCTATCCAGACACTTGTTTTCTTTGGTGTTTATTTGGTTTTATTTTATTTTTTTCTCCTGCTGAATATAAAAGACAGGCAGATAGGAAGTATGTCTATCTCGTTCATGATTATGTTCCTCATACACCCCACACAAGTGGCTGGTACACAGTAAGTGCACAATAAATATTTATTGAAAAGAATAGAACAAACCAGCTACTTTTACCTTGAAATATACAGAATTTTAGCCAGAAACTAATAAGTCTATCCATTTTCATTTACCAGCATATCCTGCGTGGTTTTAGATAGCTGTGCCTAAGTAAATTCTGACTATTTTTGAATTTCCTTTTAGTTTTCTTTTGTGCCTTGCACCTAAGAGAAATATCTGAGACTGAGAGTAGTCTCCATTTTCTTTTTACTATTTTCTGGATAATAACACATGAAAATATTTTAAGAGATGGAAAGTGAAGATGGGCATATGACACTGAATGTCAGGAATTGCTTCAAATCCAGCCAGAGATCTGAAGGTAGGAATATTGCTCCCCCAATTCAGACTGCAGCTTAAAACTGCATTATTCTCCTAGGAAGATAATTTAATATGTTAAAATTAGCCATATTCTGAGATTTTTTATAAATGGTTGTAAATTGTCTAAGATAGATTTTTTAGATTCATGTAAGCACCAGGAATAAAAAGGCAGCATTTTCATAGCCACGGGATCAGAGAAAAGCTTGTATCATGTGTAATCCTCAGTGTTGTAGTATCATAACAAGAACATAACTTTCAAATAAAAATAGTGTTTTTTACAGAAATGATTCCTGCTGCAAAACATAGGTTCTTGGAAACACTTGTGATATCTGTGAAAGTACGTGTAGTGAAGACACCTATTGTATTAATAGTTGGAAGGTAAGATCTAGCAGTGGTGGAGAGAGGAACAGTGGTCCTACAGTGTTTTATAACTTAGAAAGTATACATATATAGATATGTAGTATCTTTTTAATCTTCATAAAAGCCCCATGGGGATTGGTAGAACAATCCATTGGGAATGAGAGAAGGGCAAAAGAAAGGAAAACATTAATCATTGCTACTAGGGTTACTGTATGGGTTGTTTTATTGTTTGCTTTTTCAGGTCTGTTACAGGGTCTATAGACAAGTTTAATGAATAACATTCTGGTGCCTGAATTCAGTCTGTCTAAAAGGAATTTTGAACCAGTGCACTACAGATACTCAATTCTCTGTTTACCTGGTTTGATACAGTATGTAAACCATGCCTTATATTTTAAAAAATTGATTTTTAATTCATAGCTAAGATTTTTATGTGTTATTCGGCAGTGAATTTAAAATCTCCCTCCCTGGCAAGTAGGGAGAGAGCACCTGTTCTATATTTCCAGTTAACTGCAGATCCAAATGCTTATGATTGTTATCTCCTCATAAAATTGCAGAAATATATTTTCAGGATTTTCAGCTAACTAGAGGTATTTTCACATTTGCTTGGGCAGAAGAAATACCCATAGGCAAGAAAAAAATTAGAAACTCATTTGGATTTATTCTGTAATATAGACAATTGGGTAGTAAATTTCAAAAGTTACACTACCTTTAGCAAATCCTATGAGTATATACTATAGCTACAATAAGATGCACTAAATCCACAAAATATACTGAAGTAAGGCAGCCACAGAGTACCCAGATTTGAGAAACAGCACTTTTTATTATGACTTAGAAGGTAAATGGTTTGTAAAATGCACTACCAAGGTGACAGAATTAAGTGTTTGTGTTTATATATATAAACTAACAAGAACTAGGGAATAATTATCAGAGTATCAAATTACTTGACTCTTTCTTTGGCCACTAGTATAGCTAATTGTCAGGCTAGAATTATTCTAGATTGAGATAATATTCATATTATGTCTGCACGTCAAAGGGTATGTGTCTTCATTTTGTTTGTAAAAAGAGTGTATACATCCAACTTATTTAAAAGTGCTAATGTATGGAAGAAAGAAGATAAAATTGAAAGAGGATCATAACATATGCATTCCTGCTTAACCTCTCTGGAGGTTACCTGTTTATTCCTCTGTATGGAGACTATTATCAACTCTAACCCAAAGGATACCATGGCATAGATTCTATAAAAGGATCATTAATTGGAGATCTATGCTGCCTAGGCTGACACTGATTCATCTAAAAAGTCAAAGTCAGGAAAACATAATGTATTACACGTAAAAGGTGAAATAATATGTGAATATTCCCAGTACAATGATAGAACTTCAAAAAATTTTCCTTTCCCTCTTTTATTTCTTACAGTGAGTAATTAAAATATATAATATGCATAATAGTGCCTGCTATATATATAATTTATATTATATTGTATATTTATAATATATTATGAATAGGTTTATAATATATAAATTATATATAATATAAATCATATATATTAATGTTATAACATATATTGATATTTTTTGTATAAATAATATATATTCCATATATTATATTTATTTGTATGTATGTATAATAGAATAGAATTTAAGACATCATTTTTTAAGTCATCAAAAACACCACACAATAATTAACAGAGCAAGACAATGACAAGATAATGGCAATATGATCCAAAACATTAAATAACAGTAGCATCTCTTTGTTTTTGGATTGTAGGTATTTATTTATTTTCAAGTTTTCAATTAATCTTAAATTCCAATGGAATATCTAAAATGAACATGAATCATCTCTGTAATAATAATAAAACAGGAAAATATTTACAAAGTGAATAATCACAGGAGTTCTAAAATTCATGAAAAAAATTTTTAACATTTCATATTTCTCCCTGTATTCACAATATTATTGTTTTATGCTTGTATTTGGATGCATTGGGATCTTTATTTTTGTGATGACAGTGATTGGCCTGAACTTTTGGGATGAGTAATGGAGTTTTATCTATTTGTACACTTTCAGAAGGTAAATGTTGATCCTTAATTTCTCTTACTATCAAGATATCAGCTACACAATCTAGCCCAAAATTGGTAAATTAAACTGACTAGCCATATATGTCAAATTATAAAATTATATTAAATTTAAGACGAATTAAGAAATGCTCAAATATAAAATTAGCATTTATTCTGCATCTTTTCTTACAAAGAATCTCCAAGAAAGATTGACTTTATCATCTCATAATAAAAATTAATAATGTACTTTTACAAAAATTATATGTGCTGATTGGTATCACTTTAAGAGATAAAGATTTAAAGCATTAATTTAAAAAAAAGGATGTCTTTGAAAACCATTTCAGGTAGACCACTGGACTTTTCTTTTTCTTCCTGAAGTGGTATTTGTATGTGTATTCTGTAGTCATTCTTTTTAAAACAACCAGACTAGTTTCCAGTTTCAATAATTTTCTGCCTTGCTCTTAAGCCCGTGAGCTGTAATGGGCAGTGTCTTACATATAACACTGACATAAAAAAATAAACTCCTGAGGACTTTGAGATGAGATTTTGCAATTTGGTGAGCCCTAAAGCAACTTCTCTAAGTGAGACAAAGAAGTAAAGGATCTATTTTTGTATTGAGCAATTATATTTGTTTTTGTGTTTTTCCTAATAACAAGGGAATATATCAGACTTTTCTCAGACCAAATACACGTTTTCTACTTAATGTAATTTTTCTGTGTTTACCAATCATATCCTTCAAATGTCTTCAATGCTTATATTGAAATCAATTACTAATAATATGAAAATTTCCCCCCATTTAACTTTCAATATTAGATGACTAATTTTAGTTAGCATTGATTTCTGTTAACCAGCAATTCTAGGAAGCTGAACCCACTGTAATAATTATTATAGCTTTAAAAATGTTCCTAGAATTCAGGAGCAGTTTCTTGTTAGGCACTGATTATCATCTTCACAGGCCATCATGATTTCTTATGAATCAGTTTTCTTTCTCCAAAATATAAATGGTAAAGTGACATTATTGATACAATAATCATTCTTTTAGAGACAAATGCTATTGAAGAGAAATGAATAAAATTTGACATATGGGTAAATTATTAGTAGGAATTTTTTTCCTGGTAATATTTTTTATTTAATAAATTAGTGACAATTTGAATTAACTTGAAGGAGGAGGGGGATAGCCATGTGGATAGATGGGGGAAGGTCATCCTGGCAGAATTGTGTGAAGATCCTAAGACAGGTGTATGCCTGGCACAATCCAGAAAGAGTGAGGAAGCCAATTATGTCTGGAGGAGGATAGTGGGAGATGAGGTCAGATAAATCACAACAGGCTATTTTTGATTTTGCCATCTTAATGTCTCTGGCTAATATTCTAACTGAAATGAGAAGATGGAAAATTATTTTGAGCAGAATAATAGCGTGATCTGACATACATTTAAAAGATTCACTCTGAGTAGTGTCATCAGGGTAAATTGGAAGGGGATGAAATATACTCGCCTAGCCTGAAAAAGTATGCTTTTTAATATGTTTAAACTCCTACCTGTCATGATCATATAGTTCACCCGCTACCCTAGCCTTTGTTTCATTCCCTTTCCTTCTTTATTTGTCAAATCTTCATCGTTGAGCATGCTGGCTCTTTTTAATAATATTCCCATCTCAGCACAGTTTGATGGCAATTTCATCATTATTTGATGCAGTCTGGCCCCCTTCCAATATGATAGTCACCACCCCAGCCATGACCTTGAAAATGCACAAGTCTCATTCCACATCCTCCTTTTGATGATGATGGTCATCTTTTGTAGCACCGTAATCTGAAAGGTTTAGAAAATTTTTGCTTCTTGCACAGCATGTAAATTAATAATTTAACAAAGCCTACATTTAGCCTGTTAACACAATTTATACACTATTAAATTCCAGTCCCTGTAAAGAATGAAAAGTTGTTGACAAAATTTGCTTCTGGTGTTGCTAAACATAACATCATTTTTTTCTATACTTTTCCCCATACTGATTGAATGTCTACAGTGTGCATGAGGAACAACTGAGTTTCAAATGTGGTTGCCATTTCCTGTAATTGCAGGTAAATATTCTAAGCTTTCATTTGCTCATTTATTTAAGAAAAATTGATATAAAATATTCACCATTAAGGGGTAAAAATACTTAGAATAGTTCATGGTATAAATTAATACTCAAAAGAGAATACTCATTATATTAGGAAATGTAAAACTGAATAAAATAAAGCTAAGCTAAAGTAAAATATTAAAAGGTGCAGATATTTTTAATGATAGCCAGATGACAATTCTTGCCCTCTGTCCCTCCGAGACCTGTTTAAGTATTACCCGGAATCTAAATCCCCCAGCGTTGTGGGAATCCAGAGGAATCTCCATGATTTCCTCAAGTCACCAGGACTCCTTTCTTCTTGGTCCTCTCTAGCTCTAAATACGTATGCTCTGCTCACCATGATTTATGTCACAAATCTGATTCCTTCATTAGTATCAGCAACAGAAAATCTAGTTAACGTAATTTTTCAGTTCAATAACTTGACTAAGCACCTAGGGAATCACGAAAAGTTGTACCTTGGCTCAGTGTGAACTTTATTTCCAGGGAATTTGGTCTCCGGTGGTGATGCAAGACGAGGGACCCTAATCGATTTCCAAATATTTCTTCCATGGACCTTCTTTCCAAATTCTAAACAAGTTACCTAGCACTTAAGGCTGAGTAAAACACTCTTGACCCTCACCGAGTGCTGCATCTCTTCTATCTCCTTTACGCAGACTTAACTGAATTTCGGCCAAGTAGAGGCACCTTTCACTCCCTTACCTTTACCTTCCAATCTGTTCCACTGAGGCACTGCTGATGAATCAGCTCTGACCACCATTATGCCATAGGCTGAGATGCATTAACTTATGTAGTCTAGCAACATCATGTAAAAACTCAGTTTAATTTCTAGGCTTCTTGATAATTATTTAGAAGAAGATAAAAGTCATTTATATTCTCATCAATCAACTGAAAACAAAACATATGTTTCATGGGAAGGACAACGTATCTATGTGAGTTCATAATGCATAGAAAGGATTTTTTTTTTTTTTTTTTTTTTTGAGACAGAGTCTCGCTTTTGTTGCCCGGGCTAGAGTGAGTGCCGTGGCATCAGCCTAGTTCACAGCAACCTCACACTCCTGGGCTCAAGCGATCCTACTGCCTCAGCCTCCCGAGTAGCTGGGACTACAGGCATGCGCCACCATACCTGGCTAATTTTTTTCTATATATATTTTTAGTTGGCCAGATAATTTGTTTCTATTTTTTAGTAGAGACAGGGTCTCGCTCTTGCTCAGGCTGTTCTCAAACTCCTGACCTTGAGCGATCCTCCCGCCTTGGCCTCCCAGAGTGCTAGGATTACAGGCGTGAGCCACCGTGCCCGGCCAGAAAGGATGTTTTTTTAAAAAATTATTTTATTTCCTGTATGGGAGAACTCTGTCTAAGGACAGTAGCTTTTTCTGCTGCAAACATATTTTCTTATATTATTACAATTGGCACTACTTATGCCTGTCTTAGGTATGAAGGCACAATCGCAGCCTTTTTCACTATTGAATCTGGAACAAAAAACAAAGAAATGAATTCTTTATTTACTGGACTTCCGGAAAAATAACTGAGTAAAGACTCAGCTACAAATTGTAAACTTTGGCAACCATGTTTCTAAATGCGTAAGGAGTGGAGAAGGTAAAATTCACTGTTTTTATCCTCCTATCTGTCTCCAAACTTTACCTTGGGACTCTGATAGTGGGAGGAAAAGGACATTGTGGGACTTCACTGCCAAACGACCGAGCCCTGGAACTCGATGCTGGCGATAATGTGGTAAACATTGTAAGTCATTTTGTGAGGGGTTGGATTCTTCCCTTTATACTTTAGAATAAAAATTGATAAATCTATTTAGCCATTTAGAGATTGCATAGAGGGGGAGTGTAACTGACATTTCATTGAACTCTTTTCACATATTATAATATTGGTCTATTTTAATGCTTAAATAGATGTTCACTCGGCCACACTTTGCTACCATCACAATAGTAAAATAGGTATCTTTTACCCAATAGATTATGATACCCATAAGTAATCATAAATAAAATATCTAGAAAGCATTTCCCAAATTTATATTTTAGGTCATGTATAAACATATGAAATTCAAAAATTCAAAATGAGGGAAAAATATTAAATAGAATGGTGAGTCATGGTACATTTTTGGTTATATCATAATTAAAATGATTCCAGCACTTCATTTTTTGGGAACTTCACAGTATTGGTATATACTTTCCTAACTTCTAGGGTACTTTCAAATTTTTATCCTGCCCACTCCCAAAATATATGTGCATTTCCATTCTATCCATTCTCTAGTACCAACGGAGAACTCACCAACTGTTATGAGATGAATTATGTCCCCCAAATTTCATATATTAAATACCTAATCCCCTAGTACCTGACAATATAACAGTATTTGGAGATCAGTTTTTGAGGAGGTGATTAAGTTAAAATAAGGTCTTTTGTGGGGGCCCTAATCCAATATAACTGGTGTCCTTACAAGAAGAAATAATTTAGATGCAGACTTGAGCATGCACAGAGGGAAGACCATATGAAGACAGACTGAAAAGACAGCCCTCTGAAAAGCAAAGAGAGAGGCCTCCAACGAAACTAACACTGCCAACACTTTGTTCAAAAGTTAGATCTTGGTTCCCATTATCATTTTCCTAATGCTTGGGTTGTGAACAGTAGAGCACACAGAAAATAAATAGAAAAAAGGGATAAACATGGTGGTTGTTTGCTTGTTATTTGTTTTACTCTGGAAGATAAACAATGACATATGTTCCCTTAGGTACAGTAACAACAAAAAAAGCAATAGTCATCTCAAGTTTGATATGTGGAGGCATTGTGTTTCTTCTTTGGGGGATTTTAGGATTTTCTAAAAAAAATATAAGTGACAATTTATAATCTGATATCCAAACTAGCATTTCTTTCCCTAAAATTGAACAATTGGAGTCAGAAAGTATTCTCCAGGCCAAAGCATCTAATTGCTCTTCTAACTTAGCTGCTTTACCTTGTAGAATGATCAGTCTTTCAGTAAATATTTCTTGAGCTTCGGGCATAGTGCTAGGTGCTGATGATACAAAAACGAAAAATGGTATTTCTTGCCTGAAAGGATTTTACTGAAGGAACAAGCATGTAAGCAAATGGTTGCAACACAGTGAAATGATTGCTATCCAGATGTTCAATTTGAAGCAGAAGAGAAGTAGATTATAAAGCAGCCTCTGGTAGTCAAGTAAGGGTTTATGAAGGAGGAAGTATTTGTGCTGACTCTTAAGGCCAGGCAAGTATTGATCAAAGAACGCCTTAGAAAGAACTTCTTTGTCGGAGAATCCTATCAGGTGTAATTGTGGCAGAGTTAAAAAGAAGTAGAGCATCTACTCCAAAAGAACAAAAGACATTCTATAAAAAAGACATCTGCACTCGAATGTTATAGCAGCACAATTCACAACTGCAAAGATGTGGAAACAACCCAAGTGCCCATCAATATGTGAGTGGATTAATGAAATGTGGTATATGTATATCATGGAGTTCTACTCAGACACAAAAAACAATGGCGATATAGCATCTCTTGTATTATCCTGGATAGAGCTGGAACCCATTCTACTAAGTGAAGTACCCCAAGAATGGAAAAACAAGCATCACATGTACTCGCCATCAAATTGGTTTTAACTGATCAACCCTTAAGTGCACATATAGTAATAACATTCAGCGGGTGTCGGGCAGGTGAGGGGGAAGGAGGGGATGGGTATATACACACGTAATGGGTGCAGTGTGCACCATCTGGGAGATGGACACACTTGAAGCTCTGACTTGGGTGGGGCAAGAGCAATGTACATAACCTAAACATTTGTACCCCCATAATATGCTGAAATAAAAAAGAAAAAAAAAGAAGTAGGGTGGAGACTGGCAATTGTATTACATTTCTCTAGTGCATTAACACTTTCACTCCTATAGATTAGTATTTTAAACCTTCTCCTTTTTTAAAATTTTTTACTTTTTAAACATTGTTTTCATTTTCCCCCCACCTGCCCACCCCCTACACCTTCCCCTTTATCTCCAAACTTTTATCACCCCTTTCCTCATCCTCACCCTCAAGTCTATATCCTTACTTCAAACCTATTCTAATTTTAATATTTAGTAGAAAACTTCCAACTATTTCTATCACCACAACTACTTACTTACCTCCATTGCTGCTACCTGCCCACTCTGTTTACATTCCTGGTACTGTAGATGGAGTATTAATGTTCTACACTGGATCCTATATCTTCTCATTTGATCAATAATGTCACTCTAATAATTCTCCTCTCTCCTACATCATTTTTTTCATGTTCAACTGACACATCCCCATCAGCAATACAACATGGTAGTGTCCATACCCCCAGCCTTCAAAAACAAACAAACAAACAGAAAACTCATTAGACCTCACTTATCCTTTAGCTCCTAATTTTTTTTTTCCTCCTTGGTACAGAAACCACTTTCAAAACTTGTCTTTGATAGTTTTTTTTCTAATTATGTTCTTCCCATTTTCTATTAAATCTAAGCTAAACAAGCTTCCCCTTCTGCTTTTTCCATCAAACTTGCCTTTCTAGTTCACCAGTAACTTCCATGTTGCTAAATTCAGTGGTCCCTTCTCAGTCTTCACCTTACTGACCTATCTGCGGTCATTGACACGCCCTCTTCCTGAAAAAAAATGTCTCCGCTTGGCTTACAAGATACCATATTCTCCTGGTTTGCTTCTTCCCTAACACAGGTCCTTCTATGTTTCCTTTACTTGTTCCTTCTTTTCTCCTTGTGTTAACTGATGACAGATGCCTGGTGACCAATCACTGACAGACTTAAGGAGTAACATGGTTGGTTGTTAATCACAATGCATATATGTTATGTATGCAGTGATTTGTGAGCTGGAAAACTAGCATTCAAGTTTGTACTTTTTACAATTTCTTACAGTAAACATACCATAAACATAGATAGTATACTGTAAAACTGAAATTTGAACCATGTTGTTGGGAGGGTGATGTTATTTTAATAAATTTGGAAAACGAAGGTTATGAATATTGGAACCATGCAAAATGAAGTGTATACACACACTTTACTCCTTGCACACATTCTCTTTAAAATATACAAATAAATATGTATACACATATAAACAAACATGTGTATATACCTTATTCTACACATATATGCTATTCGATACTTAGCCCTTTGATAGATTCCTGTGACTTTGGTAATTAATTAGCACAAATTTCATAGCTTTAAAATGCTAGAAGTTTATTCTCTCACAGTTCTGGAGGCCAGAAGTCTGAAATCAAGAGGCTCTGAGGGAAAGTCTGTTTCATACATCTGGTGACTTCTGACAATTCTTAGTGTTCCTTACCTCAAAGCTGTGTCATGCCAATCTCTGCCTCCATCATATTCAGGAGAGGAAAACAGTTGCTAGAATTCTTTTTTTTTTTTTTGAAGGGTTTTTGTTTGTTTAATATATCTGAAAAGAATGCATATACAAAGAATTGAGAGATGAGAAAACTGGTTCAACACTAATGAATGTACAAGAATTAGGATTTTGGGAAGGTGGAACAGATTACCTAAACATTTTTAAAAGTTGGAAACTGCAACCAAAATAAGATGATAAAATCCCTATTAACACTTTGAAGAGTCTTCATAAGACTTTCTGTGATTTTATTAAACTAGAGAGCCTCGTCTGGCTGCTCTAGGGTTCCTTACGTGCAAAACAGAAACAAGCGGAGTCCCTGACTGGTCTCCACGCAGTTACGTGTTCTCCCCACCCCCACCTCACCCCCAGCTTCTTTAGGAGGCAGGCCTCCACCCTCACAACCTGAGAGGATGCAAATCATTCCACAGACATCTGTCTTCTAGCGCCACTCCTCATATCTCCTCTACATACCAGGTCTTTAGCTGTGTTCTAGAAACACCTTATTATATATTATTGAGTTGCAAATCCATGCTAAGCATATAAGACAATGACTGACAGGGGAAAAAAATTAATTATGAACTCAATCCATTTGATGTATTTCAAAGGAGCAATACTTTTCTTCAATTATCAGTGAAAGAAGTTAGAAATTAACTTCCAAAAAAGTCAGCAAATGGCAAAAAAATTTCCTTGAAAGTCACAGTCACATATTTAGTGCATCCTAAAAAAAAGAAGGCACAAGACAGGTTCCACCCACTTTCATGAGTGTCATCAAATACTGGATCTACTCAAGCATGGAGAGAAAAGGCAACTTTCAAAAAGGAGCATGTTATTAAATGAGGCATTTACTATACTCCTTCCTGAGAGCACCATATCAAGAACATGTCTTCTAAACTAGATTTAGGAAGTGGAATGTGGAATCAATCCATTCTCCTCCCCTTAAGGGCTGTCCATTGGTTAATAAATTTAAAAAATAAGACTAAAAAACAAACCCCATACACAATTCCCCCCAAAACAGAGGAAAAAAACACTAAAATATCCCAGATTACTCTCCAGAGTGGAACCAGGGAGAAGTTCAACAATTCGAATTAGTCTGTTGTGGAGTCATCACAGGCATGCCTTGCTTTTAAAAAAAAAAAAAATTGGAAACAACAAAACAAAAACTAGTACTGATCACTTTTCTGACAATACACAATTATTCAAAATTAACTATTAATAGTATGGGGAGGGGAAAGGGGGGCCATACCCATGGGGCTCATCTCACATGAGTACAGGTGCAGGACATTTGTCATTATTGCAAAAACAGATTTTAATTTTTAATCTTTAGTTTGATTGAAACATTGCTTTGAGTATGACACCAACACCAGCTGTGCAGAAAAGGCTCTGGAGAGATGCTCATAGCAGCGCACACCTGCAGCTCTTCTTTGCTTCTGGAGGCTCCAGGGCAGCCAACATTGCTTCGTCAAACACATTCTTCAGGCCTTCCTGTGTGAGTGCAGAACATGCCACAGACTTGATACCCTGCAGGTCACGGGCCAGCTTTTCAGCAGTCTCTGGAGTGGTGGGCTTCTGTTTTTCTTGGCAAGCTTCTCAGTAGTAGAGGGGTCATCTCTGAGATCACTTCAGGTCCCGGCAAGCAAGAAAGGAGTCTTTGGACAGTGGTGAGTTATCTCAGGCACCCACTTTTGGTTCACATTTTCAAATGAGGATGAAGAGACCACTGAAAAGCAGACTAGAAATGCATCTCAGCGCTTGTGATCTGTCATAATCCTCTTGCCCTGCAGTATCAAAAGTGCAAGAGTATATGGCTCTCCACCAGTCATCACTGTGACTGCATGGTCGTCAAAAATAGTCAGAACATATTCAGGTAGAAATTTGTTTGTTGAGTAGGATATCAGGAGACATGTTTTACCAACAGCACCATTGCCCACAACAACGCACTTAATTGTCTGCATTGCCAAAATACTTTTATATCCACTTTAAATATTTCAAATCTGATGGGGACCGCAGCATCTCCACCGGGGCATTGGCAGTGCTGTGCAGGGTCTCCTCGGCTGTCGGACGGTGGCACCCAGTTGCTAGGATTCAACCAGAATATTTCCCCCATTTTTTATTCACCATGCCTGAGTCATGTATTCTTTCCTAAGATGATAACATTTTCCCCCCCAGAGACAGGGTCTCACTCTGTTGCCCCCGCTAGAGTGCAGTGGTGTCATCATAGCTCATTGCAACCTCAAACTCCTGGGCTCAAGTGATCTTCCCACCTCAGCCTACTGAGTAGCTGCGACTAGAGGTGCACCCCACCATGCTCAGCTAATTTCTCAATTTTTTTTTTGTAGAGACAGGGTCTCAATCTTGCTTAGGCTGGTCTTGAACTCCTGGCCTCAAGCAATTCTCCTGCCTCGGCCTTCCAGAGTGCTAGGATTACAGACGTGAACCACTGCGGCCCGCCTAAGGTAATAACTTTTAAGAGGAATAGAAATACTATGATTGGCTTAAATTATACCCAATTGAATTAGTATAGATAAGGTGAACCTTTCCCTCATAGAAGGGAGTGTACACCACACTGTACAGAAGGGAAATGTACACTGTACAGAACCTAATTATTCTCCTCCACCCTTCCCACAACACTCTCAATACTTCACTTCTGGCACCAGATGGGGAAGATATGTTCTCCACAAATCAAGAAATTCTCATGACTGTTTCTTTGGCTGTGCAGAAGCTTTTTAATTTAATCAGTTCCTATTTATTTATTTTTGTTGTTGCTGTGATTGCCTTTAGGGGTCTTCTTCATAAATTCTTTGCCTAGGCCAATGTCTGTAAGAGTCTTTCCTACATTTTCTTCTAGAATTCTAATAGTTTCACTCCTAAGGTTTAAGTCTGTTAACCACCGTGATTTAATTTTTGTGAGA
>CM052440.1:77710090-77743769 GCA_028533085.1 Varecia variegata | reverse complement strand
GATACGACACCTCTTTGGTTCTCCTGGATACAGCTGGAACCCATTCTATTAAGTGAAGCATCCCAAGAATGGAAAAATAAGCACCACATTTACTCACCAGAAAATTGGTTTCCCTGATCATCACCTAAGTGCACATTTGGGAATAACACCAATTGTGTATTGCACAGAGGTGGGGGGTGGGGGGAGGGGGATAGGTGTATACCTACATGATGAGTGCAATGTGCACTGTCTGGGGAATGGGCACGCTTGAAGTTCTGACTTGGGGGGGATGGGGGTGGGGGAGGGGATGGGTGTATACCTACAAGAAGAGTGCGATGTGCACTGTCTGGGGAATGGACACACTTGATGCTCAGACTCGGGGGATTGGGAGAGACATGGGCAATATATCTAACCAGAACTTTTGTACCCCCATAATAAGCTGAAATAAAAAAAAAAAACTAATTCCTTCCAATAAAGGAAAATAATTAGTTCATTAATGATTGATTCCAATTTTCTTATTAATAATCATCTTTTTCTTATTGATTTGTATGACCTATTTGTAAATATACAAAATTAGCCCTTTATGATATATTTAACATATATTTATATATTTTCAATTTTTTTAGTATTTTTATTTTTTTTTCCACATAAACAAATTTAATGTTTGTATTGTCAGTTGTGCCAATCTTTTTAATGGCTTTTTCTTTCTTGTTTAGAAAGGTTTTCCCTACTCAAAGATGATGATAAATAAATCTACAGATGTGTGTTTTCTTCTAAAATGTCAATGTTTTTATTCTTTATATACAAATATTTGATCCACCTAGGAGGGGTGGAGGGTTAGTCTTTTTCACCAGAAGAAGAGTGATAGTATGTGAATATGTGTTTGAACAAGGCAGCCAGGATTCTCTGGTTAAGTCTCAACTCCATCACTTACAAACTGTGTGATGTTGAATAAAAACTTAACCAATTTGCAGCTCACTTCCGCATCTGTAAAGTAAGGGTGATAATAGTAGGACCTGGCTTAAAGGGTTGTAAAGATGAAACTAGCATTAGAACTTAGGATGAAATAGTCATATGTTTGGAATATATTTTTCTTTAAATTTTGCTGCTAACATTTTCATGACTATATTCAATAGCCTTTTTTTAAGTATCAAGAAAAAACTCTATTAGTGTTTTAGTCAAATTGACATTGAATATTTTGATAAATTTGTAATTCATCTTATTTTTTATAATATTGATACGATATTACATTTAACATTATTGATATTTCTAATCCAAAGTATGTCTTTCTATTTTAGTTTTTTTAAGTTTTAAAGTTTTTCGTTTTGTTTGTGCACGTTTCTAGTTAATTTGCATCTGTGATTTTTTTATTTCTGTTTATTTATTTCACCTATTTTTAGTAGCTCTTACAAAGGGAGCCTTTTATTTTTACTATGTCTCCTAACATAATAAAGCAGTTAATTTTTTATTAATTAAAAATATATACATTCTCTTCTATGGTAAAAAATGATAATGCCTATCCATTTTCTACTATTTACATGTGGCAATCCAAATAAGAATTTTAAAGTAAGATTTACTAATGAAAATTGGGGGAAAACTTAAGAACAGTCTTTCCCCACCCTTCACCTCCACTTGCATAGTTGATCAAAAAATGAAATCAAGACTACTAAGAATTTTGAATCACAATGATAAGACCCAAATCTGGATAACCCTGGAGACTCATTTCCCTTCCCCTTTTGGTAGCTCAGCTAAGAACTGGCTCAAATGGGTGGAGTGAGTCTCTAAAGAGATATCAAGGCTGATCTTAGTTCTCCTGGATGTTCCCAGAACCCTCATTATACAGGCTTTGGCCATCAGTATACATATTCCTGGGCATCGTTCCTGGGCCCTAGATTCCTCAATGTATATCTTGTTACTTGGAGAAACTAGGTGTCCCCTTGCTCTTTTAGGCAAACCTATACCCATGTAACAGTGTGAAGGGATGGTGCTTACTCTCTCACTCTCTTTGGAAGTGCTCTCTCCTGGCTAAGGTGACCCTGCTCTCTGTATCTTCACCATGATACATACGGAACATCTAAGCCAAGATACTGCTGTGGATTAGTGAGTGTTCGAGAGCTGCTCCCTCTCTGTGATTTCTCTGCCTGAAAGTTTTTCTCCAATAAATTCTATGGTATATCTGCACCATGTGATGCTAGTTATTTCTGCACCCTTGCATGACACTAATATTATTGTCCAAATACAATTTCAAAAATTACTGTCTGTAGGCATATAGAAATCAGGAAGAGGAAGAAATATGAGGAAGAAAGTTGTTCCCTTTTGCGATAGTTCTTGTCTGAGGCCACAGATGGGTTGCAGCTGGTTTGCAGACTTGGGTGATAGGTACAGTAGGTTTATAAACAGAAGTTTAAGCTTGTAAATTTAAGCTTTGTTTATAAACAGAAGTTTAAAATCATAGATCCTGTTTAACATTCAACTCTGTTGTCTCACCCTTACCTTTTTGTTTTTTTCACACTTGGTCACGCTTTCTTTGCATATCCATCAATGTCTGAAGAAGTTACTTACGCAGATCTGAAATTCCAGGACTCCAGTAAGACAGAAAATCTCCAGAAACTTGACAAATCTGGGAACAAAGGTAAGATTATGAGCTATGGATGTGCTATAAGGTGGTATGAGTGGTATATCCCTGCACCTTAGGTATTAGTGAGTGATATTGGTATCATCCAATTTGAATTTTTAATTAATATTTCCATATTTAACCAAAGGTATCCAAACAAAATGATTATAAAGCATTTTGTAAAAACACTTTTTAGTGCTTTGAACACTCTCACTCTTTTACAAATTTTCTATTTTTTGATATTATGCTCAAGATAACTGGGAGAGGTGGGAAAGGAGGAAAATAAAAAAGATAACTGGGACAGGATTTTTCAAATGACTGGGTTTTGTAAAGTTTTTTTTTTTTTTTTACTCCCATGAGATGAAGCCATGGAACAAGGAACATATGTTGTCCAGGAAAGTCATAATTTTGTGTGTTTTTCTTTTTTATAAGAAAATGCTTTGTGTGTGTGTGTGTGTGTGTGTGTGTGTGTGTAAAACAGAGAAAAAGACAACCAGAGGGACTTCTCAAAGATTTCATTTGACTATCTACCAAATTAGACACATATTATCCTAAAATTTCTCCTATATCTCTTAGGGGTCTTTTCCAAACTTACTAAAAAATAAAAGATATTAAGTTAAATGAAATGAGTCATTAAGAAATAAAAAAAGAAAAGAAGTAAAGAAATATTGGAAGGCATAATATTCAAAACCACACTGTATCTGGAAGCTTTGTATTTTTCAGTTCATGATATAAATCTGGACTGTCTATATTGACTTTCATTTCTTACTTCAATAAAACTCTAATCTTCATCTTATTCATAATACCATGTTTCTTTTATTATATGTGGTTTCTCTCTTCTGACTCCTAGCCTTATGGAGTGCAATCTAGCCTAGTGTATCTATTTATACAGTCTTGAAATCAGTCTGTTTGAGTTAAAAATAAACAGTGGGTAGGGAGAACACAGAAGGGTGGTAGAAACAGTGAAATTAAAAGAGGGGAGTGACTGAGGAATTGTCATGTATTATTTCAGATCCCCCTAAACACACACAGAATGTAATATCTTTATAATTCTGGCTTTGCTATGAATAGAAATTTCATTGTTAGATCTTGGATCTATTTATCATTAGCATAGTAAATCTTAATAAAGGATAGCAGATCAGGTTAGTTCTGTGGGCTTTTCCTTTTTTTTTGAAAGAAGAAAGGTCTAAGGATTTTACAATATTTTATGTCTTCATTTCCTAGTTTGTTTTTTCTACTTTTATATTGTGAAAGAGGGTAGGCATATCATGAACCTGATATTACCAACAACTGTCCTTTATGTACTCTATCACCCCTCTTCCCACCTCCTTTCCTACCAATCCATCTTATATTAAATTCCCAACACAGAAATTCTATGACTTCATGGAAATCTTGAATCCATTTCTTGTTCACTTTCTTAATCTTCACTATCCAGACTGGAGTCTATATTATATAATATAAATTTGTATTATATAATATCTACCCTTACTCTCTTGCACTTCCTCCCTTCAATGTATGTTAGTTTTTCCTTAAAGAACTCCTGTTCTGGTTAAACCCAAATATCCACCCAGTCTGTGCCCCACAGTTGAATATTGTTGATGAAAAATATACAAATTTTCAAGCCCTGTTTACTCTCATCTTTCCTCCTACTTCATTCTATACTTTTTCTTTATACTCCCAAAATTTCCATTCTGATAATCTCTTCCTTCCTTCCAGATACTGTTTGTGAAGTACTTACTCTTATCGAAGGACAGCTCCTCATTTTATTCTGAATTTCAGTCCATGTGTCCTTCTCAAAGAACACTTCTGTAATTTTTCCTTTCTCTTCTGCTTCATTAGTCTTTCTTTCTTCTCTGATTATCCCTTTTTAGTGCTCCAGCATGCCCTACTACTCCTGTTCAAACAAAACACAGTCCATGCTCAACCCCTTAAACCTCTCCATGATTATTTTATTTCTTTGCTTCCTTTCACAGTTCAACTTTTTGAAAGCATTGCCTTTGGCCATTGACTCCCAGTTCACTTCTCAGCTCCTTCTCAGCCAACTCCATTAGGCTTCTGACCCCATGGTTTCATGGAGACTGTGCTTCTCTGGGTCCCTGAGGGCCTCCCTGTTTCACTCCGATGTTCTTTCATTACTTCACTTGCCTGCAGCATTCACAAAGTTGAACTGTCCTTTAAACACTGTCTTTGCACATCCTCCTAGACACATCCTCATGGTCTCTGCTATCACAATGGCGGCTCCTTCTCCATCGTCTTTTTTGACTCTTCTCCTTAATTCAAACTCTAGACGACGGAATACTCCAGGCCTCTGTTCTGGGTTCCTTTTTCTTGTGTCACTCAATATGCTCTTCAAAGTTTCCTCCTTCAGTCATTTGGCTTCAAATAGAATTACTCCTGCATACGTCCTTAGGACCTTTCCCCATATCTCAGGACTGGAAAATACAAGTGCCTGTTTCACATTTCCATGTGGAGTTCTAATTTCTTCTTAAATTTAAAATTGCAAAAATAGAAATATTTATTTTTCTTCTAAAATGGTCTCTCTAGTCATCCTCATCTCATTAAATACACATATAAGCACATATTTAAATACAATTACCAAGTGTTTGCTATGTGCCAGCACTGTTTTAATTGCATTACAAATATATCATTTAATCTCTGATACTTTGCAACCTTGGTCTTCCTTCCTTCCTTTCTTCCTTCCTTCTTTTTTTCCTTCCTTCCTTTCTTTTTTCTTTTCTTCACTTTTCTTTTCTTTTGCTTTCTTTTCTTTTCTTTTCTTTCTTTCTTTCTTTCCTCTTTCTTTTTCTTCCTTTCTCTCTCTCTCTCTCTTTCTTTCTTTTTCCAATGCAGAAACTGAGACACTGATGGGTTAAATATCTTGCCCAAGGTCCCACAAATGTTAAGCAGTAGAACCAGATTCAAACCTAAGTACTCTATCCCTAAAGACTGTATTGTGATTTTTGTCACTATGAGATACTGCCTGTAAATGTGTTTATCTTATTTACCAACTTTCTCAAGTCAAAAATTTTGTAAATTTATGCTGTAGATTCTAACTTCAAAATTTATACTTTTTATGGATCATTAAATTCCCTAACACTAGTAAATCAAGCTATTATTCTCTCTCCCATGGTGGATTACAATAGGTTTCTTACTCTTCTCCTAGTTTCAGTACTTCAATTCCACAATTCATTCTCAATATGCAGTCACAGTGATCTTTGTAATAAGCCAATCTGGTTATTTTTCCCTCCTGATTAAATCTTTCCAGGGGTGTCCCAAAAAAATCCAACTCCTTCATTCTGGCAAAACGGGTTGTAAATAATCTGTCTCTTGCCTTTTTTAAAAACTTCCAATACCATGTCTCACATTGGCCACAATTCTTTAGCCACAGAAAAACAAAATTTATTCTGTTTTTCAAATAGAAAACTTTTCTTTGAACTAGATGTTCTTGCTGCCTGTAATGTTCTTCCCACTGATTTTGTATACTGGCTCCTGTTTTTCGTAAGATCTGAACTATTTACTCTCTAATGTAACTCACCTTCAAATCTCTGCACATCATAGCCCAATTTGAGATCAATTGATCTATCTACCATTTATTTATCATCTATCATTTAGGTATATGTGTGTGTGTATATGTGTCTATTCATCCATTTTCTCTCACAGTTACAATTTACCTCCACAAGAGCAGAGACTTGTGTGTCTTGCTCACTTCTGAAGTGTTAGTACCTAGAATAGTGTCTGGTGTATATAGAAGGTATTCAATAGGTAACGTTTGAATAACTAAATTCATACATAAATGAGAAAAGAGTTTTAAGAAAGATAGATTTATGATTCTAACCTTAGATAAAATCTTGACCACATAGTTCTTTCACTAGTAACTATTTTCAAAAGTCTAAGGAAGTTAAGTTTCATGTTTTATTAGCAATTCTCTCTGGATTTCACAATATTATTGCACCATCAACTGTGAAATATAAGAAATAGCTCAAAAGTACACGTATAGTAAGATTATCATGTTATCCCAGAATTGTATTTTCTCTAAATATCTAGTCTTTACATATACACATTATGATCATTTAAATCATAGTGATTTAAGAATAATTAATTCATGATATAAAGTTCATCTTCCTGTTTTTTTAATAGGAAAATGATCTGTTCTGGGCATCACTGTTCAGTAGAAAAGAAAGCAATCAATAAAATTTTCTTACTAAAAAATATGAAAAATACTGAAAAATTCTAATGAAGAAATGTTGTCAATCTGGACTAAGATCAGAGGCTGCTGGAAGGACACTCAGAGATATTATTAATACAAAGAGACAGCCTATCGTGTATGTTCTGTAGCCAAACTCTCAGGATTATCTGGGGAACACATAAATAACTGAAATTGTTTTCTTTGACAAGTGATAATTTTCTACTCAGAGGAAGACTGCTCAGATTGACTTCTCTGTTTTCTGCCAGTTACTCACTTTCTCTAAATTTGTACAAAAAATAAAAAATACACTATATCTAGTTTGATTGGTTTTCTCCACCCTCAATATAAAGCCTGTTTTTGCCTCTCTGTTTCTTGAATCGGTCTACAAGTTAACAGGTTCTTCTGTGAGAATCAGTTTCCTTGCAAAACAATTAACCGAATATTTTTGACTTATACTTCAAAAAGATTCAAGATGTCCTTTAGTTTCTAGCAAATGACATTCCTTTATGATTGACATGTTAGGAAAGAAATAAAGGCAAAGGAAGGAATTAATGGATAGACGAAAGGATAAATAAATCATTTGAAGGTGTATACCACTTGTTACTCTTTGTTACTTTTGCTTTAATTTTTCTCTCTACAGCACCTCCTCCTCATTCCCATGTATGGCGCCACACAGCCTTGTCCCTGACTCTTCTATGCCTTCTGCTGCTCGTTGGATTGGGAGTCTTAGGAATCGAGTGTATGTACTTTGTTTTGATTGAAAGGAAAAGCACCTAGAATTTCAAGAACTTTACAAGCAAAGTTTATTCTTTGAATTGAAGCATTGCAATAATGACAAGTGACATGCCCACAAAGGGGACTTGCTTTGTGGTACTTAGTCTCTTTCCCACACTCCTGTAGAGTAACTGCTTCCCTACCCCTTTAGCCTTCTTAATACAACTTCCGAAAAAGATAAAGGGTGATGGCTCTACTGAGGGTTTTAAATTCTTTGTCATTTCTTTTTTTTCTTTTTTTTGATCTGTAGTTTACAGAACTTTGAAGATAGAAATGGAAAAATTGGATAAACTACAAAATATCAATGAAGAACTTCAGAGAAATGTTTCTCTACAACTGATGAACAACATAAGTAGCTCCAACAAGATCAGGAACTTCTCCATCACAGTGCAAAAAATAGTCACTAAATTATGTTATGAGCTATATAGAAAAACACCAGGTAACCATGTATTGCTCTTGGAGTTATTTACTAGACAATGAACTAAGCTATAGAATCCCTTAAGAATCATTTCATTATTAGCTAGCAGCCTTTCTCTGGGAAGCACTTATTTGGGGGAAGGAATTAAATGTGGTTGACAGAGAACTCATTGTTATTTCCATGTAGTAATAAGAAAAACAAAAAAAAGTGTTGATAATTACAGGCCTTGAAATTATCAGGGAATGACAGTTACACAATAAAACACAATACAGTTTCTCTGTCATTTACTACTGTTGTTCTGGGCACTGATGTCTATAGAAGGTAGAGAGGAAATGAAACCTCTTTATGGGTGACCTCATTCCTAAATTTGAGGCAATAATTGATGACAAAGAGTCCAAAGAAAATAAATAAACTGAGGTGTTACTATTGGGATTTGAGGGAGGTGATCTTATAATATTTCTCTAAATATCTGTACTTACTGTAGCTGAAATATGTTTCTTGTGCTCTTGAGAAGCCTCTCAAATATTCAATAAGTCAGAGAGCTAGAGGTTGGAGAAGGCAGGATTGGTATAGGTGTGTGGGGTTGATTGTTCCTGTACAGAATGTTTCCCATGATTCATTTTTATCGCCATTAAAGAATACAAAAATTTGACAAAGGGTGATTGACATAGGAAGATACACTTGAACCCAAGTACTTAATTTAAAATTTTTTGTTCAAGACTTGTTTCTGACACATTATAGTGATATACAGGGATCTAGAATACAGGATTCATTTTCTTCCCCTTTGATGTAGAAAGAAGAAACAGTAAATTTGGTCAATGTCACACAGAGTAAAAGAAATAATAAGAATGGTGAAAACTATCAGCACAAATCAAATAAAACTATGTTCTTCTTCCAGAGCACAAATGTAAACCTTGTCCAAAGAGATGGACGTGGCATGAAGACAGCTGTTATTTCCTATATGATAATACTCAAGTATGGCAAAAGAGTAAAATGGCATGTGCTGCTTGGAATGCCACCCTGTTGAAGATTAACAACAAGAGTGAATTGGTAAAACCACGTCTCCCTGCCTTTGGAGAGGAAGAATACTTTTCCCTTCATAGGATGGAGAGGGGTAGGGCATGTTGGGAAGACCTGGATCCACCCACTCACGATTCCGGCTTATTTTAGTTGGAGTATGTGTGAGGTGACTAAGACCTTGTACATTTATGTCAGGATACTATAGCCAAGGTAAATCATATAAAACCTTAGCTTAGGACCTTGTCATCAAAGGATTCATAGAAGCTGATGGGTAGATGGGTAGATACGGGGCACCCAGAATCTACAAGTCTATGAGCATTTACAAATTAGAACTCTGAAATCAAATCTCAGAACATGATTTCCATACAATTATCTAAAAACAAAGGATCTAGAGATTATTTTTGAGATTTAGAGATTGTTTAATGCCATAAAAAACCCACAGAAGATTGTTTTCTACCATTTTGTATTAATATTTTTTCATTTACTAAGAGAAGAAACCAAGTTATACTAGGATAGCATAAAATATGTACAAACAAGTAGAATTGAGATGAGATAGCAAAAGGCAAGTGCCAAGCAGATATATTACATTGAGTCCTTGGGTCCCAGGAAATAAATGGGTTCTCTGGTAGCTTTATTTATATTCTTTTTTTTCCCCATGTCTAAATGACATCTCCATAATACATTTATTAGTTAACATGTCTGGTCTCTCAGAAAGTAACTGTATATTTTTCAGGAAAATTACATTTCCTAAAAGTCTCAGCTTCCCCCCTATAAGAAACTTTGTTATCCTTTATAGAACAGGGGGAAATCAATCCATAATCTTTTTTCTGATCAGATTATTTTCAAATAACCCATTTATAGTTACCTAAAAAAATTTTTTTTCAAGACTGAAATAAAAAAAAAAACAACATACCTGTGACTTTGGCTACAAAATTCTGAGCTAGTTCTAAATCCTATTCTATATATAACCTCTCTCATCTGAGTTTGCTGCATTTTTCCCTACTCTTTTTGTTTCTGTCAACTTTTCTTTACAGCTATTAACCACCTCTTTTTCCCCTGGACTAAGTATTTACTGCCAATTTTTTTTTTTTTTTTTTTTGAGACAGAGTCTCACTCTGTTGCCTGGACTAGAGTGAGTGCCATAGTATCAGCCTAGCTCATAGCAACCTCAAACTCCTGGGCTCAAGCAATCCTTCTGCCTCAGCCTCCTGAGTAGCTGGGACTACAGGCATGCGCCACCATGCCTGGCTAAATTTTTCTATATATTTTTAATTGTGCAGCTAATTTCTTTTTATTTTATTTTATTTTTTTTTAGTAGAGACAGGGTCTCGCTCTTGCTCAGGCTGGTCTCGAACTCCTGAGCTCAAACAATCTACCCGCCTCAGCCTCCCAGAGTGCTAGGATTACAGGGGTGAGCCACCGTGCCTGGCCTACTGCTAACGTTTTTGAATCATGAAATTTATGGACTTTTCGTTGACCTAAAATTAAAGTTATACATGGATTGGTAGATGCTTTCTTCTTTTAAGACAGGAAGTAATATTGTAAAAAATGTTGAAATCATATAGTAAAGAGTACCTTCTTTCAATTTCTTTTAATGACATTGAAAAGTAGTAGTGCAATGTCAAATGTCACCTTAAAACAGTATTTTGTAAGAAATTACATTATAAGGCAATGTAAAAAAATAGGAAACAGTTTTTTAAACAGACAATCTCTATTTCCTGTAGGACTTTATAAAATCCTGGCATTTACATAACTATTGGCTGGGATTATCTCCCAGAGAAGATCCCATCTCCTACTATGAGTTGGATGAAATTTTCAACTCCTCTGCCTGGTAAGTATCCATTCTTGTTAAAATTTTAGAGTTAAGTTTGAGCAGAGATATTTTGCTCAGGAACATTGTACATTCCAATTAAAATCAGCTTAAGTTGAAATTGCATTTTTAAAGAACCATTTTCTGTTAGGTCTCTTTGATGTATTTCAAAATGCAGAAAGTTGTGACAAATGTCTTATTATTATTTTGAGAAGTCACTAACCAACTTATAGTAACCAAATTATGGAGAATTTCTGTAAATAATGCTTTTTTTCTAAGAAAATTATGGAATCTCATAAAAGTCACTGAACTCTAACAAATACTTAATATTGTGTTAACTTCTGTGATTCAGAGATGAATGAAAGATTGATTCTTTAAAGTTGCTCAGCCATCAATTATATGGACAGACTGTTAGAATAATTCTGGAGATAAAAAGAGCATAGTGTGATAAATGCTTCAGTAAGAATGCACAGCATAACCAAAAATAAATTTTAGCTTTGGAACTTTTGTTATAACTGGAATTAAAAATGGGTATTTTTGAATAAAAAATTTAGAGACTGACTAGAGCATGTCAGGTCAAAGGTGATAAAATAAACTTTGTCATGGTATCTCACATACATTTTATATAGAAAACAATTTGTTGTGTAATATATTGAGGAATGTGGTTCTAAGCACCCTTTTATAAATGATTTTATTTGCTCTGCTTGTAATGGAAAACATCAAGGCTTTGTATAAAAATAGTGGCAAAATTTCATTTGTATTTTATAATCCCTGAAATTTTAGAAACAAATAGTACCAGACTAAAGAAAGAAGCCAGAGCTCCAACCTGCTGGATACTGTTGGAAACCCACGATTTAACACATATTTTTTAGTTGATGACGCTTTTGGCAGGAGGTTGCTCAGAGGCAGCTGTGTTGAGGTGCTACCACACTGAGTCTGAGCACTGAGAGCCCTGCATACTCATCGCATTGAACCACACCACAAACACAAGTTCTTGTTTTGCTTTATTTGTTTGCTTTTTCCTTCACATAGAAATGATAACTATAGGAGTGTGGGCCAGAAAGACAAGGGCCCTATCGTTGGTGGTTGGTGATGATACAACAGAATGGAGGACAAGATACATACAAATGGAGGGGAGAAGGATATATATTTTAAAAGTCACATTTGGAGTAAAGGACTAGGGTAAAGGTGATGTGTGCATTACAAGAGAGTATAGATGGAATCTTGTTTTGAAAAAAGTAGAATATACATGTGCTTTTTGTAATTATTGCAAATGGGAAAGTAGTCTATAATAGAATGGAAAACACTGTGGATATTTTCAATTATCATGTAATACAGAAAAAATGTATATAATAATGATATTATGACATATATGTATATATATATAAATAATTTCCTTTTGTTTTTTCTTCTCAATGTTATTTTGGGGCTTGTTTCTGGAAGGGGTTGGTAATAAATGACATAAATAAATAAATAAATAAATAAATAAATATCACCACAAACAAGGAATCTCATTCTTGAAAACTTAATTGGTGAATTTATTTATTGATTGATGGTCTTTATTTATTGACCTAAGTATTGATGCCATATTGAAGCTCAGACTCAGGGGGTTGGGAGGGGCATGGGCAATATACTTAACCAGAACGTTGTACCCCCATAATAAACTATAATAAATAAATAAATAAATAAATAGATAATATTTTTAATTAATTTTTAAAAGTTTTATTTATTTCAATAGATTTAGGAGGTACAAATGTGTTTTTGTTACATGGATGAATTGTGTAATGGTGAAGTCTGGGCTTTTAGTGTACCCATCACCTGGATAGTGTACATTGTACCCAAAAGGTAATTTTTCATCCCTCACCCCTCTCCTACCCTCCCCCTTCTGAGTCTCCAATGTCCATTATACCACTCTGTATGACCATGCATACCCATTGTTTAGCTCCCACTTATACATGAGACCGTGGTGTTTGTTTTTAAGTGCCTCAGATACTTCACTTGGGATAATGGCCTCCAGTTCCATCCAAGTTGATGCAAAAGACATTATTTTAATCTTTTTTATGGCTGAGTGTATTCCATGGTGTGTGTGTGTGTATACATATATATACCACAATTTTCTTTATCCACTCATCAGTTGATGGGCATTTAGGTTAATTCCATGTCTTTGCAATTGTGAACTGTGCTGCAATAAATATAATGAATGCAAGTGTATTTTTGATATAATGACTTCTTTTTCTTTGGGTAGATACTTTTAATTTATACATTTTTCTTTAGAACATAGTCCCTGATCACTAATCTAGTATATGGTCTGGTTATTAGTCAGAATTTCAGAGTAAAAATTTCTGAAAACCATCTAGAAGGAAATGTCATTTGGAAATGACGTTGAGCTTAAGGTGTCATATATTAATTCCTAATTTTGGTGATTACAAAAAACACTTTAGGAAGACAATGTCAAAGATTTACTACTGAGCCAGTTAGACTAGAGAATGTTATGGAAAGGAATTCTAAATCATATTAGGTGTGGAAGGGGTGGGGGTGCTAAGTCTAGAAGTAAAAGATAGTAAATACCTCAGATGTGGGAAAGTAGAGAAAGCAGGGAGAAATAAACCAGCATTTGACATTGCAAATTAATTTAGCTTAGACCATACAGACCCAGGGGCGATAATGTCTTGTTGGAAAAGTAAATTTTTTTGGTAAATATGTTTCAAACATCTGACTTGCCAAATGTAATTCTTTATTTTCTCTTTCAGGGAAATAAGAAACACAACTGACTTAAATGAGATTTATTGTGGATATCTAAGTGGAATATATGTTGAATATGATTACTGCAATAAAAGAAAAAAAATGATATGTGAGAAGATGGCCAATCCAGTGAAGATTGAAAGTACACTAACCAGTGAAGTTCTAGATGAAAGAATATAGTTAGTGCAATTATTTTGTTTCAGTTAATATCCTGCAAGTGCAGGCAACTTTAGAAAGCATGTATCTCCTAAACCACACAAATAGAATGAAAATCCTGTGAGACTAAATTTTTGCCTTTCTCCTAACATTTGCATCTTGAAATTTTCTTCTTCTCTCCTCATTTGCTGAGTATAAGGAACCTAAAGTCATACCTTATCAGTTAGATACAGTGTAGATGCTGTTCAGAATAAAAAAATGGGGTTTCCTGGTGAGAATACAGGAATCTGAAGCTGATTTTTTTTTTTTTTTTGCTTTTCCAAAAATACATAAGGGCAATTCCAACCTTATAGAAAATCAGAGAAAATTAAATCCGAAAAATATAGAAAGGATAATTCATTTTGATCAGTTGGGATTTATTCTAATAACACAGGTTGATTTATATTTTGAAAAAAACTAAGAAAGAAAAAACAATAGATGTAAAAAATGCATTTGGTGAAAACAGCACCCAACTATAATAAAACTTCTCAGATAACTAGAAGCAGATTTCCTAATCTGATAAAGACTGTTGACATAAAACAAATAAACTAATAAAACTTAAGTTACAAAGTTATATAGTTAACAGTAAACATCATACTTCTGGTAAAAGAATGTTTTTATTTTCAGTGCTGAGACAAAATAAGAATGATCTTTATCAATCATTTTATTCAACAACTTCTTTTGAGTATTAGAGGTCCTAGCAGTGCAATAAGGCAAGAAAAAGAAACACAAAATATAAAAAAAAGGAAAAGGGAGAAATAAAACATTTTTATTTGTAGATGATATAATTATGTACATAGGAACCAACATAAAATGGAAGAAAAGGGGCTTCAAGACAGCTGACTAGAGACACTGGCAGGCACTCACCTCCGCCACCAAGAAGGACCAAAACAGCAAACACATAATCACACACTGAATAGGTGTCTAAGAGGTAGCACTGGAATTCAGCAGGAAAGTGACAGGGAACCTCTGAGGCATGGAAGGATAAAAAAGAGAAGCAGTTGGCCCAGCTGGGATTGGCTCAGAGTTGGTAGGGAATCCCCATTGTGGGAAAAGGTAAGTGAAAAATCACCAGTGGCCCACACTCCCACTGTGGACTCCTGCAATCCTAGCCATGGGAGAGCCCCTCAGCTCTTGTGGGCCCTGAGACTAGTATAAGGAGCTTCCTGGAGTCTGTGAACATCATTGTTACACAGAGGGAGTTCATGCAGAGTCCCACACATCCTCTTAGACCTAAGCAGCTGTAGCACAGTGCTTATTTTGATAACCCAGGCCCAACTAGCTTGCATTGTGCCGTAGGGCCCAATAGCCCCTCCATCTCTACATCTCTAGAGCTCCACTTACATCTTCCCACGTCCATTCAGAAGTCCGCAGCATTGTGATGCTGGCAGGGTCCTCAGCATTCTAGCCCACACAGTGTCTTTCAACCTGGGGAATGGGCAGTGCAGCACACCAGGGAGGTTGCCCCCAGGACAAGGGGAGCCAAAGCACATGCTCCACAGAGCCAGGAAGCTTCTGGCCTGGGGCCCTGCCAGTGACAACAATACCCCTGCCTCTGGCAGCAGAGCCACTGTGCGCCTGCATGAGCCTGCAAAGGTGTTGGGGGACAGGCCTGACCAGGTGCTATCACAGAACCTGAGGACAGGCCCTCCTGACTTCCCAATAGCACCTGTGCATGCCATCTGTAGGCCTGAGGAGTTTCACCCCACACGCTGCAACTGAACTGGTGCCTGGGCATGCCTTCTGGGGGACTGGGGATTGACCAGCCCTACCCAACACTGCAGGCATCTACTCACACCATACGGAGGCCTAAGATTAGGCTCAACCTACCTACTGCGACTGCCTCCTGTATCACAGCATGCTGTATAGGGGCCTGAGAGTCAACCTCCTCAGCCTGTTGCAGCCTGTGCCTGTATGCACCAACAGGGGACCTCAGGACATATACACCCCACCTGGCACCACCCTTACCAGTGCCTATGTGTATCATCCAAGGGTCTGGGGATCAATCCAACACACTCACTGTTAGTGGTGCCCATGCACACCATTGGGGAAGCCAAAGGATAAGTTTGCCCCATCTGCCACCACCAGCATACACACACCACATGTAGGAGTCTGGGAATCATATTGCCTACCTTTGCTGGCACCTATGCACATTTTCCAGGGGCCTGAGGATAGGCCTGACCAGCTTGCTGCCACCACTGCTGGCACTCACACATGCCACTTGGAATCCCAAGGGTTAGATCACCACCACTACTGCCATCACCAAGGTTATACAGGCCACCCAGGGCCCTGAGGACCCACCTACCCATTCAGCCTACCATTACCACTGTTGGTACCTGAACAAGTCTCTTGGAGGTGCAAGGATCAACCCACGCAAACCTGCTACCACTGGTGCCTGCATAACATGTATCTCATGGAACCCCAAGGACCAGCATGCCTAGCCTCACCACAGCCTCTAATAACAACCATAGCCTAAGCCACTGGGGAACTCACAGACACTACTGACACTGATTATAGCTGAAGAAATCATATGAAGACTATACTGCTGAGTCCATCATAATCAAAACCAAAGTGCCCTACCAAACCAACACTTATAAATACATCTATAGGCAAAAGTTTTCTCCATGAAAGCCAATGCATAAAATTGGAAGAAATGACTATTACACCAGATGTGCAGATATCAACATAAGAACACAAGAAACATGAAAAGAAACATAATAATTCTCCAGCAACAGATTTTGACAAAAAAGAAATCAATGAATTGCCTAAAAAAGAATTCAAAATTATAATATTAGAAATTCAGTGAGATACAAGAAAACATAGAAATCAGGAAAAACATTCATGATCTGAATGATAAATTCAAGAAAAAGATAGATATCATAAAAAAGAGCCAAACAGAAATCCTAGAACTGAATAATTCAATGAATGAAATAAAAAATAAATAAAGAGATTCAATAATAGACTAGATTGAGGAGAAGAAAGAATTTCTGAACTTGAAGATAGGTCTTTTGAAATAACCTAGTCAGGAGAAGAAAGAAGAAGAAAGGAGAAGAAGGAAGAAGAAAAAAAAGAAAAGAGAATAAAGGAGAAGAAGAAGGAGAATAAGGAGAAGAAGGAGGAGAAGGAGAAGGAGGAAGAGGAAGAAAGAAGAAAAGGAAGATGAGGAAGAAGAAGAAGAAGAGGAGGAAAAGAAGGAGGAGGAGGAGGAGAAAGAGAAGGAGAAGGAGGAAAAGGAGAAGGAGGAGAAGGAGGAGGAGAAGAAGGAGAAGGAGGAAAAGGAGAAGAAGAAGAGGAGGAGGAGGAGGAAGAGGAAGAAGAATAAGGAAGAAGGAAGAAGAAGAAGGAGAAGAAAAGAAAAAGAAGAAGAAAGAAGAAAGAAGAAGAGGAGGAGGAAGAGGAAGAAGAAGAAGAAGGAAGAAGGAGAAGAAGAAAAGAAGAAGAAAGAAGAAAAAAAGAAAGAAGAAGAAGAAAGAGAAGAAGGAGGAGGAGGAGGAGGAGGAGAAGGAGAAGAAGAAGAAGAAAGAAAAGAAGAAAGAAGAAGAAATAAGAGAGGGAGGAAGAAAGGAAGGAAGGAAAGCAACCAGTATTTGAATTTTGGGAATTCCAGAAGGAGATGGACAAAGGTATAAAAACCTATTTAACAAAATAGTAGCTGAAAATTTCCCAAGTCTTGCAATAGATATATACATCCAGATACAGAATGCTCAAAGATCTCCAAATAGATTCATCCCTAAAGGGTCTTCTCCAAAGCACATGATAGTCAAACTATAAAAAGTGAAAGACAAAGAGAGAATTTTTAAAAGTAAAAGAAAAGCATCTAGTTACATAAAACTCATTGGTAGAGCAGATACATAAATGAGAAAGAAAAAGGAAACAAATGTTACCACAACAGAAAACCACAAAACAACAATGAAAATAATAAGAGAAAAGAAAGGAACAAAAGATAATCAGACAACCAGAAAAAATTTTTAAAATGACACAAATAAGTTCTCACCTATCTGTAATAATCTTTAATATAAACAGATTAAATTCCTCAAATAAAAGATATAGACTGGCTGAACGGATTTTAAAAAATGATCCAACTATATACTGCCTATAAGAAACTTACTTCACCTGTGAAGACACGTACACTGAAAGTGAAGGGATAGAAGTAGATAATCTATGCAAATGGAAACACAAAACAAGCATGACTAACTATACTTAGATAAAACAGACTTTAAGTCAAAAACTATAAAAAGAGGCAAAGAAGGTTACATCATCATAGCAACTTTTATACACACACACACACACACACACCCAATAATGGAACACCTAGATATATAAAGGAAAGATTATTAGATCTAAAGGTAGAGATAGGCTCCAATACAATAATAATTAGGGACTGCAACACTCCACTCTCAGCATTGGACAGATCCTCTAGAGAGAAAATCAACAAAGAAATATTAGAATTAAACTTGACTTTAGACAAAATGGATCTAACAAACATCAAAATATTTTACCCAATGGCTGCAGAATACACATTCTTCTCATCATCACATGGAATATTCTTCAAGAGAGATTATACGTTAGACCACAAGTCTCAATAAATTTTTAAAAATCAAAATCATACCAAGTATCTTCTTAGATCACAATTGAATGAAACTAGAAATCAATTACAAGAGGAACTTTGGAAACAGTACAAATACATGGAAATTAAACAACATACTCTTGAATGACCACTGAGTCAATAAAGAAATTAAGAAGGAAATTAAAACATTGCCTGAATCAAAGCACAACATACCAAAACCTATGGGACACAGCAAAAGCAGTGCTAAGAGAGAAATTTATAGCAATAAATGCCTACATCAAAGCAGTCATAAGATGTCAAATAAACAAACAAACAATGTGCCTCAAGGAACTAGAAAAGCAAGAACAAACCAAACTGAAAATTAGTAGAAGGAAAAAATAATAAAAATTAGAGCAAAATGAATAAAATAGAGACTAGGAAAATAACACAAAAGATTGATAAAATGAAAGCTTCATTTTTTAAAAGATAAATAAAATCAATAAACTGCTACATAGGAAGTTCTAGCTAGAGCAATGAAACAAATAAAGAAATAAGCGCATCCAATTTGGAAAGGAAGAAGTCAAATTATTCTTGTTTGCAGATGATATGGTCTTATATCTAGAGAAATCTAAAGATTCCACCCAAAAACTATTAGAACTGATAAATTCAGTAAAGTTGCAGGATACAACATCAACATACAAAAATCAGTAGCATTTCTATATGCCAACAGTAAACAATCTGAAAAATAAACCAAGAAACTAATCCCATTTACAATAGCTAAAAATAAAATAAAATACTTAGGAATAAACTTAATCAAAGAAGTGAAAGATCTCTATAATGAAACCTATAAGACATTGATGAAAGATATTGAAGGGGACACACAAGAAAAGAGAAAGATATTCCATGCTTGTGGATTGGAAGAATCAATATTGTTAAAATGTCCCTACTACCCAAAGCAATCTACAGATTCAATGCAATCGCCATCAAAATACCAATGACATTCTTTACAGAAATAGAAAAAATAATCCTAAAATTTATGTGGAACCACAAAAGACTCAGAATAGCCAAAGCTATCCTGAGCAAAAAAGAACAAAATTAGAGGAATTCCATTACCTTACTTCAGATTGCACTACAGAGCTGTAGTAACCAAAACAGCATGATGCTGGCATAAAAACAGACACATAGACCAATGGAACAGAATAGGTAACTCAGAAACAAATCCACACATCAATAGTGAACTTAACTTTAACACCGTTGCTAAGAATATATAGTGGGGGAAGGATAGTCTCTTCAGTAAATGGTGCTGGGAAAAGTGGATGTCCATATGCAGAAGTATGAAACTAGACCCTTATCTCTCACCATATACAAAAATCAAATCAAAATAGATTAAAGACTTAAGTCTAAGACCTGAAACTATGAAACTACTAAAAGATAACATTGGGGAAATGCTTTAGGACATTGTCTGGGCAAGGATTTCTTGAGTAATACCCCCAAAGCACAAGCAACAAAACAAAATCAGACAAATGGCATCACACCAAGCTAAAAAACTTCTGCACAGCAAAGGTAACAACAAAGTAAAGAGACAACACACAGAATGAGAGAAAATATTTGAAAACTACTTGTCTGATGAGGAATTAATAACAAGAATATATAAGGAGCTCCAACAACTCAATAGGAAAAAATCAAATAATCCAATTCAAAAATGGACAAAAGATCTGAATGGACATTTCTCAAAAGAATACATACAAATAGCCAACAGAGATATGAAAAAATGCTCAACATCATTAGTCATCAGAAAAATACAAATCAAAACCACCATGGGGTATCATTTCACCCCAGTTAAATTGGCTGTCAACAAAAAGACAGGCAAGAACAAATGCTGGTGATGATGTGGAGAAAGGGGAGCCCTCATATACCATTGGTGGGACTATAATTAGTAGAACCACTATGGAGAACAGTATGGAAGTTCTTCAAAAAACTAAAAATAAAACTACCATATGACTCAGTAATCCCACCACTGGGTATATATCCAAAGGAGGGTAATTTAGTATATCAAAAAGATATCTGCATTCCCATGCAGCACTATTCACAATAATAAGCATATGTAATCAACCTAAATGTCCATCAGTGGATGAATGGATAAAGAAATTGTGGTACATACACACAATGTAATATTATATAGCCATAAAAAGAATGAAATAAGCCAAGCACAGAAAGACAGGTCTCACATGTTCTCACTCACATCTGGGAGCTAAATATTAAAAACAATTGATCTCATGAAGAGAGAGAATAGAATGATGGTTACCAGAAGCTGGGAAGGTAGCGGAGAGTAGTGGATAAAGTGGGGGTGGTTAATAGGTGCAAAAAGATAGTTAGAGAGTTAGATACAATGAACAATATTTGATAACACAACAAAGTGACTATAGTCAGCAATAAGTTATGATATACCTTAAAATAACTAAAAGAGTGGAATTGGAATATTCCTAATACAGAGAAATGTTAAATGCCTTAGGTGATGGATACCTCGTTTACCCTGATTTGACTAATTCACATTTTATGCCTGTATCAAAACATCACGTGTACCCTATAAAGATATACAACTATAATGTACCCATAATAATTAAAAATTAAAAAAAATTTCCATCGCCCCAGAAAGAAACTCTACACCTATTAGCAGTCACTCCTCATTTCCACCTAATACTTCTCCCTAGCCCCAGGTAGCAATAATCTATTTTATGTCTCTATAGATTTGCCTATTTTGAACATTTCATATAAATGGAATCATCCAATGTAGACTTGCGTGACTGGCTTCTCTGACTTAGCAGAGTATTTTCAAGGTTCATCCATGTTATGGGATGTATCAGTACTTTATTCCTTTTCATTGCCAAATAATATCCTATTCTACATTTTCTCTCTCCATTTACTAGTTGATGGACATTAGAATTGTTGCTACTTTTTGGCTAAAAATTTAAAAAATTTTAAAAATCCATTCTTACCTTCTTTTATTCCTTAGTCCTATGTTTCAACATCCTACCACTTCACACTGTGCAACAGAGTCCTCATCTGTTTTCTTCATCTCCCATAACTCTGGATTATTGTCTCCTGGGCATAACCCCATTCTTTGTCCTGCCTTCAACCTTATCACAACCAAGAGATAATTTTATATAGCTTCTTATCTGCAAAAAATGTATCCCAATATACATAACTTAATTAGGGCTCAGTATTTAGAAAAGTTTTAAAATTCAGGTCCAGGGCCTATTGAATTGGTTGGGGGACACCTTGCTGGTTGTCACCTACTAATGTTGCATATTCAAATTTGAGACACACATTTTGTGAGAGTGAGTGGAATTCATACACAACGTAACCAGGACCCCAAGAAGGTATCAAGTGGAAGTAGAAAAATAAGGAGGTGTGTGAGATAGAAAATTAAATTCTAAATGAGGACGTGAAGATTCTTGTGAAGAGTATTCCATTGTGTTTGTATATGGGTTTATACACACACACACACACACACACACACACACGCACCGCATTTTCTTTATCCATTTGTCCATCGATGGTCATTTAGGTTACATTTATATCTTGGCTATTGTAAATAACATTGCAATGAACATGGGAAGAAATAATATAATACTGTATCAAACATTGTGTTAAATCACCTACATTTAATATAAAGAAACCAAGATAACTAATATCTACCTCTGGTTTTTCCGATCATAGATGTAAACCCTGCCCTGAAAGCTGGCAATGAAGCAAAAGCCCAGTAATAGAATTCAGGAATTGATAACATGGCAAGAAAGCAAGGAAAACTGCAACTCTAAAATCTCTACCCTGCTCGATATAGAGAATAAGGAAGAACTAGTATGCAGGTTTCACTTTTTTTGAAGGAAATTACAGAGTTGAGATGAGGGAGAGAAGAAAGTAACAAGCATTTATTGAGTACCTGATAATAAATACTATACACTCAAGTGAGTATAAATGGCAACATTTAATCCTTCCTTTGTCTATAAACAACAGCCCTACAAGTTTGGAGACATTGTTCCTGATTTTAGATATAGAATCTAGACTTGAGAGGATAAGAAACTTGATTTAGGTCACAAAGCCTGGTTTTGTGTATTGAATAGGATAACAAACAAAAAGAGAGAAAACATATACTTCCTCATTTAAAGCCTCTTTTTCTCTTTCATTATTGAATTTCAAATTCTAACACATCATTTTGGAGATGAGAACCTAAGGTGATGATAGTACTACAGGAAGAAAAGAAAATAGAAGACATAGAAATGAATAACTGGGAAAAGACATTGTATTATGAACTTCTAATTGATTGTTATAAGATGGGTACATTTATACTGTATAAAGTTAAGGTTTATACATCATCTCACTTGCCTTCTGCCTAACAACTCTGACAATCAAAGGAAACACTTTGGAAAGTTCTAGGAGAGCATGTTTTATAGGGAAATCAAATATTCAGTCTGGGTAAATGAAAAGTACCCTGGAAGAATAGATAGTTGAAGAAAAGACTGATTCTGGAAAGAAAAGAGTAAACAATGGGACTTTGTTTATACTGGATTTAATAGAGGCTGCAGACAGGGGAAAGGGCAGGATAAGAAAACAAATTTTTTTTAACTCATGCTTTTCTTTCCAATGCCTATTCAGAGCACAGAGGCCATGGTTGTGTCATACGATATTGTCCATTCTTGACACGTGTCATCACAGTCAAACCAGCTCCAAGAGTAACCTGATGGACAACTTCACTTATGTTCTGCTTTTGTCTTCTACAGGACTTCGTCACCTAACTGTCACCTACTTCCTGTCTAGGTTGTCACATGGCACATGCAGCCACGTGCCATGCAGCATGGCACATGCAGCCACATGTCCTGTCTAGGGTTGTCACATGGCACATGCAGCCACGTGTGGGGGAAGATGAAACAATTCCCTAATGTGTGTCAAATTCTTAGGAAAGTGTGGGTCTAAGAAGATGGCACAATCTCTCCTGATGTGTGAGTGTCAAGTTCTTAGAAAAATGTGCTGAGCTAATCTGTCTCTCTTTTTTCTTTTTGGTAGATTTTTGTCTTGGCATTTAGTTAGCAATGAGGGGGAGGGAGGAAGGGAGAAAGAAAAAAAGGGAAGAGAGGAGGAAAGGAGAAAAATAAAAAGAGAAGGAAAGAAAAGAGGAAAAGGAAAGAAAGAAAGAAAGAAGAAAGAAAGAGAGAGAGAGGAAAGAAAGAAAGAGATTAAAAGAAAGAAGAAAGAGAGAAGAAAGAGAGAAAGAAAGAAAGATGAAAGAAAGAAAGAAAGAAAGGAAGAAAGAGAAAGAACGAGCAAGTCCTTTGACCATCGCCTAAGAGCACATTTGGGAATAGCATTGATCGGGTGTCAGGCAGATGTGGGTGGGGGAGGGGATGGGTGTATACATACATAATGAGTGTGATGCACACTGTCTAGGGGATGGACATGTTTGAAGCTCTGACTCAGGGGTGGGGGGGCAATATACATAACCTAAACTTTTGTACCCCCACAATATGCTGAAATAAGAATAAAAAAAAGATAAAAAGAAAAAAGATCACTTTATTATGACTAATTGCCAACTTATTAAATATAAACTATATGCCTGGAAAAAAAATGAAATATTTTAAAGGAATACAATCTTCTTGGAAACCTGCATCCTCATGAGAAAGACACTTCTTCAGATGACAAAACAGTTAGGTGTATGTATGTGTATATATATATAATTGAGGGAGATTAAGGTACACAAGTACTATTTTCAAGAATGTGTGTGTGTCTGTGATTAGCCTCTGAAGAAGCTATGATGTATATATATTCACTTAGAATTAAAAGTTCTACCTTCTAACAGGTAGAACTTCTAGACTGGGTGAAAATATTCATTAAATTGCTTTATCAAAGTAGTAGAGATTTATACTATTGATGCTTTGAAGCATACATTTTATAAACATCTATTCTACATCTTTGAAGTATTTATCCACATGACAAATAATATAAAATGTCAGGGTTTATATTAATTGGGAAATCTGATTTTATTCACACAGCAAAATAATTCTGTCTAAAATGTCCAGTGATAATCGTAGTTACTGTATAATACTGTGAACTCTTGGCCAGGCATGGTGGCTCACGCCTGTAATCCTACTACTCTGGGAGGCTGAGGCAGGAGGATTGCTTGAACTCAGGAGTTGGAGACCAGCATGAGCAAGAATGAGACCTGGTCTTTACAAAAAAAAATAGAAAAATTAGCCAGGTATGGTGATACATGCCTGTAGCTCCAGCCATTCGGAAGGCTGAGTCAGGAAGATAGCTTGAGCCCAGGAGTTTGAGGTTGCAGTGAGCTAGGCTGACGCCACTGCACTCTTCCAAGGGCGACAGAGTGAGACTCTGTCTCAAAAAAAAAAAAAAAAAAAAAAAAAAGGTCCACTCTTAGGCTTCTGGAGAGAACTGCCAAGGAGGGACTGAGGTGGCCCCACCCAGCCAGAAAGTCTGCTTGTGGAGGCAGGGCCAGGGCCGTCTGAGATCCACAATCTGGCTGTTGGGTGCCGGTTTTGCTCTTCAAAAAAAAGATGTGACTCTTGCTCAAGATCACAAAAATCACAGAGCTAGTAAGTTGTCAGGCTGTGACTTAGGCAGTTGGTTCCTAGGCTGTGTTCTTAAGCATTGCAGTTTGCTGCCATGGCATGAATTTCCTGTTTAACACTCTGAGTAAGTAGAGGTTACCTTGAATAGATTATCTATTATGCAAATAATTGGAATACAATAAGATTATTTTGACCAAGATTATAATTACTGGCATGACAGTAGTTTATATCTTTTATGAACTCTTTTAAGATGGAGTTTATAAGTTCTGGTCTATTATTAAGTGAGATCCATGCAATTTCAAACACTGGGAAAGTACAAATTGTGCAAATTACTAGAAACATTTTTAAAAATGAGGTTGGGATTCCTGTTAGGATTCCTATAACCAGCACACCCTTACATTCCCTGGGAGACATTTTTGTGGTAATTTTCATTCCTTTCATGATTAAACATATAGTTTCTTGGCTACTCTTATCTGTAATTTTCTCTTAAGGGCTGCTTCCTCTTCTAGCACAAAGAGCCAGAAAAAGAGCCATATTTACTCTTCACCTGCCACCAAGATTCCCAAAGTTAAGGTACTTAAGGTCTACAATATGCTACATTTCTGTCACCTGAATTAGAAACTCTATTGTCATCAGAAATATAGGAAAGAAATCTAGATACATATTAATTCTGTAACATAGTCATATAAACATACCCTGGCAAAATGTACAACTTTCCTTTGCTCCTACTATGATAAATTCAAATGTCAAATATATCATGAATGAGGGCCTAGAGGTGAGGAATCAACCTTTTTATAGAGTCATAAAAGAATTCATTTTATTTCTCACTGGCAACCAGAATATAAATACTTAGAAACCAATAGTCCAAATTAACAAAATGAATATATCACATTTTCTTTACTTTTTATTCATTTGGGAATGGACACTTAGACTGCTTCCATGTGTTGGCTCTTGTGTATAATGCTGCAATGAGCATAGGGGTTCAGGTATCTCTTCCAAATTGTGATGTCAATTCCATCAGATATATTCAATTCCATGGGATTGCTGGCTCACATGGCGCACACAATGAAATATTATTTAGCCTTAAAAAAGAAAGAAGTCCTGTCATATGTGACAATATGGATGAACCCGGAGGACATTATGCTAAGTGAAATAAATCAGATACAGAAGCATAAATACTACATGATACCACCTGTATGAGGAATCTAAAAGAGTCAAACTCATAGAAACAGAGAGTTGAATGGTGGTTGCCAGGGGCTGGGGGAAGAGGGAAATGGGAGGTATTGGTAAAAGGGTACAAAGTTTCAGATATAAATATGAATAAGTCCTAGAGATCTACTGTACATCATGGTGCCCATAGATAGCAATACTGTATTGCATATTTAAAATTTACTATGAAGGCATTAATAAATCTTATGTTAAGTGTTCTTGTCACACAAAAATAATAATAATAAAGAGGGCAGGAGGAAACTTTTTAGACATAATGGCTATGTTGTTTATGGCATCGGTTATGGTGATTATTTCACATGTGTATACTTATCTCCAAACCCATCAAGCTGTATACATTAAATATGTACAGCTTTTTTATATCAATTATACTTCAATAAGGTAGTTAAAAAAAATACCTAAGTATGAGGCAAGCAAGTAAGAAGAGCATGCCTGGTGGCCTCAAATCAGCCCGGCCCAGACCAGACCAACAACCAGGGTATATGGAAGGAGAGAGAAGCACACAAGGCCAAAAAGTGTTGAGGACAGATTTAACTGGGAAGGGTAAAATAGGGCCATAGAACAGCTATGCCCCTAGGTCCTGGGGAATAATTTTAAGTCTCATTAATAAGAACATTATCAGACAATGAAGTGGAGAATGTTCTATGGAGGAAGTTCATTTGCCTGATGGTTTAAACACAGTCATTTTTTAAGCTCTTTCACAAGTCTCTTACTTCCTGGAGAATTTGGAAGAAGCATATTAATACAAATCTTCAATCTTCACTAGGGCAGCTGTCTTCTCACAAATCCAAGAAATTTCAGCACTACAGCGAGAAATATAAATATTTCCTTTTTGAAAATAAGCACATCCTCGGGATCCATTGATCTGGGCAAGTTCTTTGGTACTAAATCTGAAAATCAATTGATTTAAAATTAAGTCTAAACTTTGCACTTGAAATTTGATCACCATTTAGTATTCTCAGTTGCCCTTGCAGCCAATGTCATGTATCTGAATATTGAGAGACTTCTGCCTCCACAAAGCCTCAAAATCCCTAAAGCTGGCACTGCGGAATTATTTAAGTTAATCATGATCCCAACCAAGTAGAATTCTTTAAGAAGACTATTTAAGTTCGGGGCTAAGAATGTGTACTTCCTCTATTAACATGGAGTGTATTGATAAAATCTACCCATCCCAGATTATATTATTATAGAAGTACTAGAATTCTTTACTTTGAAACTTTATGAAGAAAGACAGAAAAATAAAATCACACTCTATACAAAAGTTATTACACTTTACTATGAACAATATAATTTTGCATGTATTTATATATATATATGGGGGGGTAAAGAGAGAACAAGACAGAGGTTAAGAGAGGAAATGAATGACTGTACACTGTGGTTCCGGTAATAGGCACCAATTTCTCCACCAAGAAATAGTCTCCTTAAGTAATGTCATTAGAAAATTATGCTTGTCAGGTCTGAATCTTTTGTGTGCCCTACATTGCTTTTTTTCCCAAATGATCTGCTTTACACTGCCATATTTTGTTCTTGCCTCATGACTAGGTTTACTAAACTTTGGTTTTAGCACATGCACTTGCTCATAGTGGCCTAAGGAAATGGCTATGTAACCCTGAACCTCAATCTTACCAACCTGAGTATGATGCCCTGGTTGATCTGACAGGGGCATGTCTCAGAGGGCCAATGTCTGTAGGCTGTGAACCCTGCTTTAGGGGCCGCTTCCTCCACTTCAATTAAGAGTGGGTGGAGCAGGCCAAGGACAATTAGCGTCCCTTTAAGAGAAGGGATACATCTTCTTAGGTTCCAAAATGCAGACTGAGCTCATTTACATGATGTCATGGTATTGCTCCTGTAAACCCTGTCTAGTAGCAACACCTCAGATTAATTTTAATCATTTCATGACCATGTTGCTCCAGTTATGAGGAAGTAACTGTCATTTTTGTTTGTTTGTATATTACTCTGCATGTGCTTTTTGCCATTATTATTTGTGTGAAACCAGACCAGTTAATTTACTATGATTAATGGCGACTATAGAGTGGGAGATTAGTGTTTAATTAGAAATAGCCATGACAAAACTTTGAGTAATGGATGAACATAAAGTATATCCAGGGAGAAAAAGAATAGACCTATTATTGTTTGTTATTCAAGGAATTTGGTGAGTCACAGCTAAAGCACAGTATCTTTGACAGAAGGTGAGTGATCATAATTCAGTTTAAGAAAACTTTGACAACATGCTTTAAAGATTAGAACAGGAGTGGGGGGGTTCGATTAATGATTTGTTGGAGGAGGGAGGTAAATTAAAAATAATCATTATACCCAGAAATATCAGTGATCTTAAATTTTACTAATATAAAAGGTATTATATTTAAAATATGAATACAATTGTCATTTAAATATAGTTACAATGGAGCTATTTCTCAAAATTTGGGGTTTTATAGTCTCTAAAAGAATTTTGCAAAACTATGGGCTCCCTTATCCATTTTTAAGTTGATGTCTACTTTTTCAAAACTTTAAATAGTTATAAAAAAATGTAATTTTCCAAATGTTATATATTTTATATGTACTTTAAATATTTTCATCAAAACCTTAAAGTGGCATATTTAGTCCATTTTAACTCATAAAAGACATGTGACATATATTTTAATTGGCAAGTCTTCAATATGAAATTAATGGTTAAACTAATCAGTCAATTCAGACTTACTGTCTGTTAGAAAATGGCTGATAATTTTTCTATATAAATGAATGTATGTTCTTATGACAACCACTACCCTTCTGGATTGTAAGTGATTGGAAAACCAGGATAGCTGAGCGACTGAGCACATGGTCCCTACAATGTCATTCATGACCTGAGTGACTTTGGGCAAGTTGTTTAATCTCTCAGTGATAATATTTTTACCCATAAAATGGGGATATAACAGTGCTTTCCTCAAGGTTTAATATTTATTAAGTACTTGAACATACTCAGTATTACGTGAATCTGTTAAATAAAGAAATAAATTTAAACTAAAAGATATGATTCAGTTCCTTGCCATAAATTTCTCACACAGATGAAATCAGGTACCCATCTTTTCAATATTTGCTCCTGGAGCTCCTTTTGCTTTGTACGTTCTACTCTTCCTTTTGTATTCATATTTATAATTATTGAAATAATTATTAATTTTCTTGGGATCTCACGGAAAGTTCCCCTGCCCCAATACTTATAGACTTACAAGGATGGAGAGGGAATAGAGCCATCCTCCCATAGCCAGCTTCTGCCAGAAGGGTCCCATGATAATCCCAACCAAAAGAAAGAAAACAAGGGTAATGGCTGTGACTTAAGAAAATCCTGAGAGAGAAAACAGAGAAAAAACATTATGTGAGAGCCACACTGCAGTTTGAAGAGGTAAGATAGATGAGAACCTTCATTAAGTTCATTTATTAATTCTCATTCAAAATGCACTGAATTCCCATAATGTGAATCAGAAATTTCATTTATTTACCTTTCATTGTATGGATAATTTCTATAACTAGGGAAGGAGACTCAATCCTACCTTTTCTTCCAAGCTGTCTATCTTCACCAAGGTGGAGTTTTTGTCTCTGCAGTTCTTTCTACTGTTAGTCCAGGATTTCTCTTCATTTATTGTAAAATAGTAGCAACTGTTTTGGTACCATTGCCATGTCTTAGGACAAGGATTACACCTGTGGTCTAAAAAAAAAAAAATTACATCCAATAGTACAAGCTCAACAACTCTGGAGCGACTGGAGAAGGCTTTGGAAACTAGATCATTTAATTGAACAATAGGGTCTGAGAGCCAGTACTCTGAAAACATACTGCTTTCAGAGCTTCTGAAAATAAAGTCACTCCTGGTCATAGGATGGGGCAATGGAGATTCTCTTTTCAGTGCTCAGTCTTCTGGCTTCAGAATTACCAGCTATGCTTTTAACTTTTCATAACTACAGGATCACCTACAAACAGTTAATAAAATGAGTGGCTGAAGTATCCAGATTGGAATCATTCAAGATACTTCCCACATTTGCTTGTGTTTTCAAAAATATTAAATTAATGTATATATTTCCTTGTGATATCATTAAGGGTCATTGAATGACATACTTGGAGGTGGTTGGGGTACATGATCAACTTAAACCAGGGCAACAGATCCCATTTGACCGGTCAGCGGGTCTGCGTCTGATTACCTGAAGTGTGACTGATTAGCTCTTGGCAGAGTTTGATGGCCATTTGTCCCTGCCTCTTCAATAGATTGGAGATCTGTGATTTGAGAAATTTCTCCTCCACAGGAAAGTTATTGTCGTTGCCCAGTTGCTGGGATAAATTGTCCTGCTGCTGGTGGATGATTTTCTGAAGTTGACTCAATTTCTCTGAATCTGAGTTAATTTCATTGGACATCTGTAAAACTCCAATACATAACAGGAGATAAGTTCACATATTCTTCCATTCTCATTATAACAATAGATAATTCTCTTGACATAGAAATATTTCTTAAATTGCTCAATAAATATTAATAGCTCTTAATGTTTGAGACATCATGGAAGAAACATGCCAGATGCTTTTCTATTCCAAAGTGTTTATAGCTCATCTTTATAATTTTATTTATATTTTAATTATTGTCCTATATTAAAATAATAAATTAACAATTATATAACTCTGATATTTCATCTACAGCAGTGCCAGTCACTTTGCCATTCATTTGGGCAGAATGATTTTATTTTTGTTTTATTCTATTTGGAGTTGGTTGGTGTAATTGTTTAGAAACAGAATTATTTGGGACAATGGGTATCTCAAAGTATGATCTAAAGACCACCTGCATCATAATTACTTGGGATACTTGTTTAAAAATTAAAAATAAATAAATAAAGCAGATCTTAGTGGCACACCAGACCATTTCTTGTTCTGCATCCATAAAATCTGTATTTTTAATAAGCACTTCAGGTAATTCATCAGCACAATCAATTTGAGGACCATTGCACTAAAAGCACTGCATTTTAGATAAAAAAGTTCACCCTTCTATAGTTAACCAATGAACACATATTATTGTATCTTTGTTTATTTTTAAATATACATCATTGTAGAAGATCAGCTGCTAATCCTCATAATGATTGCCTGCTGAATAACTGTTACTGCAGCTATTAATAGAACATTATATTTCTTTTAAAAGAAAAGGCAAGCTACATCATTCAATTCTTTTTATATGTCCAAAGAGGTATGTCCACATCCTAATTATCCATTAGATCTTACATAGATAAAAAGAAATAAATATAGTAAAGGAGATGTATCATTCAACAAATTAACTTTCTTGACTGCGAGTCCCCTGAAAGTGAATACCGTGCCAGTTCACTACTCTGTATATCATATACTTAACAACATTCTATAAATTGTGTATTCTCAGGATGTTTTTCCACTTACTGTTAGTCCAGAACTCCCTACCTGCCCATCCCCAAATGCCCAGTGGTGGGTCAGAATCAACATGCTGAGGAGTGGCGCTTCCATTGTTATGTGGACATGGTCCAGTGCTCCATCTACTTGGTAAGGTGTATCAGGCCACTCCTCCTTGTCTGTATGTCTATCTCACTCATAGAAATCAGGCTATTGCTGCTACTTAGAAGTTTTCTCTACACTAGAAAGGTCTTGAGTGAGCAGATTAAGCTAGACTTGTGCTAAGCCTTAGAGGTAAATGAAATGGCGTGCGCTTCCTTGAATTCATCTCCCTGGACTATTCCTCACCATTGCAATGATAAGTGGATGTGTGTTTAGGCTCCTTATTCTAACCAGTAACTAGAAAAATAAGAGTCTTCTTCCCAGTCCAGTTTAGCTTATCAAGATAAAACAATAAACTTAGGGCAAAATCCTCATAATATTAAAGTATGTCTCCAGCTGGTCTATCTTAAAGACAGGAAGAATGGGAGATATGTGGTAGCAGAATATTAGTGGATTCAGGATGCTAGCATCTGTCTATAACCTAACAGGAATTTACACAGTTTACAAATGTGTTTCCCAGTCACCTTTTTTGGTGTGATGCAAATATACTTACACATAATCCCCAAGGTCACCAGCCCAATCAGCAGCATCAGGCAAAGAGTCAGCAGGCTCAGGGCGGCGCGGCGCCAGGTGGGAGACGGAGCTGGGTGCCCTGAAGAAAGGCAGTGGAGGGAATGGCGAAGATAACTGCTCTGTGCTTGTTACACTTTGGGTTATTTCTCCCATTTAGGAAGCGTCCAGATATTAAAATTTCTCTATTGCTTCTTCAATACCCCTATTTAGAAAATATCTAATATGAGGTGCAGTGTGGGCCCCACCATCAGTTCTGCATTTCTCCACCAGTCTTTCCTTTAAAAATAAGTTTCTCCTAAGTTTTACATTTTTGTTTTACATCATCACCCACCATTCTTCCTCATTTATTGACTTCATGAATAAGACATTGTGAACACTGTCTCTCTGGACGATGCTGACAATAGGAGAGACCCCGGGTTTTTGAGATTACAATCTCCATAAGGCAGTTGTTCAACCTGCCTTATAAAAGTGGGTTCTACTTTTAAAGGTAACTTTTTTTTTTTTTTTTTTTTTGAGACAGAGTCTCTCTTTGTTGCCCGGACTAGAGTGAGTGCTGTGGCATCAGTCTACCTCACAGCAACCTCAAACTCCTGGGCTTAAGTGATCCTACTGCCTCAGCCTCCCTAGTAGCTGGGACTACAGGCATGCGCCACCATGCCCGGCTAATTTTTTCTATGTATATGTTTTAGTTGGCCATATAATTTCCTTCTATTTTTAGTAGAGACGGGGTCTCATTCTTGCTCAGGCTGGTCTCGAACTCCTGAGCTCAAACGATCTGCCCGCCTCGACCTCCCAGAGTGCTAGGATTACAGGTGTGAGCCACCGCACCCGGCCTTAAAGGTAACTTTTATCTATTAAAAATAACTTTCATTTATTATCTTTGCTTTTTGTAGCGTAATAAATAAAGAATGAATACTGAATAAAAGAGTGAATTTATTCTACAGTCTAACCTACAAACAGCAAAAAAGACCAGAAAGCCAGTGGATAACTCTTCAGACTTTAGCATCCTATATTTTTCGAATACAAATGGTTCTCAGATTTTTTTTCCACCTGCCTATTTTTTGATTTAGGTCTGAATAGCATATCTAGCCCAATGTTTTAGACAGGTTAATAAAATCTCCAGGTTTACTATCGCAGATGCCATATCCACATGTTTCTCCCCCTCAGAGATTAGCATTAGAATTTTAAAACAAAGCAAAACAAGCCAAAAACGTGCTATCACCTTTATCAGACACATGCAAAGTCTATTCCCATCAGCTTTTTGTATATCCTTCCTCTAAATGACACATACACACACACACACACACACACACAATCTAAAAACAAATCTAGATAGCAGGGGAAACAGTTCTTATGATTCAGCTGTGTCCTTGGGGAATGGACAGGTACTAAATGCTTTGAGGTGCTGGCTTTGATGCCAAGGCTAAAGAGAAGTATGCCGTGGAGTCTCCAGATTGGGGGCAAACAGTTGTGGAATGTATTAGCAGAGTGAGTGTTCCCGATGCTGAGAAGAAAATACATGGCTTATGATTCAGATGATT
>CM052440.1:77691695-77709590 GCA_028533085.1 Varecia variegata | reverse complement strand
ACCTGGACAAATTTCTAACTGACCTCAGCACAAATGCTTTTTTCTCTTACATGTACTATCATCTGTGTGAGGCAGGATTCGTGTATTCTTCTATGAAAAGTGCTGGCCCCACACATCCCTGTACACATATGTAATAATACCTCTAAAGCTCAAGGTTTTCTTATGTGCCTTTCACAGGAGTTTGCCATGCCTCAGAGCTACTCTGAGTTTTTCTACTCTTATTGGACAGGGCTTTCCCGCAACGGCAGTGGCAAGGCCTGGCTGTGGATGGATGGATCCCCTTACTCCCTTGAACTGTAAGCCTTCAGAACATTTTATAGAAAAGTCATTTATTAAAGAGATTTTGTTTCAGTCATAGGGTTCAACAATTTGGTTCAACAAGCATTAATCAGACATCTACTTTGTACTGGATACTGTGTTTGCAGGAGGGTGTCCAAAGATGTTTGAACCATAATACTCACTCTTGAACTTCTCATAACCAGTGAGGGAGATGGATACATAGCATTAGTAAAATATCAGGGATGGGTTTCTTGCTGCTTTTAGAAGTGTGTGTCTGAGATTCACTGTGAATGGGGTGGCAGGGAGGGAGAGAGAGAGAGAGAGAGAGAGAGAGACCTTTTATGGATGAGCAAAATGAAGCCCGGGAGCTCAGGTTATAATGGTGTTTGCCTAAGGTCACACAACTTGTCAATACCCAGCGATAGGATAAGACCTCAGATTTTATGGCTTTCTATGAGTGAAATAGAGAGTACATCTTTAAAAATACAGTCTCTGAGAATAGATTTGCTAACAATATAAACAGCAATATTATAAAACACTAGTTTTATTTATGATGTGAGCATTTAGATAGGAATATGCAAGGGCATCCTTTGAAATAAGAAAATGTAATTTCTGTATGTTACATTTAAAGCCATGTTTGAACAGACTCCTTTCTTCCATATATGCCATATAACATTTATTCTCCCAGAAGACAGGGCATATTCACAGGACATATTCAATGTAATCATTTATATTTTAATAAATATATGTTAGTTAAATAAACTGTAAAGGTAGACAACTTTTTAAATGGTAGAAAAATCATGTAAGTTTGGATTAGAACCTGCTGTTTCTAAGAATGAATATGGAAATTGAGGGGCTCCAAAGAAAGAGTTTGGTGACCCCATGTTCCCAGTAAACTCACCCTGGGCATCTATTCTATAATTTTATCACCCTAAGGAAGTTGCTTGGTGTTGCTTTGGTGATGGATGCACTGAAGGCCCTGACTTAACCACAATGCAGTATATCAATGTAGCAAAATTATACTCCATGAACAGGTACAATACAAATGGGAAAAAAATATCACCCTAGGAAGACTCCTGTGTACTTTCTGGGTACTTAATATTTCATTTTAGAAATAAATGTTGATTAAATTAACTTTTCCCCCCTTTTTAAAGGTTTGATATTATAATAGATGTCACCACTCCAAGAAGCAGAGACTGTGTGACTATCCTCAATGGAAAGGCTTTCTCAAAGGACTGCAGAGAGTTGAGGCGGTGTGCATGTGAGAGGAGGGCAGCACTTGTGAAGCCTGAGAGGCTCCATTAGCTTCCCCGAGCCTTCAGATGGAGGCGATCCACTCTCCAGCTGCACCTTCCAACAGAGGAGTCGAGCCAGGCAAGACCAATGCTGGGGATACTTGAGACCTTGGAAAAGAATTGTCATCAAAGAGAGTCTCTCTGCTAGTACAAGAAGGGCTCCCATGTGTCCTGTTCAGGATCACCAGCATTTCTGACTTTGGGTTACCAGTCACAAGAAGTCCTATTTATATACCACCAGCTGGTTCCAGATCATTATAGTATTGTAATCTACCTTTTTGACTTATAGTTAACTTTCTAGTTTTCTTTCTTCTCATCATCTAATATCATGTCCCTGTTTCTACATCTTCCTTACACTTGGAGAAGTGAGAAACTTTTTGAAGTAGGAGAAATAAATGGAAGTAACATCCTTTGTCCCCACAGTCAAGAAATCCATGAGAAATTTTCAGTTATTCCCCAGATTGTGCCACCAAATACACAAGGAGTTCTTTTTGTTTCAGTTCATACTTTTCCCTTCCCAATCTCTCAATAAAAACGCCATCTGCTATGTCCATGGCCTGCTTCCCAACTGGGATATCTCTTGTTCTGAGAATCTCAGAGTGTTATAAACATGCCTCCCTATGTCCATTAAGACTCCAATAATTGTCTCCTTTCCATAGGAATTTCTCCCAGGAAAGAAATATTTTAACTCAGTTCTGTATCAGAGTTATTGTCCCCAATACTTCTTTCAGAGAGACTGAAGAACAGAACAATTCAGTTTCTTAATGTGCACCTGTGATAGTTTGCTTTTAGTTCCTGTTCTCTTCCATTTGATCCATATTTATATCTTTCAGGTACTGAGGATTTAATAATAATAAATGTAAATACTGTGAAGTATATGATTTTAGAATGGATTTGTGACTCGGGGAAAAATTCAGCATGGGAATGCTTTTCAAATCATGATAGCAATCATTGTTTTGATTGTGTCTTACTGAGAGTATTGTAAGAGTACTCATTATGTGATTATTTGGGAACAGTAAGAAGTCTTCGAAATACATGTTATCTTCAAGAGGATGGTTTTAACACTTCCCTAAAATGAAATCTTTCAGGGCAAGTTTATGGCATCGACACATGGTTGATGAGTAAACTGAGCGGCAGTAGGGCACATGATTTTCAATGGGTGATGGGAAATGAAGGCGAGACAGTGCCATCTGCATAGCTGGCGCCTTGGCTAGGCACTTCTTTCTCAAGATGACCATATGCACAAACATAACAGAAATCATTGCACATAGCACCATTGCAACCACTGACTTTATGGGTTTACAGATAAATCAGTTTTAGGGGTTGAACACTAGAAAGGATAATATATTATAAATCTTTATTGTTCAACAGTGGATACTGGGGTGCTTCAGTTAATTTTCAGTAAACATATCTCACAGTAAAATGACAAAGTTAGCAATGATGATAAAAAGAATACTTGTGTTTATTTTCATAAGACTTCATTTTGTAAGATTGTCACTTAGCAAAGCTTACTTGCAGATTCTTCCTTGAGAATTTTCCTTCTAATTTTCTGTTGATTAACTAAAAAAGTTCAGTATTAAACAAATTCTGTTGATTTTTTGTGTCGTGCAAAAAGAACTGCATTTGTTGGCAGACAATGAGGGTTTCGGACCTCTTACTCATTTACGTATTGGGCAAATCACTTTACTTGGTGGAGCTTACTTCATTAAGTGTGAAGGGGAAATATTTATAATTTCCTCATAATGTTACTGTTAGTTGAAATTAGGTAAATGTGAAATTAGTTTCATAATATAAATTGCAATATAAAATGTAAGGGAAATCAAGAAAATATAAAGTGAGGATATAGTGATTCGTTTTTAAACGTACGGGAACACAAACAAGCATAAATAACCTTCTTCAGAGATCAGTGTTTATGAACAAATTGTAGAGGGGTGTACCTACATTGAGGAGCTAAGGATATTATTGCCAAATATTTTCTATGATGAATGCAGATTTCAATGCAAGTGGTTAATATAATAGCTACATAACAAGAAATGAGTACTAAGTCTGTAGTTAAGCAATTGTTATTTAAGCCTTGCTGCTGCAGAAAGAAAATATGGTTAACATCAGAAAATCAAGTGTTTTTGTGGACTAAGTTGTAAGTAAGAATGTGGCACTCATTTAAGTTTTGACTCCCAGCATCCTATGTAACTATAGTCTAGCTCAGGGAGGGATGACAAGTGTCTCTTTAAGTGCCATTGCTTTGAAGAGTCTGTCTACCTGGAGAATGAATGTTGAATAGTATCCTCACTCCAAATCTGGGAGCTAAAGAAAAATGCCACTTTAGATAGTGAGGAGGAAAAAAATAGCATTTATTTACGTACTTTATTTTCTTGAGCTTATTTCTTTTCATCTTTGCCTTCAATACCCTTGTCCGTATAACAAAACTCACAATATTGTTACAATATGAACAAGCATTTCAAAACAACAGAAAAAGAGTATGGTGTAACATTCTCTCCATGAACTTTTTATTTTTAACTTTCATTTTTCATTTTTCTCTCATTTTAGGAAGTAATTACAAAATGAATTTTAAAATCTGATTTGCTGAGAACAACATTCAGTTTAGAATCAGAGATAAGCATCACATAATTGGTTTTTTACATGAGAATATTTTTCCCTTCTAGGCTCTTGTTTGTGTAGGTAATTGTGAAGAAATTGCAGGAAAAGTCAAATGAGGAACGCAGCCTTCCTGGTAGAGCTGAATTCCCCAGGGTACACAGTGAGCTATTTCTTTTCCTGAGGATATTGAACAAGCTCTCAGGATTTATCAACAGGAAACAGGTCATGATCCCTGTAGCAACAGGAAGTGTGAGAAGGGTAATGGGGAGGTTTTATTTTGGGGATGCAAGTAGATTATAAACTAAGTAGAAGAGTCTAGTGGGTTGTCTCAAGGCTGGCCTTAATATTTGTAAGTCACATCCTCTGTAGAGGGATTCTTGTAGTTTTTGAAGAATATAAACAGCAACATAATCTGATTTAAAGTGTGCGTGACTTTTGTACAAGGTTCATTGTGTGAATGGATTTTTAGACTAATAATATCTATTATTATTCTATCAATATTATTATTCTAATGTTCTTTCTATACATTTAATGTACTTTAACCTTACCATGTAACAAAGCCTCTTGACATTTGTAGGACAGTTTATTTTTTTTTTCCTTTTCTTTTCCCTTTTTGAAAGCTAACTTGGAACTCAATGAGATGGATCAAAGATAACCAAGTCATTGGTGGGACTAGGATATAAAACTGGTACCCCAGTGCAAACTGCCTTTAAAAAGCCTGGGTATCCTGGGCCAAAAACAACATGCAGGGAAAATCTTCCACCCACAGCATTTCTGTGGAAAGCGGTATTGGTGCTGAGGAAATTGGTAGGAGCGTACGTCAGCTGCACTGCAGATAAAATTCTAACTTGTAAATACTGCATCATATATTGGTGGGATGACATCAGCTGAAGGATGTTTGCCTTTTGCTTCATTGTACTTTTTTAAAGAAGAATTATAAATGCTTCCTATCCTTTCTCCAAACATAGCTCCATGACAATACTTTGAAGAATCTTGAAGACAAACAGTCTTTACTACTGAAAACTGCTATTGTTTCTCCTTTATTCCTGGGTATTATATTCAGCTGCCAGCTGAGCTGTCAGCTGTGAAAACCAAACACAGGAGACAACTTGTACTGTGTTTTCTCTGCTACTCTCCTTTTACAGGTTCACTGCAAAAGAAAAAAAAACCTAGAGAAAATGTCTTTTATTGAAACTCCCATCATTTAAATTCCAGGTCAGGGGTAAATAAAGAAAAAAAACACGTGCTTCCCATCCTTACAGGACCTTACCCATTGTAGAAAGACCTTTAGGTAAAAGGACTTTTAGTTTCGTTTAAATAGTTTTCACTGCCTTAGTGAATTGGGTTTTATTTTTAATTTAATTATTTAAGTGATGCCTTTATTCTCAGGAAGAAAAGATGATAATCTAATGTTATGTCAGCTATGAAGTATTAAATAAAATTATACTGAACTTAGCAAATATTTATTGAGGATCCCCTATATGGTAAGGTGTTGTTCCTAGGATAATTAGTGGTATAAAAGTAATATAATAATAATAGTTAGGGAACCTTTTCTTCCTGTAGATCACAAGGTACTTTCATATTAACTGTCTCTTGGGAATAAGATAGTCCATGCTTCAAGGAGCTTACCAACCTAGGACAGAGATTGTCTATTGATTTACTTATGGATTTACTTGAAGAGGATTCACTAACTTTAAAACAGATGCTCTTTCCAGAGAGCTGATGACATTTTACATATAAACTTTATCTTTTCCATATCCCTGCAACATGAGCAGAAAAAGGGATCTTTTTTTTACCTGGAATTCACAAATAAGGTTGAAGCCTAGAGATGACTGGTGATGTACCTACCATATTGAGCACTGATAGACTGTTCAACTCTGTGCAAGACACATCTCAGTGCTTACATATATCTCTAATGTAATTCTCGAACAATATTTTGAAGTCCTATTATTTTACAGTGAGAAAACTGAGGCATTGAGAGATGCATTAAAAGTGCTGGAGTGTTAACCTTGAGAGTCCAGACCATGAGCCCTTTGATTTGAGTGGTGAGGATGGTCAGTAAAAGGGAGCTTGTGGTGGTCCTTTCCTGGAGGACACACTGATACTGGCATCTTAACTATTTCTTTCACCTGTGTGAAATTCTAGTAGTTTATCTCTATAGTAGAATCATGAAGTCCAAAAAAGGACATTGTCTGATAGTCTGCTGATGGAAGCTTACCCTCCTTCCAGTTTAGAAATCCACAGCTCTGTTCCCCAATTCTATCAGTCTGATAACATAATGTCTGAAAGCCTAGAAAATACATGGAAAAGACAATGGGCAGACGATGGGTTTAAAAGGCCCAATTTATTTATTTATTTAAAAAAATATCAATCAGCTAGAACCATACCACCTCCCCCAATGACTTATAGATTTCTGGGTGGAATTTACATTTACTCTGGACTTAAAAAAATAAAAATAGAAGTGATTTCCTTCGGTTTGTTCTCAACTCTTCAGGGTTTTTTTCTCGGTAGCTCTAAATCAATTTTATTCTTGGAATTTTGAACCATGTCAAATGAAATCAAGAAAGTATTGAAGAATATTACCAAGTGCAAATGCAAAAACAAATTTGAGTCCCAAGGAGCTAGTTTCATTGCCCACACATTGATTTACTTCTGTACTTGCTCTTAGGCTTTTTGTGACGAGTTTTCCAATGGTCTGTTCCAAATACTAGTAATAGATCACTTTGAGCACCATTTCTTTCAGGTAGAGGATCTTAAAGCATACTTCTCACAGATAAAATACTTCCAAAAGCTGCAGTTAGCTGAAAAAAGGGAATTATCTCTAAGGTATCCACAGAGCTGATTAGTTGATTGGAATCTCTCTGTTTGCAACCTGCAAAGGCAAGTCAGTGTTTCTGAGGTTAGATTTGGGGATTATAGTGATGCCCTGTGGGTAACTAATGAGAAGTGTGTAGTTGTTTACTTTGCTTTATTTTGTATTAATATGACACCTTCCTATGGTGGTTTCATTCTCCTTCAGTAACAGCTATGTTCTCTCAATTAAAAAAAAATGTTAATGTGAACAAACAGGACATAAAAAAAAATTACTCCAAATTAGAATCTCTTTCCTGACTCTTAATTCCCAAAATACTAAGGCACCTGATTCTGTTCACCAGTCTTCCCAGTTCTATCTGAAAAGCTTAATTAAATGGAAATTGCTTAATAGTTATTCCAGGCTGGGCACAGTGGCTCACGCCTGTAATCTCAACACTTTGGGAGGCCAAGGTGGGAGGATCACTTGAGACTAGGAGTGGGAGACCAGCCTAGGCAACATAATGGGGTGCTCTAGTCTCTACAAAAAAAAAAAAAAAATTAGCCAGGCATGGCGTTATGGGCCTGTAGTCCCAGCTACTGTGGAGGCTGAGGCAGAGGATCACTTGAGACAGTAGTTCCAGGCTACAGTGAACTATGAGGCCACTACACTCCAGCCTGGGTGACAAAGGCTCTTTCTCTTTAAAGAAAAAAAAAAGAAGAAAAAAAGTTATTCCAATTTCTTTTCCTTAACACTCTCTAGACATTAAGTGATACAAAGGGAATGTGATCGATAATTACATTGTTCATTCGGAGACTCAAATTTTGGTGTAATTTTTCTAGTGGATAACAGCAGGGCTGAGAAGGAGAAAGATTTAGAAGCACTGAAGCTACTCTTAATTACGTTAGCTTTAATTCCAGTCGGCATTCTGTAAAATTATCAAACTGCTTATGCCTCCTGGAGGAAATCTAAGGTATAAAGTAAAATATACTTTTGAGTTCCCTCGTGTTTCTAATTTTTCTTGTGACACTCCCTCAGAGACTTACAGGTCAGGGGAAGGAGCAGAGCCATCTTGCCAAAGCCAAGGGCTGGTGGGTCCACCCTGAGACAGCCCCACCCAGTAATGATGGATTCTGTTGACCTTCCTCAAGCTGCCAGTGATAAAATCCTGTAAGAAAGAAGGCTTGAACTGTGAACTGAGAAAAACAAAGAACTACAGTGAAATAGAAAGTGTAACACTTTGCCTACCTAGAAATTAATGGAAACTTGAGAGTTGGAGAGAGAGTATTTATTAAAAAAAAGTGAGGATACATTTTTATAGACTTTTCTAATGCTATATAATCAGTGTGGTGGTAAGGACTATGGAAACAATAGGCAACTGGTATTAGTATTGTTTCAGCAGATTGAGAGTCTGGCAGATAGTATTTGTCAAAAAAAAGGTAAGTGTTATACTAAACCTTCGTTATCAGAAGTCAGAAGTAAAAATATCCTTGATACCATAGACCACACAATCTAGTATACTTCAACATGGGAAATAGTTTAGGAGAGTCCGGAAGCAACTTAATTGTAAACACATTTTGTTAAAAGAAACATTTCTAATTTTTGTCATCAAGTTTTCACAAAAACTAATTTTTTGAACCCATAGTTGTAATAATGTAGTCCTAGTCTTCTTGGTTTACTGCATATCTTTAACAAATTGTTTTCTCCTTATTCTTGTAGAAATGAACTCTGACTAATTACTGAATATAACAGGTATACATTTTTCATAGGATCAGAAATAAATGTGTAGTTATACATCCTATTTCATAGATATTTATGGGTAGAATGGTATCAGGGAAACATCTTGTTCACTTGTTAAGATGTTAGTAAACTCAGTTTAATGCCAATTAAATATTTCATTTGGCAAGTATTTATTTTTATAGACCTACCCATTTCATGGCATTACCCCAGTTTTTATACTTATCTTTTCTTAATAATTACAAGACTGGTAGGTTATATTTCCCTACAGCATTGAAAATAATACATTTAAAGTATATATGCAATTGTAATGCATGTATATCTTGGAGTGGATTAACATGCCAGAAAATGGTATTCCCCTTATTCCCAACCCTTTTTTATTTTTTTTATTTTTATTTATTTATTTTTTTTTTTTTTGAGACAGAGTCTCGCTCTGTTCCCCGGGCTAGAGTGAGTGCCGTGGCATCAGCCTAGCTCACAGCAACCTCAAACTCCTGGGCTTAAGCGATCCTACTGCCTCAGCCTCCCGAGTAGCTGGGACTACAGGCATGCGCCACCATGCCCGGCTAATTTTTTTTTTTTTCTATATATATATTTTTAGTTGGCCAGATAATTTCTTTCTAATTTTTTAGTAGAGACGGGGTCTCGCTCTTGCTCAGGCTGGTCTCGAACTCCTGACCTCGAGCGATCCACCCGCCTCGGCCTCCCAGAGTGCTAGGATTACAGGCGTGAGCCACTGCGCCCGGCCCCCAACCCTTTTTTATTAACCAAGGACATAGAACTAACATAGTCTCCTTGATTTCTAAATAACCATACTGTTTTTATGTTTCTCTTATGAAAGGGAAACAAACCATACTAATTCCTACTTTGTCTCTTTTAAACCCTTCTTTTAACAAATATACCACTGTTATAGAATATTAAGGAATTCTATCTGATGAGAATTTATGCTTTCTTTTAACAAGTAACATGGTATTTTCAGAATAACGTGAGACCATAAAACAGTGTTTACCATTTCTTCTTTGCTGCCTATTTGTAGAAGTGTGGAACCAGCCTTTGAACATTTCTCTTTACTGGTGTGCCAAGTTTGCCAATCTTCAAATACATGGTAACAACTTTCTCCATTCTGAATCCAGCTGTCTGGACAAGGGCTGCAATTACAGGCTTTGAATACAAACATTTTTCTTTGTTATCATTGTAAAGTATCAGTAGCGTATTTTCCCAAAATAACCCTTAGAGAAACTGAACACTTTAACAGAATGGTTCACATGATGTAGCACTTATCAATTTCAGCTTCTCTGAAGCAGAATACAGTAAGATTTATATAGTAATTTCTACCTGCAATGAGTCTTTAAGTTAGTTTAAAATAAAATTAATTTGGGGATAAAATTACCTGAATTTTTCCTATTCTATAAAGATTATCTGAATATTCTGGTTTTATCAATCTTTCCTTTCTTTGAATTCACAACATTTATAGTCTTCACTTGTTTGCTTATTGTTTTATGTCTGTTAATCTTACTGCCCCAATTTAGCTGGAAATGTCCTAGACTATTTGATGGGTTGAGTAATAAGTCTTAAGTTAATGTTTAAATTCTGAGAGTAAAACAAGAAAATATTTCATATATAATGGGAAAAACAAATAATGTACCTTAAGTAGTGATTTGAAAATGAGTAGGTGAGGAAAATCAAAGAAGAATGTAAATGAACAACATGATTATTTTAGAACTCTAATAAGTAAGCCTTAATTTTTAATCAATTTTATAGAACCTGCCTTAAGAAAGAATGTATTCACAAAAGAAGGATGATCAAATGTGTAAAAGGGGAATCAAAGAGCAAGAGTTTGACCAAGTGGCTCTGGCACAATTTTATAAAGAGAAGGACTGAAACTTCCAGAACTCTGGTTTCTTACCTTCTTTTTAGGGTAAGAAATAGTATTAGTTTCCATGGCCCAGATGTTGAGTTTTTTAGGGCTCTTCTATATCCCTTGTTTGGCATCCATGCTAATAAGCATCCTGAACATTATTAATTTTATACCATAAATAATGTTGACAATGATATTTGAGGTGTTGGAGAACACAGTGGATATTGTCACTGTTTTCAAGGTTGGTGGCTCAGAGATGGGCCTAACTCAAGCTTGCAAAAGCCTGCTATATATAAAAACATTGTTGGGCTACAAAGTGAGTTTGTCAAACATTTACTTGATTGAATTTCAATCAGAAGGAACTAGAGTAGATTTTTGACCTCTCTCATTAGCAGTTATTATGTAAATGACATCCACTACAGGGAAGTTAATTTTCTAAATTATATGTACAAGTATTAATAGATGCTAATTAAGTAACCATAGGATACTTGACAAACAGGTAGAACAATAGGTAGAAATAGAGTTTTTATGGTTTAAAATGCTTATAAGGGATATAAAAAATTAAACTGGAATAACTATAGAATTTTTAAAAAGAGATGAATCCTGCATTGTTATAATAATTTTATGGTAAATACTCTCATTTTCAAAATGAATTTTTCTTCTCAAAGTTATCTAGACTTGAATCTAAAGTAATGTTTAAACTAAATATATTGGGAAATTTGGAGCTAGACTTAAAGATATATTTACTAATTTGGGTGACTGGATGATTTTTATTTTTTTAAATCTGACTTACTAATTTCACACATAGCACTTTAGCATTTGATATTTCCTTTAGTTGCATTTTTTGGGAACCTTAGTGGTTTTCACATATACTATTGGAGCTTATAAATAAAGTTGAACTGATCAAAATTATCTCTCCTATTATAAAATCCTGGCTAACAATTTGGCAGAGAATAAAATGTGTCACTATTTCTTTTGAGGAGTTGATGCATACATTTGGATATGCAGAGTGGAAACTTATTTCATATCAGTTACCTGAACTAAGAGAATTTTGCATCAAGGTTAGGCAATGTTTCATCTGAAGGGGATCGTTTCTCTTCCATTGTGTAAAGTTTAGCAATGCTCTGTCCTGTTGCATGAGTTTTTCTTGCTGCTTCATCGCAAGAGTGGACACCTGGAACACTTCAAACAACAGCAATCATTTCTAACAAAATACTTACATTTTATAACAGAATAATTCCTCAACACAGACTAAAGACAATTGCAAAGTAATGATTATTTTTGAGACTTGAATTTGCATTATTTTAGGTTTTTGCTTAAAATTTACATTGTTCAAGAATCAAAAACTATAAAGGATACACAAAGCAATATGTTTTTTTGCCACCTTGTTTGTTTGTTTGTTTTTTAGACAGAATGGCACTCTGTCACCCCGGTGGCTAGAGTGCAGTGCTGTCATTATAGCTCCCTGCAACCTCCAACTCCTGGGTGCAAGTGATCCTCCTGCCTTAGCCTCCCGAGTAGCTGGGAATACTGGTGCACACCACAGTTCTTGGATAATTGTTTTTTATTTTTGGTAGAGATGGGGTCTTGCTCTTGCTCAGGCTGGTCTCCAACTCCTGACCTCAAGTGATCCTCCTGCCTCGGCCTCCCAGAGTGCTAGGACTACAGGTGTGAGCCATTGCACTGAGCACACCGTGTTTCTTTATTCACTCAATTTCACTTCCCCAAAGCAGCCAGGCTTACCAATTTCTTTTTTATTCTATCTTGAATTTTATAAATGAAGTGAAATTTTACAAATGAAAGCTAATGAATATAAAATTCCCTCTTTCCCCTTTACATAAATGGTAACAATATGTTTATATGGTTTTGCACCTTTTATTTTATCACTTAAAATATACTTGGACAAAGTTCCATCAGTACATAAAGAGCTTTCTCATTCTTAGGATTCCATTGTGTGGAAGCATCATGACTGACTTTAGTAATTTTCCATTGCCTTTTAGATTATTTGTAATCTTTTTATACTACAGAAGGAAATGCAGCATAAAGAACTTTAGTCATACATAATCTCATGCATGTGCAAGTATATTTTTAAAATAATTTGCTAGGTCAAAGTTTGTGTGCATTTAAATTGTATTAGGTATTTCCAAATTACCCTCCAAAAATGTTGTTGCAAATGGTATCTCAATATCATGTGATTTGCAGTTATCTTTTTATGTTTCAGTCTGAAACTTTTATATATATATATAAAATATATATATAATATATATATAAAAGATATACATATATAAAAGATATATATATTTATATATATATATATATATAAAAAAGTTAGATGGGCCGGGTGTGGTGGCTCACGCCTGTAATCCTAGCACTCTGGGAGGCCGAGGCAGGAGGATCACTTGAGCCCAGGAGTTTGAGGTTACTGTGAGCTAGGCTGACGCCACGGCACTCTAGCCTGGCCAACAGAGTGAGACTCTGTCTCAAAAAAAAAAAAAAAAAAAAAGTTCGATTTATTTTCTTTTCTGTGAAGTGTATGAGTATATCCTTTGTAATTTTTCCCCATTTCTAGTCTTTTCCTTATTGTCTTACTGTGCTGTTACAATTAATTTCGGCAGACTTAGAATCAGCCTGAGCAGTGTTTCTAGAGTTCCCACATGGCACTGACCTTTAAACAAGGCAAGAAACATATGGATTTACAGTGTAGCTTTGTAATCATGGGTCTGAGAATTTGGGGGCCAGATTATACTAGCTTGTCAGCAGTGTTTATTGATGACAATATGATTGATGCTTTGCCCTGATTAGGGACCCTGAGAAAATGCTTCTGCTGAGCTTGGTTCCCTAGCAGAATATGCTTATGTGATCAGCAAAATATTAATATATTATAACAATCCTCCACTGAGAATCCATTTTGGGCTCCTTGGTACTAAGGTTTCCTATGTGCATGTCAGTAGTTCCTGATCCAAGAGAGAAATTGTGTCCTGATAGGACACTCACAGAGCAAGGAAAGGTGCTTGCACCTGACCTCTCCAGGCCCCTCCTTGTGAGACAGATGTTGGCTGACACATATTCTTACTTTAATGCTGTTGTTAAAATGTATCCTTATCTTGTAATAAACTGTAGATTTGTAAGCACTGTAATTTTGGGTCCAATGAGGTTTTTGTAGCAACCAACCCTGCTGTCTCATACTGTTAATGCACTTCCATATTGGTGATGTTAGATTTTTATTTGATATGAGCATCAGTTACATTTTTCCAGTTTGTTTTTTGGCTTTGCTTGTGGTAGTCTATCTCACATACATACTATATTTTTAAAGTCATTTTTAGTAAAATAATTTTATATGTGAGATTTATGCTTTATAAGTATATGTTTACACTTGCATTTTCACGTCGCTGGAATTTCTTGTGTTGTAAATTGGAAGGTACATCCTCAACATTTTTTTCCCCATATGGCTACACAGTTGTCTCATATGCTATTTATTGAATAACTCCTCCATACTCTTTTAGTTACCATCTGTAACTTACTCCAAATTTCTAATAAACTACTTGGGTATATTTCTGTTTTAATTATATTCAATCTATCTACTTCTCTAGTCATATGTCAGCACCACATGACCTTAATTATTTTAGCTTTATAATTGATTTCAATATCTTGTTCTTTATATTATTTTTTGTTTTCTTTTCTTTTTTGGGTTAGCTTATTAAGCCAGTTCTTTTTAAAAATTATATTATGAATTATCTACCAATTCCTATCTCTTAAATATTTTTCTTGACATGGGTATTGATTTTATTCATCCTGTTTGATTTTTATAGAATTTCTTGAGCTTGTAGCTTCATGTTTTTAATAAATTTTATAAAATTTTTATCCAAAATGACTTATAACATTACATTTGTCCAACTCTGTTCTATTAATACTTTTGGGTCAACTATTACACATACGCTAATCTTCTTCACGTATGCTGTGTCTCTCACCCTCTTTTCTGTAGTTTGCCATCTTTTTACAACTCCTCTGCATTTTGTATATTACTTCTGCTTTATCTTCTAGTTCATTAATTTACTCTTCAGCTCAGTAGATGTGTTAAATTATTTTTTAGGGGTAGTGTAGAGCAGGTGATAGCTGTTGTAATTTGTTGAAGCTTTACTGAGGTATGAAATTACACATATTTAAAGGGTACAATTTGATACATTTTCATGCGTATGCTTATATTGTAAATCATCTCCACAATCTTGATGAGGAACATATCCATCATACAAAAGTTTCTTGCACTCATTTTCTAAATTTTTATAGATACATAATAGTTGCACATATTTATGGGATACATGTGATTTTTTTTAATACAAGCATATAATCTGTAATGGTCAAATCAGGGTAATTGTGACATCCATCACCTCAACATTTATCACTTCTTTGCATTGAGAACATTCTATTATAAATCCACTCCTTTAGTTAACTAGTTAAATTTTTAACTATTGTCATCCTATTGTATTACCAAACATTAGATGTTATTCCAACTACATTTTTGTACCCATTTACCAATCCTTCCTGTCCTTACTTTTTTTTTTTTTTTTTTTTTTGAGACAGAGTCTCACTTTGTTGCCCGGGCTAGAGTGAGTGCCGTGGCGTCAGCCTAGCTCACAGCAACCTCAAACTCCTGGGCTTAAGCGATCCTACTGCCTCAGCCTCCCGCCTGTCCTTACTTTTTAACTAAAATTTTAATTTGAGGTAACTGTGGATTAACATACAGCTGTAGGGAATAATGAGGGGAGATCCCACATACCCTTGATGAATTTTTCTCCCAACAGTGTCATCTGCCAAATTATAGTTCAATGCCACAGCCAGGATATTGATACTGATACAATGAAGACACATAGCTTCTCCAGCACCATGAGGACCCATCTTATTGTACTTTTATAAGCATGCCCACTTCCCTCTTGCCCTCACCCCTCCTTAACTCCTGGCAGTCACTAACCTATGTTTCATTTCTATAATTTTTCTCATTTCAATAATATTATATAAATGGGATCTTACAATATGTAAACTTTTGCAATTGGCTTTAGCCACTCAGAATAAGTTTCTGAAGATTCATCCAGATTGTTATATAGATATTTCATCCATATTTTATTGTTAAGCAGAATTCCATGATATACATTACCACAATCTGTTTAATCCTTCACCCCCTAAAGGACATCTGGGTGGTTTCCAGGTTTTGGTCATTACAAACAAAGTTGCTATAAACATTTGTGTACAGGATTTTGTGTGAACGTAAATTTTCATTTCTCTGAGGGAAATGCTCAGGATCGCAATTGCTGTATTGTAAGGAAGTGTCAAGTTTAGATTTTTAAGAAATTGCAGCACTATTTTCCAGAGTGGCTAAGGCATTTTATTAACACATTCCCACCAGGAATGGGTAAGTGATCTGGCTTCTCTGTAGCTTTACAAGCATTTGATGTTCTCCCTAGTTTTTATTTTATCCATTCTGATAGGTGTGTAGTGCTATCTCACTGTGGTTTTAATTTGCATTTCTATAATGGCTAATGATGTTAAACATCTTTTCTTGTACTTATTTAATATCTATATAACATCTCTGGTGAAATGTTTTTTCATGTCTTTTTTTCATTTTCTAATTGGATGGTTTGGTCTTTTACTGTTGAGTTGAGTTTTGAGTCTAGATTCTAGTTCTTTGTCAGATATGGGTTCACAAGTATTTACTCCCAGTCTGTAACTTTTCTTTTTATCCTCTTCCGAGTGTCTTTTGCAGAGTACATGTGTTTAATTTTGATGAGATCCATTCAGCTTATCAATTTTTTCCTTTTATTAATCATTCTATCAATGCCAAGCCCCAAGAACTCTTCACCTACCCTTAGACTGAAGATGTTATCCTATATTTTCTAAAAATTTTATAGTTGTATGCTCTATATATAAGACTATGATCCATTTTGAGTTTCTTTTTTTCTTATGGATATCTAAATTCTCCAGCACCGTTTGTTGAAAAGGCTATCCTTCTCTATTGGATTGATTCTGGACCTGGGTCAAAAATAAGTTGGGAATATTTGTATGAGTCTATTTCTGGATTCTGTCTTGCATTTTATTGCTGTCTATCTGCCCACTAATACACCTAGACTTGATTAATATAGTTCTGTGATAAGTTTTGAAATCAGGTAGATTGATCCCACCTACTTTATTCTTGCTTTTAAAATTGTTTTAAGTTTTTTAGTTTTTTTGACTTTCCATATATGTTTTAGAATAATCTTGTCTATTTATCTATAACAAATCTTGATGAGATTTGGATAGAAATTTCATTAAAGCTGTATATCAACTTAAGGAAAATTTACATTTTTTCATATTTGTTCATTTTTAAAATATTGCATTTATATTTGTTCATTTCTTTTGAAAAGATATAAATTGTTCTGCATTTTGAATTTTGGTGTCCACATGTTCATTGCTAGTATATAGAAACACAATTGACTTTTGTATGTTTACTTTGTATTCTGTGACCTTGCTCACCATATCCATTAGTTTTTCATTGAGAAGCTATGCCTGCTGCACTTACTACACAGAAGAGAGTTATATAATTTGTTTAAAATAAGTTTATTGTATATTAATACTTGCAGCTGTTAAGTGACATGCTGTTATATAAGAAAGAGGGAATAGTATCAAGAAAATCAGTTAGTGAATTGAAAATTAAAAAATACCCATACCTATCAGTCAGACCTTTGGGAGTAACAATCAGGTCTTTTATAGAGAAATAGAAAAACAAAAGGGAGAATAAATAGGCAGAACTGTAAGATGACTTCCATTTCTTTAACCACAAAAATGAAGTAACCAAGATCACAAAAGGAATCTGTTCAAGACAGGCTGAATTTGTTCATGGTAACTGTGCTAGTCGAACTACACTTCTTTCGTGGTGTAGCTTTAGGGTAACAGATTATTAGAATAATGCAAATGAAGTGAATATTATTTCAGTTGGTCCACATAAGATCTAGTTGGCTCTGCCTCAAAGGGAGACTTGGATATAATTTGGCTGTGCACTTAATAGAAAATATTGTCATGAAGTGGATGAATACAATTTATATGTGAAAAAAGCAATTTGCATCTGCGCATTGTTCATCTTCTCATTAACTGGTTGAGTCAGCACACATAATAAAACATTCCATTACATATCTGCATATTCTGATCTGTTTTACTCATCAGCATTGCTGCTGAGAAGAAAATACCGGAAAGTAAGAGCCATGGATTAGAGAAAGTAGATGTTTATACTCTGTTCATCTATGGATAGTACAAAAAACCCAGGTTGACAGTTGCTTGAATTATTTTCCCTTTTCTTTCTTTCTTTCTTTCTT